>JANDJT010000228.1:8731772-8758434 GCA_024331685.1 Stegophilus panzeri
GGACCGTTCCTTCCTTGCCTGCTTTGCTTTTATGATCATTCTTAGATCAGGCCTCTTAGCAGGCTGTGGCTGTGGCCGCCTGGTCCCCCTGGCTCTCTGTGGGCATTAGGCTTTGCCCACCAATGCCGAGGTGGCCATACATGGCTTAGAAGGTAAAGTTGGCCTCCCCAAATTACCTGCAGTTGAAGGAGAGAGGTGGCTCGCAAGCGCCTCCTCCACCTTCGGCATCGCTACATAGCCATGCTGCTCACTCTTCCAAATCCATATGAGAACCCCACGGCCTTAGCCGGCTGGCTGCCCCGGCAGCGGCTGGCCCAGATCCGTGAGGCTCTGAAACCCAACTCCCTTCGGACGATAAGAGAGCGAGCCGAGAGCAGAGCTGCCTAATTTTGAAATGTTCACAAGACTGACAGACAGCCCCATCGAGGGCTGCTATCGCATGGCCTACACCCAAACACTTCACACAGAAAGTGTGTCCATCTCCTCCCGTGATGAAATTCACTTTCTGAATTCTTTCTCGCTCATTCTTTCTTTCTCTTTTCTTTTCTTTTTTAAAAAGGGATAGAAAAGTTTGGAGATTTTGAGAAAATAAGAGTAGAAATGAAGCGTCTTTTGTCACACAAACAACAGACATGTAGTCTCGCTGAAGATAATAAAGGCTGGCGGTGTGGTTCACAGGTGCCATATATATATCATGCGACGCGCTCAATTGCCACGTCACCTGATCATGGCAGTCCTGTAAGTAGAGGCATGATTTTACACAAGCTTCAGATACCGGTCACACGTGCAATGGCGCTCCCATACTGTTATGCTAAGCACAATGTCGAAGTTCCCTTTGAAAGGGAACTTGGATGTGATACCATCATGCCATGAAGGCAGGGGTTTAGTTTCTTAAATCATTATCTTATAATGATGTTTGAATAATATTATGCTTTATACCAACAAACTTGAGGAATCAATTTAAACAATATTCATTTTAAAAACACTCATAAAAAAAGACATACTGTTCAGGCTTATCCAAAAGTTTGACTTCATCCTCTTTTGAGTTCTCGTAATGTTTTTTGATCTTCTCCAGTTCATCATTCTGAGCCCTCTGTAATCAAATCCAAACAATTACTGGCACAACACAATGCAGCCTCTAATGATAAGCAAATCCAGGTAATAAAAATCTCAGAAAAGAGTCAAAGTATTGCTTGACAGAGTCATAAATGTGTTACTCCAGGACAATATTGAAACAGAACGTTATAAGTGTCATATTGACATTAACAAAAATATAAAAATGTATTAAAAATATAAACCAAATAAACAACAGCCAAAACCTTACTTAAGAAATTACTCACATTTTCATATAAAGCCTCAATCGTCTCCAAATCCACTATTGAGTTGTCCACAGTGAGAACAGCTGCAACAGGAAATCAGTTTATTAAAACTTCCCATACACAGATATAGCAAACTTTTGCAAACTGGCTGCATTAGTGAGAATTAGCTGTTGTTTTGGAATGCATGTGCATTTTCTCCTGACATGTGTGAATATTTACTGGATTTCATTAGATATTTCATATTTCTTCACCTTACCATAATGCATGTGGAAAAACAACATAAAGTATATAACAACATAAAGTAACTTATAGTGAAGAAAATGAGTGTAGACAATGCTTGAACATGAACAGCTATGATAGTGACATACTTTACTGTTTTATTTTTTACAATGGCTTACACTGATACACTGAAAACACAATTAACCTTGTGTTGTCCTGCTTAAAACACCACCAACGTGTCCGGGAATAATAAAGTTTACCAGACAAACTGGAAAAAATCCGGGCATCTCATTTCAGTGTTTCTTTTGCACTGTAACATTTTGGTCTGCTATTGTGGCAGCGGGGTGTGGTCGAGCATCAGCTGTTAGCCTGAGTTTGTTTCTGTGTGTCTGTTTGTGCTTTCAGTGCCTCCCGTAACGAGAGCGAGCGAGAGAGAGAGAGAGAGAGAGAGAGACAGAGACAGAGAGAGAGAGAGGACCAGCAAAGAAACGTTTGTGTGCGTGCGTGTATAGTTAAATTAGTCTGCTGAAAAGCAAAATAAAAATAGAGAGAATAAAAAACCCTTTTGTGTTGTAATTAGTCTGCTTCCCTCTTCTCATTCCCGACCTAACCCAGAAGTGTTACAGCGATATAATAATAACAAAACAATCAAGTCAAATAAAAGACAAAAGTTTATTTATTACATTTTCTTTTCCACATTATTCAAAATAAGAAACGGCAGTCGTGGATTTAGCGTCTAATAAAACATTCAAAACAAAAACAGGGCACAGCAAAACATTAAACTGCAGTTTGCCAAATATATTTTCGCTTACAAAGAAATATTAAAATAAGAAAAATCGTATATTTACGTATATTACAATTTTTGGAGTTTATCGGACATTTAACGGGACTTTTTAACGGGCAAAAACACGTAATTCACACTGCAGTATATGTGTTTTTATTTTCTCTTGTATATTTCAATATACCACTGAAGAACGAGAACACAATATAGTTGAATAGACTGACAACCATATTTCAGTCCATACAGGAATTCGCAGAGTTTTTGTGTGATTGTTGTGGCCAGAAATGCTTGATTTTGCTGGGGCTTTTTTGCTAGGTGCAGGAGGTGCTTGCGAGCTACGTCTCTCCATCGACAGCAGGTAGTTTAGGTGGGCCAGCTTTGCCATCCAAGCCATGTAAGGCCACCTCGGTGCTGGTGGGCAAGGCTTATGCGCCAGTGGGTCCTGATTGTGGGTCACTGCATACAATGGCAGTGTTACAGGCCTATCAAGCAGACCTGCTGAGTGAATTCAACATACGGCGGCATTCAGCCCCAGCGTTAGTTCGAGGGAGGCACAGAAGGCGAGTGTGGTGGCCCGCTTCCCCCCGCGGATAGCCTAGGGAACCGGGCGACCACAGTCCCAGCCAGCTAATAGGCCTGATCTGAGAATGATCATAAAGGCCAAGCAGAGAAAGGAGGATCCCTTTTGGACAAAGGGGCCATAGAACATGTACTCCGTTCCCTGAAGGAGGGAGGTTTTTACAGCCGTTATTTCCTGGTCTGCAAAAAAGATGGGAGTATGCGGCCAATTTTAGATCCGCATCATCTGGACCGTACTCTTCAGACATACAGGTTCAAGATGTTGAAACTTATCATTCCACAGATTCGGTCCGAGGCCTGGGTTGTGACGATAGATCTAAAAGATGCATATTTCCACATAGAAATATCGCCTTGTCACAGGAAGTTCCTCAGGTTCACATTTGGAAGCAGTGCATACCAATGTTGGGTTCTTCCCAACAGGCTAGCGTCACAAAGTGCGCGGATGCCATTCTGGCTCCCTTCCGACTCCAGGGCATCTGTGTACTAAACTACCTGTACGACCGGTTAATTCTAGCACGATCCAGGGAACTGGCGATTCAACATCGAGATGTTGTTTTCGCCCACATGAAGAGCTTGGGGCTAAGGTTGAACCTCAAGTAAAGTATGCTTTCTCCAGTGCAGAGGACAACTTTTCAAGAGGTTATAAGGATTCTACTATGATGAGGGCATTACTATCCCCATCATGCGTAGGGTCAATCCTATCAACATTGAGCAAGATAAAGCTGGACCTTGGCATCCCCTCCAGTCTCTACATGAGACTGCTGGGGCTTATGGCAGCAGCAGCCAACATCATACCATTGGGCCTATTGCACATAAGACTGTATTAGTGGTGGCTGAAAAGTCTGGGGTTTTGTCCGAGGACGAAACCTCTGAGAGTAATCAGTGTCACGTGGTGATGCCTACGTGCTCTGAGAATGTGAAGGTATCCCCGGTTTCTAACCTTGGGTCACACTCTAGGGGCGTCTCCTTATCACAAGATGGTAATGACAGATGCACGGTCTTAGATGGCTGTCCAGCTCACGGTCTCTGGAGCGGCCCTCATCTGGAGTGTCATATAAATCACCTAGGAATGCAGGCCGTATTTCTAGCACTGAAATTCTTTCTTCCTCAATTAAGAGGTCACCATGTGTTCGTTGTGACTGACAACACAGCAGTGGTCTCATATATCAACCACCAGGGAGGGTTACGTTCATGCCCCCTGTTCAGGCAGGTGCAACTACTTCTTCTCTGGGCAGAGGAAAAGTACTTGTAAGTGAGTGCAATGTACATTCCGGGTTACCAGACATCCTGTCGAGGCAGGGGCTGAAGGGTTGGAGGCTCCATCCTCAAGTGGTGGAGTCTGAATGGCGGAGAATCGGCCAAGTGGAAGTGGATATGTCCACCTCCAAGGAGACAACACACTGGCCACTGTGGTTTGCCCTCACTCCTCCTGCACCATTGGGGCTGGACACCATGGTGCACACATGGCATCTGTACACTTTTCCCCCAGTCACTCTGCTTCCACAAGTTCTAGTGAGAGTTTGCCAAGACTGTCTACGTCTGCTGCTAGTAGCACCTTATTGGCCAGCTCGAAAATGGTTGTCAGAGATAATATCCATGCTAGATGGCACTTCTTGGGAGATTCCCGTCCACAGGGATCTACTGTCTCAGGCCGGAGGGCTGATTTATCACCCTCAGCCGGAACTATGGAAACTGTGGGTCTGGCCCTTGAGTGGCACCAGCTCATAGATTCTGGTCTCACAACTGAGGTTGTAGAGACCAAGTTGAATGCTAGAGCACCATCAATGAGGAAATTGTATGTGCTCAAGTGGCGAAATTTTGTCTCGTGGTGTGAGGAATGTCAGCTAGACCCAGTGAACTGCGCAATAGCTACAGTCCTGGAGTTCTTACAAGGCCATTTCTCAGCAGGGTTGGCTCCTTCTACATCAGGGTCGATGTGGCCGCCATTTCGGCCAGCCACACCCCTATTGATGGAGCCTCTGTGGGGTAACGTCCTCTACCTTCGAGGTTTATGCATGGTGTTAGGTAGCTGAGGCCCATCTGCAGACCAGGCATACTTTCCTGGGACCTTTCTGTGGTTCTGGAAGGTCTGTCAGGTGCCCCATTTGAGCCCTTAGAGTCAGCCTCAGAGAAGCTTCTGACTCTAAAGGTAGCTCTTCTGCTGGCCCTGACAGCTCTCAAGCAAGTTGGAGATCTACAAGCTCTCTCTGTTGCCCCTTCCTGTCTTGGCTTTGCCCCTGGATTTGCCAAGGCCTTCCTATATCCTAGGCCAGATTATATTCCTAAAGTGCCTACATCTGCTGCCCAGCCAGGAGTGTTGCTTTCTGCCCTCCTCCGTTCCTCACACTGGAACACGAGAAATTGCACCTACTGTGTCCAGTAAGGGCTCTCTGTACTTACGTCCACCACTCCAGCCAGTGGTGTAAGTCAGAGCTGCTGGTCTGCTTTGGCGGCGACAGTAGGGGTGATGCTGTGTCGAAGCAGCGCATCTCTAATTGAATAGTGGAAGCAATCTCTATCGCTTATGAGGCACGTGGTCTCACTACACCTCTGGGCATAAGGGCTCATTCCACTAGGGGGTCGCCTCCTCGAAGGCTTTGTCCAAAGGTGTACCCTTACAGTATGTAAGTGCTGCGGCGGGGGGGTCTATGCCGCACACATTCATTCAATATTACAACCTGGATATCCGTTCCATCCCAGGCTCGAGTGTCTTGCAGTGACCCTCAGGCTTGGACCTTTTGAATAAGCCATGCCCTCAGTATGACGGAGTGGGTATTCTTGTTCCCATAGCGTAAAGCTCACCTAACATTGCATTCCCTTTGAAAGGGAACATCTGGGTTACCCTGTTCCCTGAAACGGGAACGAGACATTGCGTAGCTTTGTCATACTGGGGCATGCCTGTGAATTGTGTCTTTGCTTCAGATAATAGAGGCTGATGGTGAGGTTCACAGGTTCTGTTTTTATATCATGCGACGCGCTTAATTGCCAGGTCAGCTCATTACGGCAGGCCTATAAATAGGCATGATGTTACACAAGCTTCAGATACCGGTCATGCACGAGGGCCCTTCCCACAGCGTAAAGCTCACGCAACTTCTCGTTCCCTTTTTAGGGAACAGGGTTACATGAGTAACCCAAACATTTTGTGCGTTTTTTTTTTAGCAGAAAACTACTTGAATTGGCAAAATTACACAAAATTATTTTGCATGGACTTACCCAATCTGTAATTTCAAAATCACCAAATCCTGTAGGGACTGACATTCTGTTTTTATAGAACTGAAAGGGAGATGGTGGACCACATACATTTTCACATGATCAGGACAGCACATTTATAGTACAGCATGTAAATTTATCACATCCCATTCCAACAGAACATCCACAACAGAATACAACTTCTGGTCAAAAAGCCTTTATACGGAGCAGCCCTAGTGTTAAGTAAGAAAAAAAACTGCCCTCAATTTTGTAATCCGTGCCCTTCGATTTGTAATCCGTGCCGTCAGATTTGTAAACTGTGCGCACCATGTTAAAGTTGGGTTTATATTGGACATTCGCTGCACATTTGAGCTTCTCTCTTCTATTTGTCAAGAAATAAACACACAAAAAGGACATAATGTGTATTGTCTTAATAATGTGTATTGAGTGGACATAGAACCAATACAACTAAATATATTTTTAAATTTTCTCCTGTTAAAGCCCGCAGAAGCCAATCTTTGGGAAACGCAGGTCATCAGCGCTTTATAGTGATGGAGTCAGTAAGGGACCGTCTAAAAAGTGCATGACGTGGGCAACTGTATAAGATTCTACTAAGTATATAGTCGTCTACTTCACAGGATATCTAACTTATTAGATTATTGAATTTTTATTATTTTTCTCTTTTGCAAAATAAAAAGTCATACAAATTTAGTTTTTATTTTAAAATTATAATAAAAGAGAACTTATTAAAAACTGAAATTTCAAATTCTATTTGCTGTACTTGATAGCAATAATAATCTGTATCATAGTACATTTGGTTTTACATGTGTAACTCCTATAAGCAATGTTTTATATGGCACAATAAGTTAATATGTGTAATAAAAAGGTATATAATTAATAATATACATGCTATAAAAAAATAAGCAAATACTTTATCCATACTGTATCCTAACACTGCAATAAGTTAGATATCCTGTGAAGTAGACGACTATACACTTAGTAGAATCTTATACAGTTGCCCACGTCATGCACTTTTTAGACGGTCCCTTACTGACTCCATTACTATAATGCACTGATGACCTGCGTTTCCCAAAGATTGGCTTTAACAGGAGAAAATAAAAAAATATATTCAGTTGTATTGGTTCTATGTCCACTCAATACACATTATTAAGACAATACACATTATGTCCTTTTTGTGTGTTTATTTATTGAGAAATAGAAGAGAGAAGCTCGAATGTGCAGCGAATGTCCAATATAAACCCAACTTTAACGCGGTGCGCGCGGGTTACAAATCTGAGGGCACAGATTACAAAACTGTGGGCATGGATTACAAATCTGAGGACACGGTTTACAAAACTGTGGGCACTGATTACGAATCTGAGAGCACAGTTTACACATGGCTGTTTTTATTTTTTCTTACCTGACACTAGGGGGGCTCTGTACCTTTAATATGTATAAGTAAGATATTTTTTATAGCGTACCTGTTATCACTTCATTATTGTGTACTGCACCGATTACAGTACACTACTGTAACTAATTACTTATGTAATAATCTCTTTGCTCCGAAGACTTTTTTATCTGAAGTCTGTTGTTTTATGGATGTATGGAATATATTCTTTCTACAGAATTATGTGTTATGAGTTATTATGAGGCGCCTTCGCCATGTATGTGGAGTTTGCATGTTCTCCCCGTGCTTTGGGGGTTTCCGCCGTGTACTCCAGTTTTCTCCCCAGTCCAAAGACATTCACTTTAGGCTGATTGGCATTTCCAAATTGTCTGAACTGTGTGAATGTGTGTGCTTTGTGCCCTGCAATGGGTTGGCACCCCGTCCAGGGTGTCCCCCGCCTTGTGCCCCAAGTTCTCTGGGATAGGCTCCAGGCTCCCCGCGACCCTGTGTAGGATAAGCGGTATGGAAAATGGATGGATGGATGGAGTTATTATGAGGGAAACTAAAAGCTCACTTGTGCTCAACTTTTAATATATTTTTAAAGTTTTAATATATTTTTTCCACTGTTCTCACTTTTTATATATATTTCACCAATATACTGTACATATTTAACCATTTTTCTCGTTCTTTAATGAATTGCCATATTTAAGTAGAATACTTTTTGTAATTAATTTCAGTAGTATCTATCAGTTGATCATTGTTTCATTATAAGCAATTTTTTTTTCACAAACATTGTTTTGCTTTTTTCAGACAGAGTGCTTTGGTGAAATGAGTTTAGGGTTTTTGGGTTTATAGGTACTGAAAAAAATAGGATCTCTTTTCAAAAAATGCATTTTAACCTTTGCAAAAGAATGTATAATGTGCTTTATTATGCAATGCAAGGACGGAGATGACATGTTAAGGATTTTGGTAACAATACATAGTACATAGTTCATAGGGTATGTGTCATCTTTCTCTCTTATGGTTTTACACACACACACACACACACACTCCCACACACACACACACACATACACACAGGGGACTAAGCCTCTAGGCCATGGGTCAAGGCCAAAAGCCTGTAATTGCTTAACCTCAAGACCCACACATGCAGAACTACCGCAGTTCTATAATGATCTATATTGCTTAAGAAGAAAAGAGAAGAGAAGAGAAAAGAAGAGAATAGTAAAGAGGAGAGAAGAGAACAGAATAGTAGAGAAGAGAAGAAAATAGAGTAGAATAGTAGAGTTGAGAAGAGAACAGTAGAAAAGAGAAGAGTAGAGAAGAGAAGAAATGAGAAGAGAGGAGAAGAGAATAGTAAAGAAGAGAGGAGAAGATAAGAGAAGAAAAGGGAAGAGAATAGTAGAGAATAGAGTAGAATAATGGAGAAGAGAGGACAAGAGAAGAGTAAAGAGGAGAGAAGAGAAGAGAATAGTAAAGAAGAGAGAAGAGAAGAAAAGAGAAGAAAAGGGAAGAGAATAGTAAAGAAGAGAGAAGAGAAGAAAAGAGAAGAAAAGGGAAGAGAATAGTAGAGAATAGAGTAGAATAATGGAGAAGAGAGGACAAGAGAAGAGTAAAGAGGAGAGAAGAGAAGAGAATAGTAAAGAGGAGAGAAGACAAGAGAAGAAAATGAAAGAGAATAGTAGAGAATAGAGTAGAATAGTGGAGAAGAGAATAGTAAAGAGGAGAGTAGTGAAGAGAAGAGTAGATAAGAGAAGAGAAGAGCAAAGATAAGAGAAGAGAAGAGCTTTTTTGACTCACAGGTCCAGTGTATTATGTTTCTATAACCTACATTACATACAACTAAGTTGCACTGTGATTTTACACAGCGATGATTTAGCAGACTGACAAACTTTCTGGTTTCCCTCTGCAGACGACCCTCCAAATGATAGTCTATCTGCTTTCCTCTGGTGAGCTTTGCAATTTGCTAACAGTCTCACTGACAACATGTACAGCAGATGCGGATGAGGTTTTTTGTTTTTTTTAATCATGTAGAGTGTTTGATCAGTCACACAATGATGAAGGCTGGGTGTGCTGGGTGTAGGTGTAAGGGGGGACATGTTCTGGAAATTTCTTCACACCCATAGATCAAAGACCATCAGCTACTGCCAACTTGAGTGAGGGGCCAGTGTGTGTGCGAGTGTTTGTGTATGGGAGGTCCAAGATCAGTAGTGGTCACTGAAGTCATGCATGTAAACTTATGAGAGTCTTTTCCTCTCTATTTCAGATTTCTATGCCTGTCTCTCTCTGTATTACCCATGTACACTACACATACCAACCATGTCTGTTTAATTTGCTGAGCTGGGAAGCCGCTAGCCTCTTAAACATGCCTATTAGGAGTCTTTGCTTTACTGTGACACTCAGACTCTGCATTTCTCCCAAACCTCACATTAAGGGGTAAATACATGCTGAAAGAGAATGAGAGAGAGAGAGAGAGGAGAGAGAGAGAGAAAGCACTAGCAACCGACTGTCTGACTCAAAGTGTAATGTGAACTTTTTTCCAAATGTGTGTGGCTAAGTCTGTGTGTGTGTGTGTGTGTGTGTGTGTATGTGTATTCCATGATGGTGGATTTATATACACTAAGATTAATACAACCTCACTCCCATTAGGGCTATAGAGAGTGTCACCAGCTAAAATAACCAGATCACCCTACCCGCAGACAGTCAGGCTCTAACTTGCTATCCTCTCACTTTCTGTGTCTCTGTTTTGTTTCCCTGGACCTTCACCTACACACACTCCCTCTGTCCATTTCCCATAATCGAAAAGGAAAAAGTCTCCTAAGTCTCCATTCTCCTAAAAGCATCTATTAATGGATAAAACCTTTAACAAATTCCTGCACTGCACACTGTTTGCTTACTCACCAGACCCCCAGACACACAAACACAAACATACACATTTCATTCAAGTGACACCAGCACTCACTACAGATGTAGGAATTTCATAAAAGGCTGCCTGGAAGTAAATCAAAAGACATCAGTGAAAAATGGGGAAAATTACAGTTGCGCATTGCTCACATATTCCCCTGCTAATAATAATTGACCCATCTGTGAGTTATCAAGTCTGCAAAGAATGATTTAAGTGAATTGCTGTCCAATTAAAAGAGGAGGAAGCATTTAAGAAAGACAGGAAATGGTTAAACGGATTGTGTGGAGGGGTGCTGTTCTCACCTTGCTGAATGTCCTTCATCTCCAGATGAAGGCTGGATATTAGTATCCCCACTGCTTGAGAACGTTTCCCATCTAACAGCTTGATTATCTTAAAGGAATGCAAATAAATGACCAAAAGTCAGGAAAGAATACACAGCCTTATTATGCTTTATGGATAAATAAACAAATACGCTCCAACAGATTAACAATGTCTGCTTCATTTGTGATAGTCTGTGATATAAATATAAATAACATGTAGCCACAAAAGTCGTTATGGTCATTACTAATTGAGGTTAATCTGATATTATGATATTGACTTATATTATTCAGGATACAGTTGTGCTCATAAATGCAAAATGTTAATTTTTTTTTTTTTAAACAAGAGGGATCATTAAAATTGCATATTGTTTTTATTTAGTGCTGCCCTGAATAAGCTATTTCACATAACAGATGTTTACATAAAGTCCAAAAGACACAATATTAACATAATATATATGTTTATGATGTAAGGATTATTGGTGAAAATTGTTATTATTTCAGAAGATGCTCTAAAAGCGAAGACCGTCCAGGACCTGGAGGATTTTTCTGAAGAACAGTGGGCAGTTTAACTGCTCAGGACAAAAAAGGGACTCATGACCAACCATCACAAAACATAAAAACAATCGTTGATCATCCAGGTAACGACACACAGTATTAAGAAGCAAGTGTATGTAAATTTTTGAAGTGTTTCATTTGTGTAAATTCAGATATTATTGTGTCTTGTGGACTATATGTAAACATCTGTTATGTGAAATAGTTTATTTAGGGCAGGACTAAATAAAAAACAAAATGAAATGTTACTGATCCTTCTTATGTATTTATGTTTTTTAACATTTTGCAGATTCTGCAAGTGGTATATAAATTTATGGGCACAAAAGTATAATAGGTGTAATGAAATAACACATCAGCTGTGTCCAGATTTAAATCTGAATTGGGCATGGCCAGAAGTTGTTTTTTAACAAACACTACCATTATGCCCCTGGAAACACTGGAAAACTCAGAGGTAGAAATGTCAGCATGGTCCATGAATTCTGGCTCTTATAGTTCCTCAACCTCAGCTAGTAAAGTTCATAATTGTTCTCGAATATGGATGTATGCAGGGCTGTTATTTTTAAATCCTACTTACACATTTTTTTTGTACTTTACTACAATATTTACTAACAAATTTAGTTGGTTCTATTTCCAAAAATATAGTAAAACTAGTAGTCTAATTTAAGCCACTCTGACCCCGACCAGGCAGTTACTAAGGATAAATGTTCCTGTTAATAAACATGGTCTTTTCTTGTCCCAGGAGCTTCACATCTGACTGCTTGCTCACTCCCACAAGTAAGTAAAAATCTCTCCCTTGCACCACTTTTTTGTTGGGATCCCAGTCCCTATGCACACCTCTAGCCTTAACCAGATGCCCTGTGAACCTTTCTGGAAACTTTGATTAAAAAACAAAAAGATGATATGACTAATCATTCAACCTTATCAGACTTTCAAGCTTACATTTAGCAACCTATTTCATCACTGAAAAAAAAAGTCTTTAATTTTGTGATACAGTCACAATTAGGATGCAGTTTGGGAATAAAAGAAGAAGAAAAAATGGAACCATAAAAGAACATCTTTTGGCTCTGGACAGGCAGGCTAAGAGATTTTATAACAAACTATAAATTTACAGGATTTTTATTTGACCCTACACATGGTCACAATTACATATGAGTGAATATCCCCATAAAGTACAAAACAGTTTTTGGCAAGTTAAAGCCCCACTTTTAAAGTTAATGTCTCAGACTTATTCATTAGGTAGCAGTTGAGCACTCTTGCAGTCACTGAGCTACCAAGGCGTTCAGTGGGAATCAGCAAGAGGGGTCTTTAAAGTGAGTATTGCATTACAGCCAGCAAAGTGGGCATGCTGCTACTGCATTCATTATTAATGTCACCGGGGATCTCCCCTGGCCTCCACTCCCACAGACACTGCAAGAGCAGGAGCGCCTCTCTTAACACCTCTAATGAACTAGCGTGTTAAAGCTAACCAGCCTTATAAATCATGTGTTGTACTATGACTGAGTAGGGCAAGTGCTCAACATAGTTAATGGATTAGGTATTGTGGAAAACTAGCATAGCTGGAATATTACGGATAGAAGAGAATCTACCAAGTCTTTTTAAGTCAGGAAAGCAAATTAATTCCATAGCAAAAAACATCCAATTATGTTAAATAAAATATCTGCCTGTGAAATTAGCAGGTTGCTGATTGCATATAAATAAGAATAAAAATGGTTAAGCATACGCCATGAGACACTAACCAATACCAGTTACAAGTTTTATATTTTATATGTTAAATTTATTCGTCAATTGATTCATTGCTTTTAACAGATGGGGTCATGGTGGCAACAAGCATCTCCAGCCACAGATTCCAGCTCCTCCTGTGAGATCCCCAGACATTCCCAAGCCAATTTCTCCTGGGTCTCTATCCAGTGGGACGTGCCTGAAACAGCCTTGCCTGGAGCTGATTCAAGGACATATTTGTGAGGTGCCCAAACCACCTCCACTGTCTCCTCTCAATTCAGAGCAGGGGTTCTACTCCAAAGTTTTCTCAGACTGCTGAACTTCTCACCCTATCACCATGAGTTAGCCCTGCAATACTGTAAGGAAAATCATTCTCTGCTGCATGCAAAAAATAAGGTACATCTATGCAAAATCTATGCAAAATCAAGGATGTATATCTGTGACCGTGCAGAGCAGCCAATAGGACAGGCTCCCTAATCTTACTCATGATATAAGTCATGGCAGGACTATGAGGATTTCAGGACACAAATGTCCTAGATCTCATTTCTGAAAACCCAGATGTATAGAAATCCTAGAAGTTACTATGCAAATGCAAAAAGACCCAAGACACAGCACTAACACAACTGAGGACTTAATAAGTAGAGAAACTAAAAATGTGGCAGCAAGAGTTTGGCTGTGAATGGGAGGAGGAGACACAGAGAACAAGTGGGCAACACCTGGGTGGTTATACCTGTGTGTGGTTAAGAATGTAAGTTTTTTTATACCTCCTTTTTAAGTTTATTTATACCTCCTGTGTTCTCTTGCTGCCTACCAGGATTAAAAAAAAAAGATTTTGGACTTTCTGAAACAATATATTACTATACTCTATATCAGTGTACTTAATTTGATCAGAATCAAGAATTAGAACATCAAGTTGAAATGGCTGTAGATTTGGTCTGTCATCGTGTCTCAAAGGAAGATCTTTTAAAGATGTTTGACCTTTGCAACACTTATGTAGGTCACTTTTTTACATACACTGGTAGAATAGCTCAGTGTGAGCATTACTAATGGATATTAAGTGTTTCACCAACTTTCGCAACACCAACATCAACACCATTTAGCGAATATTGAGGCCAAAATTCTTCATACAAACACACCAAATTACCGAAACATTCTGACAGAGAACATCTTGACCTAGAATCACAGACTGCATATCCTGAACCCACTCTCAGGCGTCAAAATCTATCCTAAAATAACCGCTTAGTAAACAGGAGGTGATAGTGCCCATAAATCATCACAGAACGTCTGAGTCAGAACCAATTAAAATGTCCGTTTGTTTGACCAGTATTATCATTATACAAACGATGTATTAAATGTAATTCATCTGGTGACTACAACTGTGGTGTGATGTTTATGTATTAGGCTAAGGACAAAAGAGACATTAGGACACATTTTTCTTTGACAATGTATAACGAGTCATTATTTTTAACAATACTGAGCAAGGCAAGGAAAATGCGCTAAAACCAGGTTTTAAGTCTCATCAAAGGCTGTGTTCATCCCTTCATCACAAGTGAAGCCACATGTCTGCAATTAGGTTGCGTCCAGTGGGTTGAGATGATAGAGACTTCCTTCACTTCATGTCATCTCCTCTTCTTTCATATGATAATCAAGAGAAAGAGAGAAGGCCTCAAGAATATGCACGGTGTGTAATGGGACACATGAAACAAATTACTTTCCCTGCGCCCCCCTTACACATATACCTTATTTAGTTGCGTAGAGAGATGAGGTTCTTGTGTCAGTTTTAAAGACTTTGAGGATTAATTCAGTATTTGTATTGTTGTCTGGACTGTAGATGGAAGAAGACAAAAAAAAAAACACTGACAAACCCGACAAAAAAAATGATCAAAATATATACTTTCCAAAACAACAACAACAACAAAAAAAAAGACCTCCAGCCCTGAGGCAAGCGACCTGGGCCCAATCTGGCAACACTTTGAGAGCCGGTAATGCACACAGGCACTGTCATCACTCCCTGCTAGGTATTCATGAAAGAGGATGCCAATGCACACAACCCCACTGCAGCCCCCTACATCGTTCCTCAGACCCCATTGATCCAATCTTGACACACCTAACTGCTATCTACTATTGGCTTTTAGTATAGGAAACTGACAAGAGGCCACGTCTGGCTGTCTAAGTCAGTCACCCCTCCTCCTGAAATTTCTCCACTCTTCCAACCCAAAATCTTTTGTTTTCCGGTGACGATCATTTCTTGGAAGGATGACGCAGGAAAACTATTTATACCTTGAAGTATAAACAATTGAAAATAAAAAGATGGAGATGTAAACATGCTACTTTTGTTTAGCCGACCTTTTGGAAATTGCACCGTCTTGCCAAGAACATCTGTGCCAATATTCATCTGTCACTTTTACCTGACACAATCTTGAAGCTTAATAATGGTCCTTACTTATTACATACCAAAATGTTGTTCTTACATATACCTATATATGCATGCTATCCAAAACCACTTAACATCCATTATTTTTAGCTTGTACATGTTCACAATCAATTTAGTCCAATCAATTTTAAATATTAAACATGAATCTAGAGATGTTTTCTTCCTCACATACTCCTGTTATGTTCATTGGGACTCCTGGCTTTCTTTCATTCATATCATATTTTTCATTTGTTATTTGAGGAGTTGTTAATATACAGGAGAGTAAAAGAGATACAAAGCCAAGAACGTTGAAGCCAGGGAAGAAAAGATTGCTGTGAATCTGTCTATGCTTGTAACTACCAGAATCCTTGGTTCTCCAAAAACACTGAACTGACATTAGGTCAGAGAACTTCTCCTTCAACCAGTGAATGATCCATGACAAGCCCCACAAGACCTTCATAATAATTTCCAACAGTGATGCTGAGAATTTTGAGTATATAATATACTGTATGTATATACTGTATTTATAGTAAATATGGTACACATTTTTACTATAATATTATATACACTATATAGAGCAAATATACTGTATAATATTCTGATCACTGCTACAACCTGACATACTTAGCAAGATTATTGAAAAAAGTGAAATGGATACAGTACTTTATAACAAAAAACTAGTGATGAGTGATGAAGTGCTAGCCTTGCAGTGTGTGGAGACTCTAGGCAACAGACGGCTGGCAAGACCAGTGTCTGTCTGAAATCACATTAACTGAGGCCACCTCTGAGGCCAGAGTGACCAGACGTGCACACAGTGGCGACTTGGTGCCCTAACTGATTGATCAGAAGGAGAGTGTGTATGGATCTAAAGCAGAACTAGACAGGACTAGACAGGGCCAGCTGAGCTGTCTGGACGCCAGGCAGAGTGCTGACTTGCTGAATGGAACGTCATTGTCAGTGTTGGAGCCCAACAGCTAGTAGGTATAGACAAGTTGAACAGTTCAAACCTTTACAAACTTTTAGGAGGAGTGCTGATTGGGACAGGTATGACACTACATTGAAGAAGTAAATATTGCATTTGTAAATGTTGCATTTGCATTTACTTAAAATATGCACATATCAACATATCAGGGGAGAAAATATAATGCTTATATAATGATGTGCCACTAGTTTAACATAACATGGTGTCAGCAGAGTGGTTTTTTTGACACCAATACCTATACTGGAGTGACAGTGCAACATCACAATACCCCTAAATGGTTCTTTGGCTTGTCCCACTGGGACAACCCTTAATGGTTGTATGTAGAACCCTACAACAGAGTGTTTATGGGACCACTCATATAAACGAGGACTAAAACACAACAGGGTGTGCAGTTATAGAAAAATAATCAACTTGGTGATGTGATGCTGTTACCACCTGAAGTTGATTATTTTCCTATAACAGCAAGTCCCAAAGTGTTTTATTCCCATCATACTATAGCAACAATATTTAAGAATATTTTGTTTAATAAAGTTGTGCTATTATTTAAAAAACATTCCACTATTCTAACAATTATTGTGCTTACCACTGTGTAATATCTTGGTATAAGCTATAGAGTGCCATTGCCTCAATGATATTCACTGAAATGATATAAGAGCAGATTAGGCACCACTAGAAATACTGAGGCAAGCTGTTCTCTCCCTGCTGTAAACAAGGCTTTTCTTTTGCTTAAAACCTTCATCCAAAGTTTGTTTAAACTTTTTGAGATCAGGAGAGTCTCAGAATAAGAATCAAAAACACAGGAATTGGTTTTGGTTTGGTACCAGTGTTCAACATTAAGCAGTACATAAAACATACAGTGCAGCAACAACAGCAAACAAACAAAACGAATAGTACAACAAACAAAAAGTGCAACACCGAAAATCGAAAAACTGTGGCAGCGGTGTCAGGAGCCAATGAGTGTTATGAATAACATAATGGTGCAGAAATATGATTTGAAGTGTGCCTCAAATACCCTCTAGTGGTAACAATAAAGTACTCCATTATCATTCTAGTGATTCCATGGAATAAATAACTAAACTGCTAATGCCTTTAGATTTACGTTTCCAATTCAGTTTAGGCCCAGCAAATATAACAAGCCCTCAGCCCGATAACTGGCCATTAGGTGACAAAAGTGGAGACCTTAACCTCTTAATTTGGTGCAAACATGTTGAAGTGGGAGGAGAAGACATACCTTCTTGGCTTTGGGCTTCTCCTCATATGTGTCGGAAAGAGGCTTCTTCTTTGGCTGCAGTGTGGCTTTGGAGAAAAGGTCTTCAAACTCCTTCGTGTCAACGATATCTGGCTCTTCCAGAGAACCCCACAGCGTGTTATTACTGGAAAAGAGATATACCAGCCGTATCACTGTACAAACAGCATGTAGAGATATGTAATATTTCAGACACCATTACAGCAACAGTTTGTGACAGAGAAAGGGAGGATTATAAAGAGCAGATTAGGCACCACTAGAAATACCAAGGCAAGCTGTTCTGTTCCTGCTGTAAACAATGCCTTTCTCTTTGCTTAAAACCTTCATTAAAGTTTGTTTAAACTTTTTGAGATGAGGAGAAATATTTTTGCTAAAAGTGAGTATAAAAAAACAAAGCTCTGAGAGTTTCACTGAAAGAAAAAAAAACAAATTTGTCCCACGTGTCAAAGAAACTTAACGATTCAAGTGTTCTTCCATAAGCATTGCATTTGTCTGCAGAGAACCACTGTCTCCTCCAAAACGACTGCGTCATTAAGGATGAGAGGTATTTGATTTTGCCTGTTGCTCAGTAACATGCTTAATACAAACAGGCTGCCTGGTCAGGCGCAGGGGGGAGACTAACAGTGCCCTCACTGACTCTGCTACCTTCCTTTTTCACTCTGTCCTTCCGAAAGGGGGTAAAAATCAAAACTTCAGATAATACAGCAGCTCCTCTCCATCTGCTCACATAAACTGCTCTTGACTGAGGAAAGGCCAGAGGGGGCTTAGTAAGGCATAAATCGTATGTCATGTACGACAGTTTAATGGAACTGATTCTTCAGGATGAATTGTTATCATTTGTCTAAAGAATGTGGGTTCATGCAAATGTCCAGAACTCCACAACAGATATTGTGCAAATTCATCCTGCATCCATTCATTTATACCTGCATTTATGTAACTAATAAATTGCAATGGGGAATGCTGTCACAGAAAAATAATCAGCAACAGGGTGGTGTGATGCCACCCTGAAGTTGATTATTCTCTCACCAGGCTCTCTTTTTTCTCTCTATCTCTCTCAAAGTTAATACAATAAAAAATGAGGTCCTCTGTCTAGAATATTTGATGGCAGGGGACTGGAGGAAAATTTATTGAGTGTTACGAAGCACTGACAACCGAGTTTCCTTCCATCAATGTTAAATAAAGCCTCACCATATGAGCGATTATATGCATTTCTTTTTTCTAAATGAAAATGGATTTTAAACCTGTTTTTTTTTCTTCTTAGATTATGGAAGTCGCTGTGAAGGAGCAGTTACGTATTAGAACACATTACTATAAACCTATGATTTGAATGACTGCTGGATTTACTGTCAGAGCCATGCTGTTAAACAAAAAAATAATCAACACTGACCAATCAGATTTGATCATTCAGATCTGTAGTACAAAGTCATGTAAACATGTTCATCTTTATAGCATTATAAAAAGCAATCTGAAGATTTTGAGCAATAATTTGAGCAATAATCTGATCCTAGTTTACTGCACATAATGAGCTGCCTTGACATTAAGGAGAGCTTTGGCAGGGTGTGTTTGTGATTCAGTAAAGGGTTTTACAAGCGAGAAATGAGGTTTTAAAGAATATAAAAGGGTCAAATTGTTGGTCATGGATAGAATACCACAGCAATCAACCATGCTGCCAAGGATTCAATTAAGGACAAGTGAGACTAATCTGAAGCATTTGGGGGAACTCGTTTTCAACAGTATTGTTGAACACAAACGGATGTGAAGGGAATTTGATTTGCCTACCATTTATCCCACTGGGTTAAAAAGCTCTAATGCATCTTAGTTCTTTCCCCAGTGTGAAAGTATTTCATTGGAGATGAGCCAATGTTTACACATTTTAGAATTTTCCTTTTGAATGATACTCTGTGAGGAGTCCTTGCTATTCCGTATATTAGTAATACTGTGTAAGGCTCGTAACTCAAAGCAAAAGAGTAGTGCTGAGGCCTAAAATCATGACTTATGGGGTGTCAAGAAGTGTGTTCAATATACACATGACCTTGACGCTTTTGTTTAATTTAAAAAATATTACTTTAGCACTGATGGCTAACATGAAAATCTAATTTAGTCCTGATGCTTCTAGAGTGATGAAGGACTGTAAGGCAGTGTAGATCCTGGCCTAATCCTACTTACTGTAACAGAAGTCCATAAATCTTCTGTGCTGGCACTCCAAACCCTCCAGCTGTATAAACTACAGACACTTTAAAACAAGTACTGCATTTTCCAGCATAATTGTTAGGGACAAACATGTTATGGTGTCTATGTGTGTGTTTTCAAGCCTAGACAGCTGAGAGTCCTTACTTGTCTTGAATCTGTATCCGAGTCCAGTAGAGTGGCTTCATGGGACATGTTGGTTCTATTGCTGGTTTGCGTGGGGGGGTTTCCACTGCCAAGCCAAAGGTGGGCAGAGGAGGTGGGGGGCCACACCCTGGAAAGGGTGGAGGTGGGGGGGGGACTCCAGGCATACCAGGTGGTGGAGGGGGAGGAGGACCAACTCCAGGCAGGGGTGGAGGTGGAGGTGGTGCAGCTTTGGCTCCAGGTAAAGGAGGTGGAGGGGGTGGTGGCACTAGTCCAGGTAGCGGAGGGGGTGGTGGCACTGATCCAGGTAGCGGTGGTGGTGGTGGTGGTGGTGGTGGAGGACCTGAAGTTGGTGAGACATGTGGTTGGCCAGGTAGAGGGGGAGGTGGTGGAGCTAGAGCTCCAGGTACTACACCTAGATTCTGGGTGATGGAATCGAGGTTGAGTTTTCGGGGCAGGCTTTGAACAGGCTTGGCGTTCTCACCTTCTGGTGTTTTAATAAAAGTTTCCCGATCAGTCTGGATGCAAACGTTACGATATGTTTTGAGGAATGTGTTGTCTTCAGTGGACACACAGGCATCGCACACTTTTCTCTTGTCCCGTGAATAGCCTCGCTCCTGCTGAATTTCAGCAATGGTTTCTTGCAGTCGGGAAACAGCCACTGCATGCTCTCCACGCAGTTGGAAGACCTGGAGCTCGAAGTCAGTCTGGGTTTGCATGTGTGTAGATATTCAAAAGATATTTGCGTTACTGAACATGCGATAATATGATTACATTTATTTATGCCATAAAACAGTTTAGCATTGAGAAGATATTGTATAGATAGAATACATGAAATATTACTTGAACACCAAGTTCACCAGGTCATTTGGAAGTCTACTAGTAGTAAATCAAGTCAAATGAACCTGTGGAATATACACACATTTGGACTCATTTGAGGAGCTTGATTGCTAAGACATTTATCTTAAGCCAGCTTTACAGTGTATGATCAGACAAAAATCATACACTGTAAAATAATTCTTTGGTTGTGAAATTGGCGGTTTTAGAAAGCATAATGTGATGTGTTCACTGACGAAGATTTTGTGCTATTGCAAAAAAAACAACAAGGTGCCAGAATTTTAAAATTAAAATATCAGAATATGACCACTACATGCTAAAGTATGACTCTCGTCTAAAATGCACCAATTGGATGACGGCATAGGATTACACAAAACTCACAGGATAGCTATGAATATATGAGGATAGCATAAACAAAACATGATAACTGACAGAATAAAAAATTCCTTATTATCTCAAGCTCCCTTTAAAGAATGTTTCTGTTTGTGAAACCCTGTTTTTTGCATGAGCCTGGGTCACACAGATTTATGATTGAAGAATGTAGCAATTTCATAAATCGTTTGAGGATCTTCATCATATAATCTGACATGGAGAAAACACATTATCGTACAGTCTGTTATAGAATATGGCCAATATTTTATTGGGATTATCTTGTGCAGTGTGCCATGTGAAGATCTTAAAAGACTGCTGAAATCATATTGTGTAAAACTGACTTTAAAGGAATCTTCAACACTTCCAGACTATATCAAGTCCAGTTGCTTCAACTTCTATGGTAGGCTCCATGGTAACATTATCCTGTTTCAACCATGAAAGCAAATACAAAATATTATGGTCTGTTGAAATGCAAAAACAACAAATGTTTCATATGACTTCCATATGTTTCTTATTATAATTTGATCCACAAAGAACGCAATGAGGCATGTTCCTGTCTTTCAGCGCTCTGCTTGTCAGTGCTAAACATCTCCATTTTGTTTTCCCTTCAATCGAATGGGCCTGTGACAAACAGCACACTATGACACAATGGATGTGGCTGCATAAGGTAACATTAATCATTCTCAAAGACATGTAAAAAACTGAAACTTATTCAGCAAGATAAATGTTTTATAACATATGGTTTAATGTCTCTTAAATGACTTATCGTGGCCAACACTTTTAAAACTCTTTTTACAGAGGCTCTTTTTTCATTACTCAATTAACAAATTATATTTTATAACAAGGAATGCATGGATAGTGTTACACACAAATATAAATGATTACTTATTATACTAAAACTAACTAAAACTAACAGTTACTCCAACAAATAAATTTTTACTCTGTATGGGTTGCTTTAATTCAACACTGGTGACTGTGTGGAAAACTGTTTCATTGAACAATACACACTGACAGTCTAAATATGTTCAACAAAGACTAGACTCAATCTGGCTTAATTTATTTAGAAAACCAGGCCTCAGAGCTAAGCTCTAATGTGTCTATGTCTGTCATTACATCAGTAAATCACTTACAGAACATAAAAAGGAGACACAAAAAAAACTGTATCAGAAATATTTTCTCCCCTGAGATTTCTGTGAAACTGCATTTGAAACGCCTGTTTACTATCAGCTGCCACAGGTTAGTTGCATAAACAATGAATTAGACCTTTTCTGCAGTTGATACATCAGTATGGGTCACACAAGGGGAATTCAAACCAATATTTTCACATAACTTAATGAAGGAATATTGCAAGGAAAACACAAGCAAAAGTTTCCATATACAGTAGAACACGGATGGCTTTGACTGTAATTTTTATGGATGAAATGTCAGGACACATTCAGCTTGTAAACTTTGATCTTTTTTCATATGAGGAGCTAGCTGGAGCTAGGCCTTCATCTGGAAACAATCAGTCCATTATGGCTTCTTTATTCATTTCTGCCCTCATATACAAGTATGTTTACAGTCAATGGGCTCTGTGGTAATGCCCTGCCTCCACTCTTTTCTCTTGTCTTATATCAAGCTCATTTAAAACTGAGATTTTAATGTGAAGTTTAAATTTTCATCAGGTGACCACATACAGTGTTTTTCACACGTTCAGATTTATTTATTTATTTTTAAGTTATTATATTTATTACAGAGTTCATTAGCCTGGGTTTCAGCCTATTTGACTAGTCACTTGAACTGAATGGTTTTATCTGAACCAAAAACTAGTAGGCCTAAAAAAAAAAAACCAACAATATCGCTACAAAATAGCCAAAATTATATTCGACACATTTATGAGCCTAATACTTGGATAGTTGTATTATGTTAGCAAAATAAATCTCTAGTCAGGTGGTCTGGAAGATTTATGTAACAGTTAAAAGGGTCCCTGGTTGCAAAAAACAAAAACAAAAACAAAAAAACAGCATAGTTTTACCCAAAGAGACTGTTGCAGCAATGTATGTACAATAGAGCTGTTGGAGCAAACTGAGTTTTCACCAGCTGACCAAAAAACATGTACAGGATAGATGTAGGAAAAGCACAGAGAGCCACAACTACCTTAGGATGGTGTAAACGCTAGTGCTGAGTGTAAATATAGTACAATAAATGAGCTGCATATTAACCTGAATTTGCTGGCTATAAATAAATTTTCACTTATAATTATTCCTAAGAGTGAATAAGGTTCTATCTCACACACATAGCAGTTTTATAAATCGGGACTGAGCATAGAGCAAATTGTTACATTGCTGTTTGACTTCATTGTGTATGCTGACATCTAGTGCCTCATGAGCATACTACAATTTCTCAATGGAAATGGGATACGAAAAAGTGTCACTTACGTGCAGTTTTTCCACTTCCTCTTTACATTCTCTCTTCAATTGCAGAAGAGCAGCCTGGTGCTCTGGAAAAACAATTAAAATTGCAAAGTTTTGAGTAGAAGTATTCCAAAACTAGTTTAACCTACAAAAATCATATCATTAATCTGCTTAAGTAACAACAATGAAACTAATGAGAGAGACAGATAGAGAAAGATAGAGACAGAGAGAGAGAGATTCTCTGACTCTCCACCAAAAAGGTGCCCTTGTGTGAAGCTTTGCTAAATCAAAAATAGCTTTCAGGATGTACATTTATGATTTTGTGTATTCATGTTTATGATTTATACACTTATATCACATAAAACATGTCTACTACTTCCTAAAAACACTGAAATATTTTAAATACTGTACTTTCATCAACAATAAAATGTACTTTCAGTAATAAACAATAGAATTATGTATTATTATCTAACCTTTTAGTATATTTACATACTATCTGAAATACAACACAACTGACAAAAACCACAATCTCCAGATTTCCAGAACTACAGCCTTCAAGCAAATCTGTCACTAAATAAATCTGGAAACAAAACAAAATTTTCATTACTTTAGTCTTCAAAGAGATTCAGATCTCAAGACATCTTTGGTATGAGGTGGAACAGGCTGTTCCTTTGCAAGACTGTTCCTCTATAGTTGGGTGACAAATTCATGGAAAAAAACTAACATAATGTGCTTTAGTAAGGTGTTGGGCCTCCACAAGCTCCCAAAACACCTTCACTGCACCATGACAACGATTCTACAAGTCTCTGGAACTGTACTGGATTGATGAACACCATTCTTCCCAAACATTTGATGATGGTGGAGAAGAATGCTATCTAACATGTCAGCCCAAAATCTCTCATGGGTGTTCCAGTGTGTTCTTGTGATCTTGATATAACAAGTTGTTTTCTTGTGATCTTGACTTAATTTTCTCTTGATCTCAACATAACAAAAAGCTGCTTTCTCACAAGAGCATCTCATGACTTGTGAATGGGACTGGTGTTGCATGCATGTAGGTGACTCCGCCATAGCCATCATAAATTTAATAATTACTCGCTGTAGAGATGGACTTCATCTGCGCATTAAGAGGGAGGGGTGTCCGCCTCTCAGTTGTCAGATGTGGACTTCGCAGATGTGGAATTTGAGCGATTTCAGCTTGAGTGAGTCCCTGATCAAAGTAAAAACTAATTTATTCATCCATGATGCTGCAGGGCTGTGCTAAACTTTTGCTGCCTCCAGAACAATAAAATCAACATGTTGTTATGTTGAGTACACAGAAAAATTATGTCGATATCACAAGAAAACAAGAAAGCAAAAAATAATAATGCATGGCCGCTTACGGCTTCCATAAACCTTTCCTATAAGAGGATAAAGTGGGCCCAAACCATGTCATCAGGACCACCAGTTTTTCCTTTAATTTGTGACTCCTCAATAAATTGCATAGGATCATACCTTTTGCTTATTTCTAAACAGTTTGGGGGTCTATTGTTTTGCCTCCTGCAGTACAGTTACACTTTCGTTGACTAATGGCTAACTGACTTCACTGAGCCCTCACAGACACTAGACATGTTTTGTTCACAAATGATTCATCAATTTGACCTAAGGGGAAATTGGTATCAGTCTGTCATGCACCTGACAGGCTTTTATTTTTTACAATATATGTTTATCTGCCAGTGTTTTTTAAACATCTGTCAATTGTGTGAATAGTGCAATTGCAACTGAGTGTTTGCCGAACCTGATGTATACTACTCAAAGTCAGTGAGTCCTTTCGGTCATGGCTGAAATTTGTGCCTCTTATGTTCAGCAAGTCAGTGTTTAAATCAGCAAATCTTTGTAGCAAAATTTTGTACATTTTAACTTGTGTGTGCCAAGCATGATCCATGCCACTTGTGTAAGTGAATACGTTTGGTCATGGCTGAGATCTAGCCATCTATAATACTAGTAGTAGTCTGTGTTGAGCTGTGAAAATAATTATTATAACCATGAACAAACAAGTATATTATCATGAACATTATTAGTAACTATTTTACACTACTTAAGATGATCATTGTCTGCCTTAGACAGCTGCTTGGTCAAGTTGCACGTTTTGGCAAACCATGCAATTGAAACAATTGGAGAGCAAATCTGCATGAATCATTTAACTGAACTGATTTAAATGACTCAAATTACTGAAAAGATTTCATCTTCATGAAATCGGTGGTGTTGTGTGGGGCTAATTAATGTTTCCAGAGACTACAGAGAACGTTACCATGTTCCCAAACCTTAGATGTTTTCATGTAAGTCTATGGAAGTTAGAGGTTCCCTTTCAAAGGGAACTTCGACATTGCATTTAGCATAACAGTATGGGAATGCCTCGCAGGCATGACCGGTATCTGAAGCTTGTGTAAAATCATGCCTCTACTTATAGGCCTGCCATGATCAGGTGATGTGGCAATTAAGCGCGTCGCATGATATATATATGGCACCTGTGAACCACGCCGCCAGCCTTATTATCTTCAGCGAGACTGCATGTCTGTGGTTTGTGTGACAAATAAAAAAGGAATGCTTCATTTCTACTCTGTATTTCTCAATATCTCTAAACTTTTCTATCCCTTTTTTAGATAAAGAAAAGAAAAGAAAAGAGAGTGAAATAATGAGAGAGAGGGATTTCAGAAAGTGTGTTACGCCTTGCTCCCATTTCATCACGGGAGGAAACGGACACGCTTTCTGTGTGAAGTGTATGGGTGTAGTGCATGATACAGCAGCCCTTGAGGGGTCAGACTGTCAGCACTGTGAGCATTTCATGATTAGGCGGCTACGCTCTTGGCTCGCTCTCTTCTCGTCCGAAGGGAGTTGGGTTTCAGAGCCTCCCAGATCTGGGCCGGCCGCTGCCGAGGCAGCCAGCCGGCTAAGGTCGTGGGGTTCTTGTATGGATTTGGAAGAGGAGCCGGAGATGAGCGCTGCTCTATCTCTTGCTCTGTCTTCCGGGTCCGGCTCACCGCCTGACTTTAGAGCTCGCGTCGCGACTCCTCCTTCCCCTATGGAAAGCCAAAACACCCTCGCTGACTCCGAGGAGTCGGTAGAGGGTGCCATTGCACCA
>JANDJT010000228.1:8763647-8779673 GCA_024331685.1 Stegophilus panzeri
CCTCCCTCCCTCCCTACTTCTCTGTCTCCCTAATCCAGAGGATCAGGTGGTGTGGGCAGTGCTGCTTAACCCTGCACAGAGTATTACGCCATTGGCTATAAGGTTAAATCACCACGCCTCTAACATTCCACATTGTCAAAACAACTTTAAAAAAAAACAACACAGCACACCTGCACATTTTTAAACTTCAGTGGTATGTGGAATTTACCCTATTTGTTCTTATTTTTACACACACTTCGTAGTGTCATAATTTAAATAAACATCACATGTATCTACTCAAATTTACTTCAACATTACTTACTGTATACAAAATATTCGAACATTTATCTCTCGCTCTCAGCTGTCTATCTTGCTGTTTATAGCCTGAATATAGTCCTGCTATATTGTAATGGTTTTCTCACTTCCTTTATTGTTAGTATTTCTTAACAGCATTGCTTGTGTAACTGCACCACATTCCATTAAGACGATTCATCAAATTGTATTTAAAGTTGATAGTATTAAAATACATCTTAAAAATGTAACCTATAAAAGGTCTTTATGCACGCATGAGAAAAAAACCCCTAATCTTATAAATCTTATAAAATTCAACAAAAGACAATAAAGTGATGCAAAATCTACAAATGTTGAAAGAAGATATGTGCTATAAGTTTAATGCCATTAACATGCTTTGAGGAATAATCAGCTAAAAGGATTTAGCATTGCAACATATAGTTAAGTCCTAGGTTCATACTGAAGTGACAATGGGATTAGCTGCTCTTATGTAAGAACCATGGAAGAAGAGTTTCATTTAGCTTTTCCTTTCTGCTCTTCTACAAAAAGCAAAACTTAAGTCTGAATTGAGTACATATACTATATGAAGGTTGACAATCTACAGTTGAGGCCAAAAGTTTATATAAACTTATTCAATCTCAGCTTTTCAAATCTTCACACATTTCATGTTACCATACATTTATTTTGGCAAGTCAGTTAGGGCATCTACTTTGTTCACATCGGAGGTTATTTTAAAACAATCAATTAAAGACAAGATTATTTTGGCTTTAACTAAATACTTCAGAAGTCCAGTGGGTCAAATGTTTACATACACTGTGTGCTTAAACAGTCTACAAGATTCCGGAAATTGATGTAATGACTTTTAGAAGCCCCTGATTGGCCAACTGTCATAATAAGGAGTTAAATGGTAGCAGACCTTTTGGCTGTGAAAGGGCCTAGATTTATAGACAGTGCCTTTTTGCTGTTGATACTATAGGAAAATCCTAGCAATTCAGCCAAGACCCCCATAAGTCAGGTTCCTCCTTAGGAGCAATTTCCAAACGATTGAAGGTACCAGAAGCAAAGATAAAAATCATTTGACCACAAAGACATTGCATCAGTCAAGAAAGTGGCACAAATGAACTCCCAGGGATGAACAAACTTTGGTCCAAAAGGTTCAACTGAACCCCAAGACGATAAAGAAAGTGGTGGAGGAGTTGGAGGCATCAGATACCAAAATATGTACCTTTAAGAGACTCCTACATTGCAGTGTCCTGAAAGTCTGTCGTGCAAGGACGAAGGCCCTACTCCAAGACCGGTATGGCAATCATAGAGCCCTGACCTGAATCCCATAGAAAATTTGTGGACTGAATTGAAAAAGCATTTCTGAGCAAGGAGGCTCACAACTGGCAAACCTGCACATTTTAAAACTTCAAAACACATTCTTACAACATTTCTTTTGTAGCTGCACCACGTTCCATCAAGGTAATTCATCAATTTATGTTTAAAGCTGATAGTATTAAAATACATCTTAAAAATGTAACCTGTTAAGGTCTTTAAGCATGCATGAGAAAAATTATATATATATATATATATATATATATATATATATATATATTTACTGAAAAAAATGTTGACGCGCCCAATACTTACTTCCCTCACTGTAATATATAAATCTTATAAAATTTAACAAAAGAGAATAAAGTGATGCAAAAGGTGTAAACTTTTGGCCTCAACTGGGAAAAAAAAAAAAAAGCTGACAATCCTAAATATAGCTATGTATTGTCCAATGAAAAAGAATGCAAGAATATAAATCTGCAACATCTTTTAGAAGAAAAAGTGACATGCCTACCAAGTCAAGATTGAAATGAACTGTGAAAGCTACATTTGCTGAAATACCAGTCAGTCAATCTATGCTTCTATAAAGCAGGTTGCCAACCACTTTTTAGAGACTGTTAAAAAGCAACAGCTTTCCTCATTTTTCTAATTTAGTCTTTGGAACGGTTTTTTAGATGCACTGATGCACCTATTCTTTTTCTGAATATACAGTACATTTGCCACTGTTACCCTGACTTTGTGCATGCATGCAGACATGCCTATGTGCATATCTATGTTTGGGTGTGAAGTCCACACCCAAACAAAGTATGATACTGTCCTACCGGTTTAGGTAAATTTAAACGTTTCTGATCTTTAAAATAAAAGGCATGCAGAAAGGAGGAGGTAGCAGGCAAAGTCAATTCTCTAATTTTATACATTTTGTAAATAGTAATTTTTGTAATTTTATACCATCCTTAAATTTTAAGCAGAGTAAAATAAATGCTACCCAGTTGTTTTGAGCCTGAAATTTAGAAGTCTGTTTGCATACTAAGGCATTTTGCTAAAGATCTACATTTCTGCAACCAATTCTTTTAAAGATTCACTCCAAACACATGTTAAAAACGCAAATAAGTACTGATATGTACAATTCAGTGTTTTGGCTTTTTTTTGCAGATGTACTCATGCTTAAAGGATTAATTTATGTTACACTACAAAGTGATTACAGAACACCATATAAAAGGAGTAAAAACATAAACATGAACATGGGTGATTTTGCCCCAAAATTATGAAAACTCTTCCTTTCAATGTCTGAACTTATGTTTACATTATGTTTATGTTTATTCATTTAGCAGACGCTTTTAACCAAAGTGACTTACAAATGAGGAAATAAAAGCAAAGCGATTCCAGAAGGTCACAGCACACACATCCTGTAAGTGTGTGACAAAGCCTTTGGACAAAAGCTTTTGAGGAGGCGACACCAGTAGTGGAATGAGCCCTTATGCCCAGAGGCGTAGCGAGACCACGTGCCTCATAAGCGATAGAGATTGCTTCCACTATCCAATTAGAGATGTGCTGCTTCCACACAGCATCACCTCTACTGTCGCCACCAAAGCAGACCAGCAGCTCCGACTTATGTCACTGGCCGGAGCGGTGGACGTAAGTACAGAGAGCCCTTACTGGACAAAGCAGGTGCAATTTCTCTTGGAAATTGTGTGGGAGGATTGAGGGCAAACCACAGCAGGCAGTGGGTTGTCTCCTCTGAGGCGAACACATCCACTTCCGCTTGGCTGAGCCTCCACCCTATGGACTCCACCACTTGTGGGTGGAGCCTCCAATCCCTGGGCCTCTGCCTCAACAGGATGTCTGCCCCCACATTCCAGTTGCCCAGAATGTACATTGCACTCACTGACAAAAACTTTCCCTCTGCCCAAAGAAGAATTAGTTGCATCTGCCTGAACAGAGGGCATGAACATAATCCTCCATGGTAGTTGATATATGAAACTACCACTGTGTTGTCTGTCACAACTAACAAATGGTGACCTCTCAATTGAGGAAGAAAGAATTTCAGAGCTAGAAACACGGCCCGCATTTCTAGGCGATTTATATGCTACTTCAGATGAGGGCCGCTCCAGAGACCGTGAGCTGGACAGCCAACTTAGACTGCGACCCAGCCCGTAAGGGAGGGGTCTGTCATTACTGTCTCGTGATAAGGAGACACCCCTAGAGTGTGACCCAAGGCTAGAAACCGGGGACACTTCCAAATTCACAGAGCACATAGGCATCACCATGTGACACTGATTAATCTCAGAGGTTTCCTCCTCGGACAAAACCCCCAACTTTTCAGCCACCACTGAAACAATCTCCGGTGCAATAGGCCCAACGGTATGCTGCCATAAGCCCCAACAGTCTCACATAGAGACTGGAGGGGATGCTGAGATCCAGCTTTATCTTGCTCAATGTTGATAGGATTGACTCTACGCATGTTGGGGATAGAAATGCCCTCATCATAGTAGAATCCTTATAACCTCTTGAAAAGTTGTCCTCTGCACTGGAGAAAGCATAAAAGCTAGCCTGATGGGAAGAACCCAATATTGGTACGTGTTGCCTCCAAACGCAAACCCCAGGAACTTCCGATGACTGGGCAATAGTTCTATGTGGAAATATGTATATTTTAGGTCTATCATCACAAACCAGTCCTCAAATTGAATCGGTGGAACGATAAGTTTGAGCATCAGCATCTTGAAACTGTATGTCCGAAGTGTACAGTTCAGATGACGCAGATCTAAAATTGGCGGCATACTCCCATCTTTTTTGCAGACCAGGATATAATGGCTGTAAAAACCTCCCTCCTTCAGGGCACGGGGTACATGTACTATGGCCCCTTTGTCCAAGAGGGATCTTACTTCCTGCGCTAATGTCGGGCTATGCTCTGTGCTGACTACTGTGATGAGCACACCTCTGAACCGGGGGGGTCGAGCTCTGAACTGGACAGACACTGAATGGGTCGGCCAAGGAAAAGAACAACAACTGATGACAGAAACACTGTAAGAGCTGTGAAGGAAAACCCCAAAACAATAGTCAGTGACATCACCAATAGTCAGTGACATCATGGTACCACAATCCACCATTCAAAGAAGACTTACTTGTGCTTGCATGGCTGCTTCTGGAAAAGGCTCACTACTCTTTATTAACTCATTATGGTAGCAGCAGAATAAATTCAGAAGTTTACAGGAACAGTTTGCATGCCAATTTATAGAGAAATTCATCCACATTAATAAGTAGAAACTTCTCATGCAGCAAGACAATGATCCAAAACACACTGCCAACTCAATAAAGGACTTTATCATTTTAGACTGGCCAAGTCAACCACCAGACCTTAACCCAATTGAGCACCAGTTCACCTCCTGAAGAGGAGACTGTAGGGAGAAATCCCCCAAAGCAAACAACTAAAAGAAGCTGCAGTAAAAGCCCAGAAAAGCATCAGTAAAGAAGAAACCATCAATCTGGTGATGTCAGTGAGTCGCAGGCTTGATTAAATTATTGCAAGCAAGGGATATGCAACCAAATATGTAAGGAATAACTGACGAGGGACTGCTGAATTATTAGAAAATAATGCAAACGACTGGGTGATAATGCGGCCATGACACAAAGCGGAGTGGCTATTACACCTCAGGTGTACATTATTTTCTAATAATTCAATAGATCGAAGTTGATTATTCCACTTATACCACAGTTACCACACCTCAAGACATTGTTCAGATGTTTTATTTCAAGACATTTGTCAGATTTCTGTCCTTAAAATACTCTTGTATGTGGAACTAATTAGAGAGAGTTCACAGGTTTTTTTTTTTGTTTAATGCTGATAATATGAAAATAAACAAATAAATAAATAAATGTCGATAAGCCTATTTGTTCAAAGGTTTTTCGTTTTTATTATTGCAGAAAATACAACCATTGAATAAACAAATATTGATACTTGTTCACCGGTATATCGCACATGCTCTCTCGCGGTCTCTCTTTTTTTTTTCTTGCTCTCTCTCTTTCTCTCTCTCTCTCTCTCTCTCTCTCCAATAACTGCATATCAATGGCTTAAGCCTCTGCTTATTTCTGGAAAATCAAAATTTTAAGTAATTTTGTTTGTTTTTAAATGTGTGTGCTGTGGTGGACAGTAGGCTGACTTTTCCATTATTTCTGTTAACTTGGTGAACTGATATCGAACTATAATGCGGTCAAGACCTAACTGGAACTACTTTAACTGTGTATTTACTGAAAAAATAATTGCACACCTCAGAACGTATGTCAGCCAATCAGAATCGAGAATTCAACAGTGCGCTGGTATAATAAGTGTTATTTACTTTAATTTACTTCAAGACTAATCTGTTCCTATACTTTTGCTTGCCTAAAAATTGGGTGGTCTGATACATAAGGTTCTATGTTTTATTTTGTTTAACACATCTAGATAAATACCAGTAAATAAAAGCTGAAATCCTAAACTCTTATCCACCATCTCATATCCACCGTTAAAATCTCCAACCCAAATGTCTGTGGTGTATAGCACAAACAAATGAATTGGTCTTGCTGTTCCAATAGTTTCAGAGGGTACTGTATATTTTAGAGTAATACTTTAAATGTACACTACATGCACCTTTCTTTCTAGATAAAACATTACTTAAGGTAATGTTTTACTAAAAGACGCACTTACAGTTCAAGGGAAACCTATAGTTTAGTACTCTATTTTTTAGAGTGTTTAAGATGTTCAACATATTGTACATCAAGTCATTAAAATGTCTTCCTTGAATAGATGTTTCTGTGGCTCTGTAGCTGTTCAGTTAAAATAAAATCAAACTAGTATGGACAAATGTTCAATTAATAATCACTTAATTAAATGAATTAAATTAATAATTAATGTTAAGCTTTATTTTTTCCCAGAAATGTTAAGATGTATTTTTTAATCAGTGCAATAAGATGAGCATTCAGACTTGATAACTAGTGAAGCATAATTTATGCCATAGTATCGTATTAGTATTCAACATTATGGTACTAAAGTTGGTGCTGATATTGGAGTCAATATTCTGGTATCCTGACAACCCTACCCACAATGCCACTCGCACTGGAAATGTCATGCTGGTAAACCCTAACACTACACAAACACTACACAAAGCATCAACCACAGATACACAGTGGAGCTGGACAGCTCACACTGCAGAAAACAACAGCACCAGCCAGCATGCATAAAGAGGTAAGAGATCCAGAGCAGATGCACTACCACCAATAGTAAGAGAACATTGCTGTCTTGAGGTTAATGGCCTTGTGTGTGTGCGTGCGTGTGTGTGTGTGTGTGTGTGTGTGTATGTGTGTGTGTGTGCTCCACTAACCCCTGGTTCATGTTTTAGATGACACAGCGTTTCTCCAATGATATCATCCTCTGGTGGTGTGATCCTCAGAAATTCAAGGTGATCAGGTCTATTGGCTCGACACAGAGGCTTATGGGAAATGGAGTCTTCACCATCACCATCCAGCAACCATATTTCATCTTGTCTCAGGGACTCTTCTGCAAAATAATTAAAGCACCATTTCAGCAACTCTGGTATGTATATGCATGTACAATGCTGTGAAAAAGTATTTGATTGCTTCTGTTTTTGTGTATATCTCATACTAAATTGATGTATAAATTAAAACAAAATCTAAGATAAAACAAAGGTAACCTGAGTAAACAAAATACAGTTTTTAAATGATAATATTATTTATTGAAGCAAAAAAGTTATCCAATACCATCTGGGCCTGTGTGAAAATGTATTTGCCCCCATAGTTACTAATTTCACAGATCTATGAAACTGCATTAATTATGGTGTTCAGCTGGACTAGACGCATGCAGGCCTGATTACTGCCAGCCCTATTCAATCAAATCAGTACTTGTTCTTACCCAGTAACGCATTATTCCAAAACTGAAAGAAATACCAGAAATTATGTGGAAGAAGGTAATTGAAATATATCAGTCTGGGAAGGGTTACAGAGCTATTTGTACCACATTGAGAGCCATTATCTCCAAATGGAAAAACTCGGCATAGTAGTGAACCTTCCCAGAAGTGGCCGGCCTTCCAAAATATCTCCAAGAGCATAGCAACGACTCATCCAGGAAGTAACAAAAGAGCCAAGGACAACATCAAAGGACCTACTGGCCTCTCTTGCATCAATAAAGGTCACTGTTCATGACTCCACTATCAGAAAGACACTGGGCAAGAATGGCATCCATGGAAGTGTGGCGAGGTGAAAACCACTGCTAACCCAGAAGAACATTAAGGCTCATCTGAATTTTGCCAAAACACACCCTGATGATCCTCAAACCTTCTGGGAAAATGTTCTGTGGATTGATGAGTCAAAAGTGGAATTGTTTGGAAGACAGGGGTCCTGTTACATCTAGCATAAACCAAACACAGGATTCCACAAAAAGAACACCATACCTACAGTCAAGCATGGTGGTGGAAGTGTGATGGTGTGGGGATGTTTTGCTGCTTCAGGGTCTGGGCAACTTGCAATAACTGAGGGAAACATGAATTCTCCTCTCTACCAGAAAATCCTAAAGGAGAATGTCCGGTCTTCAGTCCATAAGTTTAAACTCAAGTGCAACTGGATTATGCAGCAAGACAATGAGTCAAAGCATAGAAGTAAATACTAGTCGTAGAAGTAAGTTTAGGGCTGATCTCCAGTTATCAGCATTTGGTTGCAGTTATTGCTGCTAAAGGTGGCACAACCAGATTTTAAGTTTAAGGAGGCAGTTAGTTTTTCACATGGGTGATAGGTGTTGGATAACTTTTTTTGCTTCAATAAAAAAACTAACTAAATAAAAACTGTATTGTGTGTCTGCTCAGGTTGCCTATGTTTTAAGTTGTATTTAATTTTAAAATCTAAAACTATTTAGTATGAGTATGTATGTACGAATGTATGTGTGCATGTATGTAAATATATAAAAATATGCTAGACAAAAATTATTCTATAGAGTTCAAATATAAGCTCATAAATGGCCATGGCAAATTCCAGTGCCATTTTGTGAAAAATGCACTACACAAATAAAATTTAACTGAATGTGTCGATTAAAAATATTATTACAATTCTGAAACAATAATCAAAGAGCAAACCAGGCAAAAAAAGATAAAATTTTATTTTTACACTAATGAAGTCCGTTAACAGGTGCACTGCTGTTGCAGCTTTATGTCATTTAGTTTCATCCTCTCTGAAAACATGAAGAAACTAGATATATAGACAACTGTGATGTTCACTTCTATTGTTATCATACAATAAACTTTTCATACCACTATTGAGAAGAAAATGATCTAGAAAATAATATAGCTATTTTCTAGCTGTTGTTGGCTATCTGATATCTGCAGGGTCACTCTGATCACAGAAAGCTCACAAACAAGCCCAGAGAATTGCAGATTTATGCTGCTTCATATATCATGACTGACTTGGTGCATTACTTCCAAGCCACAGCATGAAAGCTCTGCAACAGAGTAAGAATATTGAATTGATCAGCTGTTCTAGCTTCAGTGAAGAAGACAGACATGTGTTTTTCAATTACAGTAAAAAAAGATGGAAACCAAAAATGCTAAAATATTATTTAGTGAAAACATGGGCAACCTGCTTTACCAGTCACATAACTGTCAACACTATTACAATTACTAAAAAAGCATTAAATTCCACATATTTAATACATAACAGATAATTTATATGTGAAGGACTAAATGTTTTAAATATAATAACTGTTACCTTTTTAACATATATAGCTAACTACTGAATGTCAGTTATTTAATTTCATTTCAGTTACAGCATTTGGATGATGACCTTTTCCAGAGTGACTCACATTTATCTCATTTTATACAACTGAGCAATTGAGAGTTGAGGGCCTTGCTCAGGAGCCCAGCAGTGGCAACCTGGCAGTGCTGGGATTTGAATTCATGAACTTCCGATCAATACTTCAGCATCTTAACCACTGGGGTACCACTAACCCCTAGAGGTTAATCAGTCTGGAGCATCTTTTTCTGTCAACCAACTATGATGTATGTTTATAGAAAACAGACAGCATGCTGCATTGCTCACACTGGTTTTTGGTATATAGATCAGTTTTTGGCCAACATCTCTTGATGTATACAATGGCAATTCAGATACTTTTCTGAGCTTTTTGCCTGTGGTGACTGCTTCATTCATTAATCTTTACTTACAGCTGGTTTGGGTCTCAGTGGATCCCTCTGGGTAAACTCCCCTGGATGGGATGCCAGTCCGTGGCATGGCACCATTAATACATAGATTCACACTGAGGGCAATTTTGTGTTCACCTATCAGCATGTTTCTGGGTCGGAGCACCCAGAGGAAACCAACATGGACATGGAGCGTGTGAAACTTCACACAGACTTGCACTTAGAATTTAACCAGTGACCACGAAGCTGTGAGTCAGCAACATTACCCATTGCACCATTATTCCACTGCCTTTGATAGTTCTGAAAACTGGCTTTTAATGGCTTTAAATAGTGAATATTGCTTTTAATTGGCTTAGAAACAATGAATGCAGTTTTTTGACTGACAGAAGTAACATAGTCTGGTTGCTTCTGTGATGATAGAGTCAGTGTGAAACAGGCACACAAAGGTCAACGCCATAATAACTGGTTTAAATAAATAACAACACAGTGATTGTATAGTAAACACCATAAACCTTTGATTGATATGTACTGTTCTTCTTAGTATAAAGTACAGAGACATTTCAGCTTTGCCCCAAATGCCCCAGATTGGAGTTACTGTTCTCAGTCTTCCTCACTGCACAGCTTGGGTCTCCCAGTGAAAGTTTCACAAGTACATCACATGGCATTGCTTTCAAATAAGACTCACATGTGCAATACTGAGCAAAAACATCTATTACACATCGCCTCACTTTTTAAAATTAAAATAAAACACATTTTATCCTTTCAGTCTAGCGCTTCTTTCATAAGCAGTTTCCATGAGCTCTGTGTATTTCGACTGTGCTGAAAAGAGCACTCAAATGGGAAAGTGTGCGCGTGTTTGAATGTCACACTGCATAAAAGCATGAAAGAGATGAGAAAAAGCATAGCACACTGAATTCATGTCCCCCTTTGTCTCACATAAAACCAGATATTGCTTAAGGCAAGGTTACCTGGTGCATAAATAGCTTTAAATTTGGAATCACAGATTTCCTGTAAGTTTGATTCAATTCAGTTTTATTTTGAAAAATAGACATTGTTATAAAGCAGCTTTACAGAAAGCAGGATAAAGACTTAGATCCAGAGGTGACAGCTTAAAGTATAAACTCCCTCAGATGACATGAGGAAGAAACCTTAATGGGAACTAGGTTCAAAAGGATTATAGTATTCTGGGTGACACCAATATTGTGTAAAACATCTTTCTTGCCCAAATGCAAACAATGAAACATGTATCCTTTTGTGTCAGCCAGATAAAAAGCAACACCCATAATTAAGATGAAAGACCTTATCATAATGAAACTCCTAATTAGGTTTTATTATGATAATGCATCTCCAGCCTGAAACTGCCAGACTTTGAAATGCTGACTACAATTTTGGCTTCATTCCAGATGCAAAATTAACCAGCTCCAGCCCTACAAAAGCCTCTTTCTCATTCTTAGTCAGCAAATTTGCTAATGTAGCAAGTTCAAGCTTCACTCTTATATACATGAATTAAAAATGTTTTACATTTCTACTGTCACTAACATGTGGTTTAAAGCCAACATCTCAATATATTCAACACAACCAAATGTGTTATTTAAAGGTCTGGGGGGAAAAGACAATACCACACAGACTTGAAAAACCAGCTATAAACATGGTATATTTAGGCCCAGTATATTATACTGTACATTGGGCACACCCACTGATCCGTTTCTCAATGGTATTGAGATGGTGCCACCTTGTGGACTAAAAGAGCCATGATCACATGCATGTCACTAGGTACATTTCTGTTAAAATGTTTTGCAAATTTTATGTGCATTTGAAAAACATCAGCAAAAGGAACGTTGCTTCTGTCTGCGCCTCCATTATGTGACAATAAGAGGTATTTTGTGATAAACAGTCTACGTTACTATGCAGTCTGTTGAATGTTCTGTTCGATATGCAGACATATCAAATCATAAGCCTCATATCAAATAATACTATCTGGTACACCGCATGGCTACACTCCTACAGGTTACCCAACTTTTAATTTAACTGTCCATAATAAATTTCTACCACAGGTAATAAAGCTCTAATAAAGAAAAGAGACTGACACATTTAGCAAACTATCTCCAGATTACTATAAATTACATGGTAACACTTCACTCTAAAGTCCACAAATAAGTAACATGTTAATTAATAATTATTAGTAATACCCATTTATATTATATTATCTTTTAAGAATTGTTGAATATATATATTTTTGTTTCTCAGCACCCCAATTCTAAACTAAGCAGTAGTTAAGTATTAATATATTACATATTTGTGGACCTTATAGTAAAGTGCATTTTACACTTGACCAATCCCATTTAATATGTAATAGCTTTTTTAAAAATATATAATTTTAAAATATTAATCGTTAAATATAAATTTTAAAAAAATAAATACATTTGTTTTCATAAAACTTAACAAAATGCTCCCTAACATATAATCTGATTCCCATAAAAAACTTTTTTATTCCCCATATAATATCATGTTTCATAAGTAATATCATATTACTTATAGTAGCTGGATATGGCATGGAAGATTTAATCTGTAAAGGCACTAACCTCAAGTCTGGCACTGTTCCTGAATGTGTTAATGATCTCTGATCAGGTTTTAGCACAGTCTTACTTCACATGTCAACACAGACCCATTGTCAGAGTAACATCCAACAATATAAGCTTGTACACTCAATACAAGCTTGTAGCAAAATATTTTACTAATGATAAACCCTAAAAATAACATTAAATTTGGGCACAACGTCTATGAAAATGTAATTCAGATGAGTTCTGTAGGCCTCCTGGTTTTAAGATAATGATACAGCAGTATTAGAGTGGTATTAGGAAAAACTAGGAGACACACACACGCACACACACACAGCACTGACTATGGGTGAAGCAGAGTTCAGGCTGCTATATAATCACAGAACAGACCTTGTCATGGGTAATTAACTCTTTTCATTAAAACCTTCTTATTGAGGAGCACACACAGAGATGTACTATCTCACTCTCTTTGTATTGCTGTGTGTGTTTTTCCAAGGGCATGTCACACTGGTACATGTGTGTGTGCATTCCTTTCTGTCTGAATAGCATGTCCTAAGTTGAACTTCAAAAAACCTCCAACTACTGAATATCTGCCCCATCATACAGAATACAAACACTGTGCATTCATGTTCAGCAACTACAGGAGAAATCAGATACATTTCTCCTGTACCTGTAGAATGTACAGAAGGAACAGGTACCTGCTGCATAGGTAATACCTTTATTCTAAATTTCATTATACCACAGCCCTGTTAAATTCTTGGAGAAAAAAAAAACTGCATTTCTTTAATTACTATTATCAAGAGGAATAAAACACTTTTCACCATGCTCTTAAAGGAAATGAATCAACTTCTAATGCATCACACTACCCGATCATTGATTATTTTCTTATAACAGCATGTCCTCTTGTGTTTTATTCCTTACATATACCACAGCTGTGATGGATTCTCAAACCTGATTTGTCATGGGAGAGGCTTTAGGACAGAAGACTTTGCATTTTCTGTTAACATGGATGCTTTTATTTGTCTTAATAACATCGAGAGAGACAACAAGAAAGAGAACTGTTCATATTTATTAGAACATAAGTGATAGCAGGAAATAACCTTTCTCATGGAAGTTCTATAATATGTAAATGTAAATATATGAGTGCATGGCACGTTGTTCATTAATAAATAATAAAATTATAATTTTGGTAAATTGCTGTGGTATAAGAGCACAAACACACCAGAGGGTACTGTTTTAAGAAAATAATCAACTTTGGGTTATAAGACATCACACCACCTTGTTGAGTATTTTCCAATAACTGTATACATTAAATGAGCACTAAGATGTCATGTCAGAACTGTCAGCATGGTGTGTGAATTCAGTTTTATTCCTTACATAACAATGCATGCACACACAGACACACACACACACACACACTATATGTAACAACACAATGCTGTTGATGGATAGTCTTGTGACAAGATAATTCAGTGTGTGAATAATGTGTGTCGTTGTGTATGGTATTACTGGAACACTGCTTGTATTATAGTATATCATGTGTTAGGAGAAAGAGGTCGTGTGCTAGTGGTCCCTAGCTGATAGCTGTTGAGATTAATTTATTACATCCATGCCAACGTCCACAAGCACTGTTGATATTAGGCTAAAGCAGGATGAGGATGAGAACTGAACCCCGTGATCTAAATAGGGCAGACATGTGTAACGGAGCTGAAGTAACACCTCAGCTGACTTTGAGACTGAAGAATGAAAGAATACTGGATATTGTACTCCTCCATGTACTAATGGTGTAAATAAAACACTTCTGCTGTACATTTCTGCACAGAAAGCACAATTCCATTAGCAACACTCTTTATAGACCAGTTGATGTGCAATAATGGTCATACAACTTACCAAGAAATATTGTAAATAGGGTCCAATTAGATTATTTCTCATTTGCCCCAAACTTCAGAACAAACAGCACTTGTATAACCCCCTGCATTTCTCTCAAGCACATCTAAATAGGTCAGGTGCAATGTAGCTGAACATTAAACTTTTTTTTTTTACTGTCCTAATACTCTAGTGGTGTCTGAAGTGTAATCCTTTGTGCTGTGCCCCTAATTCCAGTTAAATTAGAATTTTAAAGAGAGGACACAGTGTTCCTTCATGAACCCACTAATACTCATACTCACAGAATGAGTACAATCTATAGTCCGGTCCATAAGTATTTGGACAGTGACACAATTTTCATCATTTTGCTTCTGTACACCACCACAATGGATTTGAAATGAAGCATTCAAGATGTGACTGAAGTGTAGGCTTTCAGCTTTAATTTAACAAAAAATATTGCATTAACTGTTTAGGAATTACAGCAATTTTTACACAGTCCCTCCATTTTCACAGGCTCAAAAGTAATTGGACAAACCAACGATCATAAACATTAGGATTATTTTTAATGATTGGATGCAAATCCTTTACAGTCAACGAATATGTGGAACTCATGGATATCACCATATGTGGAGTTTTAAACTCTTAAAAAAAAAAATTTATCTTGAATGTTGGTCTGCACTCTTGAGTCTCTCCTCAGAATTTTTTTTTTTTTTTTTTTTCCATCAAAAGAAAAGCAGTGTTTGCCATTTCATGCCAAAAAGCAGAGAAGCTAGCTGGACTTATAAACACATTTCAGAAATGAATGCAAATAATCAAATTGAACTTTATATATACAATTTATTTACACTACTTACAAATTACAATGATAAAATAACAAGCAACTATACTAGTATGTAAAACTGTTTGGGATTACGCTACTTAACTAACCACTACTACAGCTCCAATTGGTTCCGACTGGTACCAATATGTTTAAGTTTGAGATGTCATGCTTATTACTGTCAAAATGACTGGCAGTTGGTTACAAGGTTCAGCCCCTTTGAGCGATCTCCCAGAAGCTGTGTGTCCAGGCAGGACAAGCAAAGAACACACTGTTCAATAAAAGTTTAGCTGTTTTTTTCTATGCAAAACCCACCAGCCCACACTTCCATTTACTCCCAGAGAAGCCGCATATCTGGTCATGGATCAAAATAACGTGTTAGAAGCCGGCTCCGAGCACCTCCGTGTTTTGTTTTGTCTGTATAGTCATGCGATTGTATCTGAACACATGTACTTTGTTGGCATTAGTGTCTTGCCTCTGCCCCATTAATGTTGTTCTCACCAGTTTTCAGTTCTGCTCTTAATTAGTCTTTCTGTTTCTGCTGTGTCTAGGTTGAGTGAGAAGTCTTGCTTCTATGTTGCTAGGTTCTGAATCTTGTTTCTCTGTTGTACCCAAGTTGCTGATTTCTGGTGTGCCCTAAAACTGTATGTAACTGTAACTGTGACCAGCAGTCTCTGCACATGGTATCGTCTGTTATGGTAACCACTGTTACAAATCAAAATAAATATAAATAAATTTCAGATAGCATTTAAGAATGCCTTTGATGAAAGGAGAATGTATTGAAATCATTCTCATGGCTGAACTGGGAAGCTGTCACAAGGTTGCGATGGACATGCAATCGCATGCATAAACACCAGATGTTTTAACACAAGTTCATCTTGAGTGGAAGAGACGACTCCATTTGTGTTTTTACAAAGAAATGGCAATCATGTAAAGGATGTTTTGTAAATAAAGTTACTTTTTGCTAAAAAGATTTAATTTCCCCTGACTTTAGGGACACCCTGTATGTGTGTGTGTGTGTATATAT
>JANDJT010000228.1:8781337-8833977 GCA_024331685.1 Stegophilus panzeri
ACATGAAAAGATATAATCAAATATTTACAAAAATGTGAGGGGTGTACTCACTTTTGTGAGATACTGTATATGTATTTAATCAATGAGAACTTCTCTTGATTAATCATACCCAGCTGGAAGTAAAGCCTTCTCTGTAACCTCACAGATTAGAATCAGCATCAGGAAAGTTATTATAGAAAAGAAAGGGGCTCTGTCTGGGGTTGTTCATGCCAACTACATTTTTACATTTCGACATTTCCTATTGACTGCTAGACCTGAAAAAAAACAAAAAAAAAAAAACCCACAAACTATGTCAACTGACTCTCTGTGGAGTGATCAGTCTCATATGACCCATAGACTGATTAGTTAATGCTATTTAGATATTACTGAAATTAAGTCTGTGCAAGAGAGGACAGAGGCAGGATTATTGTGTTACTAGAGTTTTAGAGAAGCTATGAGATTTTCTAAAACTCTCTTTGTATATTATACACTTCTGCATCTACCCTACCAAATCCTGATGCTGATAATTATATGAAAAACTGGATCTTTCTATTCACAGATGGGTTAATATGTTAAGATTGTTAGATTCTGTGTAGATTTTATCCTAGTGTTGTTTTGAAGCTGGACGTTTAACAGCCAGAATGTTTTCTGACTAATGTAACCTCATATGCCTTGGCACCAAAATGCCTTGATCAGTACCCTGTATCCTGTTCAGCTCTTGCCATCAGACCAGTCGGCAGAGATAGACCAGATGCTAGCCATATAATGTCTTTTATGTTCTGTCTTTGACAGCTAGCATAATATTTCAAATAAACCATATATTCCATAAAGCACAGTGTTGCTGATATTTAATAAAGTTCCCAGTGAATCTGGAGCAAGAAATCTGTGCTCTAACAATATCTACAAACATTTACATTAACTGTTTTCTTAGTATTAGGGTAAAATAATGTTGATGAAATGTAAAACATATTTTTAGGAATGGGATTTTTTGGATTTTTCCCCATTTTTGGTCACCTGCCAATTCTCACCCACCAGCCAACTCTTCCGTATCGTAGGGGAGAAGCCAGCCATCAGCATCTTTTCAAACTGCTATTCATGCTGTGTCACAGGACAATATATCACCCTCAGAGGAAAGCCATATCTGCCTTCTTCCGCATACATGAGCTCACAGATGCCCCAAATTGCCTAGTATCGCTGTGATTGACAGATGAGAGCAAATATGTCACCCATCCCATCGAGAGAGCACAAACAATTTTGCTCCCTTGGCTCTTAGCCATGGATGGCTTTGGCATTGTCAGGATTCAAATTACGTCAATGATTTCAAAAAAACATCTTTGAAAAATATATTTTTTTTTACCATTAAGTTAACAAGACGCTCAATTCATGCTCGCTGTTGCTTTGTTCACTTTTGTAAGCCTTTCATTGGATGTAATTCTGTCAGGGCAAACGGTAAAGGGCAGTCCAACCAACACAGTTTTAGCTATTCTATTTTTGCTCTTGTTTATCCTGCTAACTTTACAGGAACAAATAATTAATGAAAGAAGGTTCTACACTCTTCACTCAGGAGGCTCTAGGAGTGTTAGAGATCTAGACTCTCTGCTAAAATGTCTTTGCCTATAGAACATGTATCACAAAGGATTTTTTTTTTTTTACTGCATAGAATACATTCTCTCCTTTCTGTCTCTACTGAATCCCAGAATTTGTGCCATTTGTCTTTCACATCCTTATCTTTGTCTGATCTTATAAGATAAAACAAGATAGTGCCCATATATGTAGCAGTTACAGTATATAAGGCCTTACAAATGGTAGAATGGAACTGTTGCTCTGTTGACTTTACTGCTTGCTTACTACAAATTTAATTACTTTGACCAATATGACCCTAGATATGCACTGCCTTAGTGAGGGAGAAAAAGCATCTGGAGTGTAAGAACAAAACCTGTGCACATTATTAAACCAGCAGACTGACTTTTTGAGTTGAATGACACACCTTTCCATGCACAATTAAAAGGTAGAATAGCTTGAACTGCACTGCCACCCATAATAATCTATGATCAAATGAGATGGTAATGAACAAATTGCAAAATCCATCGAGATGTGTAAATGCATTTATCAAAAGGGCAAAATCCAAAATATTTTTTACTGCTTGAAATAACACTGGCATTGTTACTATTAGATGAATCTTATAAATCATAACAGGGCAGATTCTTCCAAAGTGAACAGGTTGTATCTCCAAATATAGGAAGTAAATTGTCAAAGCTGGAGATAAGTTGTTTTCCTGAGAGTGGCACAATTGAAACCCATGTTGATGAAGTGGCTAATCTGGGGGACTACAATTCAGTCTCTCCTTATATTTCATCTTCATACATTTGCATGTGTGCACACAGACAATGAATAAATACCGAGTCATTAAGAAATGGGAAAGATGATAAATTCTAGTTTCAGACTTTAAAGTTTAAACATGTATTTGCATGACAACAAAGAAGCAACTCAGTGACCGAGATGAGTTGACTGTATGTACAGCAGGAGTCTTTGTCTTAAGAATTAGCAACAGAAACAGAATTATTTTATTTAAAACTTGCACTACAGCACTGATTGTTTGATCTGTTTTACTTTGGAGCAACAAACTGCATGTAGAAATGAAGACAATGAAAATATGTGATGTAATTCAGTTAAATAATAGAATTTATGTATGTAAAACCTCTTACCTAGAGAATGTTATCCTTTAACTAAATATAGCATAATACTGTATATCTAGTTAGTCCCTCTTGCAAGGCACAAGCTGGGCCCCCTCTCTCCCATACACCACTAGGTAAATAAGTAAATCATGCTGTACACTCACCTGTAATTTTGGAACTGGATGTACCATCATTAATCCATGTAGAGTTTCCAGATCCCTGTTGGCTGAAGTTCAGGTCCAGCCCAGTGATAGTTCTATGGTTTCCATTTTTGTCTATGGCCTCTGCTGGGTCTTTGGGCTGGTCCCCAGCTCTTAACCATGGCCCAGCTGTTTCATGGAACCACCTGTCTTGAGCTTTAACGCCATCCTCTTCGGGTAGCAATACAATGCGGTGGTTCAGCTGGGGACTGGACAGCTTGGATGACAGTGGTGACAGGACGGGGGACATACTCTGGAGGCTGTTGGATGTAGGGTAGGACACATTAAAAACCCCAGAAAGGGAAGGAGATATAGGGCTTTTGGTCCTGGGCCTAAGACTGGAAGTTCCATTTTGAGATTCTCTGAGGGGAAATGTCATTGCCTCAGAATATCTATCTCTAAACTTTAGCTCCACATTTTTCTCCTGAGTAATGTTCTGGACTTCCAGCTTTTCTTGTCTCGAATGCTGGCAGGTGTTTTGTCCCATTGCAGAGCTATCATTAGCAGTATGAGGCCCTAATTCAATTACATCAGTGGAATTCTCTTTGCTCCCAAGGTTGGAATTAGTTAAATCCACCTTTTTGGCCATGACTTCAACAACTATGTCTCTCCTGTTCATGTCATCATACAGTGGAGCTACAGTCTTACCTCCAGGATTATTTTGTAAATTGTATTTCCCAGCAGTACTAATTTTTCCACTTGAAGCAATGTTATTTCCATTGGTCACTTGCTCCTGATGGGTATGATACTGCTTCACTTCCGTGAGACTACAGGAAAATGCGCCATAACTCAGACAGAACTGGTCCTCAAAGTCAGTAAACTCAGTGCAGAGGTCTATCTCTGACTCAAACAGACGTGAGTCCTCCATGAAGTCCCAGGCTTCCTGACATGTCTGAAAGGGTTCTTCCATTGGGAGAAGCGGCTCGCTGCTGACACTGGAATAGGAGTCTGAGCCAGGTGTATGTGGTACATACATGGAAGCAGGGGTTCCAGGTACCTTTTGGTTTTCAGTTGCCTTAATATAGTCTGCATCCGGATGATTTCTCAAAAATTCTGAAGCTGTGATGCTCTGTACTTTCTTTTTTAACTTAGTCTGCAAGAACTCCTCAGCATTTTCCATCTTCTTGCTACGTAGTTTCTTGATCTTCCTAACCCGAGAAGCTGATCTCTTATGTTCTGGGGACAATGAAAGGGTATGTTGAAGGTTGTTGCTGCTAACGCCTTGAACGAGATGTTTTTCATATCCTTCAAATTGAGCCTGTAGCTTGCCATCCTGGTTGACCATTCTGAATCTTGATGCACAGTCACCACACAGAGACAGGAGATCCACAAGCAACTGACAATGTTCTGCAGACAGCCAGTTAAGCCCAGCTAAAACTTTTGTTGCTTCACAGGACTGCAAGACTTTGCTTGCTGTCTTGTAAGGCTGAATTCTTTGTTTCGGTGTTGCAGGATCTTCAGCCTTCTGGTCATGCTGATTGGTGTACAGGGGCTGGCAGTGATGAGAGGTGCGGCCACTGCGTGTAAAGCCTCGCACTCCCCTATTGGGGAAGTATGGGCTTATGTAAATAAACTCCTCAATTCGTTTGTGCAAACAGAGCACTGTGTGTGTGCCTTCCATTATGGAAGCCATTTAATTAATCACACACTTACTTTAGATATTCGGCCATTCCAAGTCTCTTGGCTTTGGTAGTGGATTGCTTGGGAAGAAGAATCCCTTTGCCTTCTGAAAATCTGTGAAGGAGAGAACACCATTACTGACTATTTTAAATAATGTCAGCACATAAATTGTACATATTGTACAATTGTACAATAGCACATAAAAAATGATTCTCCTTACACATGTCTTAAGTGAATATAAATATAATACTACATAATGCAAAATTATGAATGAGAAATTTCTTTAACAGACATTCCAATTAATTAAACAAATATTATAATTGGTGGAACAGTCTATATATTTGAATTAAGTAGATCACAGGTTCCCAACACTGGTCCTAGGGCACTCTGTCCTGCACATTTGAGATTTTTCCAACTCTAACACATCTACTTAAACTCAGCAAGGCCTATTAATTAACTGTTTAGTTTAATCAGGTGTGTTACAGCAGGGGAACGAGTAAATGTGCAGGACAGGGGGTAGACAAACAGTAGTGAAGTAGACAAACATTGGCTTTATTGATGATGTCTGTTCCACTGATCCATAAGTTGGATCATTTTGAATAATACACTCAAAATGGCCCAAAATCCCACAACGAAAACAAGTAAATTAAATAATATGAAAATATAGTTAATGAGTACTATTTTAAAAACAAACAAACAAAAAACAGTAATCCAGTGATTACTGTGCATTACTGACACTCTAATCAGAAGTTACAGTCTTGTTGGTTCTTCAAAGGTTTTTTAAGGGTTCACTGGATAATCAAGAGTTCTTAGCTTCTTAAAACGAAACACTGAAAGGGCTACCTCATATGGACAACCAAAAAACCCTCAACAGCTATTGGGTTGGTGTCTATATTCAATGTGAATTCAGTAAGACAGCTTTTATAGTTCATTATGAATGACTTTGAGGTAACATATAACATGATATTGTGCAATTAATCTCACCATAAAATTTTAAGCTATCTGTAAGGGAATTGTTTCAGGGTTGTCGGTGGGTTTATTTATTTATTTATTTATTTATTATTTATTTTACACAATTATAAGTGTTATGTTCTGCGTCAGAATGTTGTTTGTGGTAACTATTGTGCTGCTTTCTTGTAAAGGATATTTTAGTCTTAATGTGTATACCCTGTTTAAATAAAAGGTATAAATAATAACAATAATAATAATAATAATAATAATAATAATAATAATAATTCTGATTATTTGCCCTGTAACACTATTGCTATCCGGCCGTGTGCTTTTAGCTAGCCGACTCTAGTTACTTTACAAAATCCAGATCACAAGCAATGAGAAATGCGGCATTAAGTTGTGCGGTGCGTCTCAACAAGCAGCGCTCACGTTTTGCGCTACATGTGAAACGTTACGTAACATCGGCACCAATGCGGTATTCGCATGTGCAAAAGTGCGTTAAAGTTTGGCGCGCGCTTACCGGTTTCTCTGGCATGACGGTTATGTTCCCTCTTCTTTCTCCCTCGCGCTAAACCGAGCCCGTATTCATCGATGCTTTTCGGAGGACAGAGTTCTCGCCTTCTGACCGACTGATGCGTGGTCCAATCAGAGCGCGCATAGACAGCTGCACGGGCGCCACCTCGAGCTGTGTCATAGCTCATGCGGATGCGGATTTTCAGGTGCAGAAGTGAGCGAGAAGAGAAGGAGGAGGTCCGCGTGCATATAGAACAGCATCAAAAACAAATTAAAAGGGAAAGGCAATGAGCACGGCTAAACCATTTATTTTGCAGCGACAAATCAAGCATAGGATGGGTGAAATTAGGAAACCTGTGATCATTTTTTCTTGCATATATAGGCCTATAGTATTTTGTGTGTGTATACGTTTATTTAAATAATCATATGTTATATGCAAACACACGTATGTATACGTGTGCCACTCGAACAGGCTATATAAAATGTGCAGGTGGTTAAATTATTGTACATAACTGTTAGTTGCCACTGTGTGTAGAACAATAGGTATTGTTAATGTAATGTACATAGCGACCAAAAAAATTTGCACCCTGTAGATCACATACCTGGAAACGGACTGTAATCCAATAGGTAGTTCTATGTTCATGAATCCACGGGCGTCTTATTAAACTCTCAAGGTCCACAATAGTGTTGCACAGCTGTCAAGCTGCATGCCCTGAGTCTATATTTACTGTGTGGGTAAATATAGCCTACTAACTAGAACTAGCATTGGTATACTTCTGGTTCGATACATGCAAAGAACTGCAAAGACTACATACCATAGATGCAGAAGGAGTTCAAGTGTTGAAAATGATTGTGTTTTTTTTTCTCTTTTCTTTTATGTCAGGAGTTCTCAGATCTGTCCTTGTGGATTTCCAGACAAACCACAAATTTCTTGAATTCCAGTCCCCAAACACATTTAAGCCAAGTGGCTCTTATTGTACAGTTGGTATTACCTGACTCAGGTGTCTTTATAGCTGGAACAGGAAAAAAGTGGACTGGCTGGAGGTCTCTGAAGACCACAGGGTGCCCTCATGCCTGTGGTAGTTTCTGAATCTCCTTTTTAGTTATCCTGTCATAATAAGACCTGCCAGAGTTTCCACTTGCACACGTTCAAAATGTACACCCTTTTAAACCACAGTAGGATAATAATAACCAGAAGAAGAAGAAGAAGCTTATAAAGCAAAGCAGTATGTTGGCTTTCTCAGGCCAACATAATAGTAAATCTGTTTTACAAATGCAAAAATATTTGCATTTCCCAAAAACAGTTTATGCCAAAGTCTCACCCTTGCTTCACTGGATAATCAAACCTGGATACTGTTGAACCGTAGTTGTAATCATTAAGATTGTCTTGTGCTCATCCCAGGACTCCCAGTAATATTCACCATATGCTCATACTTAGTAATATTTGTGGATTATTAATGAGGAGGGCACAATGGCGTAGTGGTTAGCACATTTGCCTTGCATTTCCAAGGTTGGGGGTTCCACTCTCCTGGGATAGACCCCAGGCTCCTTGTGACCCTGTGCAGGGTAAGCAGTAAAGAAAATGGATGGATGGATTATTCATCATTAATAATCCCACTATCCTTTTTGTGTATGGTTCCTCTCAAGGTTTCTTTCTCATGTTGATTCAGGGAGTTTTTCCTTGCCACTGTCAACTCTGAAGCTAAAGCCACACATATTTCTGTAAAGATGCTTTGGTCAATTTCTATTGTTAAAAGTGCTATATAAATATATTTGTCCTATAATTGTGATGTGTCCAATAAATTATTTCTTAAAAACTTTATTAAGTTTTACACTTGATTACTTACTTGAACATGTATGTAGACTACAAATCAAATAGGGATAGTCGTTTTTTTTAATGTGTTTTAACAATGTATGGTTTGGTGTTTTTCTGAAACTTTACAGTGGAGAAAATCTGTAATGTCTTCAGATTCCAAACAAAACGGTGAGATGTGTTACAGAAATGTGGTTGGATGTTTCAATGAAATGTAGAACAAAGTACCATGTTGTTGTTTTATCACACCACTAGAGGACAGCAGAAGATCAGGGGTCTTGATTGACCAGCACATGCTCAGCTGTAGGACTGGTACAGATATAGTGGAAAAGATTGATCAGGGGAGATATATGATTCCTTTCAACACAGAAAAGCATTTCATTGTAAACTCTTTAATGTATTTCACTGACCCTTAACACTGCTTTTAACCAGTGACAGTACATTGGTCTGTTTCCCTAGACTTATCATATACATTGCATATACATTCTCATGATTGGTATAAACTAATAAAACTCATCTTCAATATTCATTTATCTTCAGTAACCACTTTATCTTTGTCAGGGTTACAGTGGATCTGGAGACAAACCCAGGAACACTGGGCACGAGGCAGGAATACATTCTGCATCATGTCCAGTGAGGCAGAATGGGTTGCCAGTCAATCCTAGGGCCCCATGCACACACATACATTCACACACCCATTTACATGATTTAGAGTAGTCAATTCACCTACTGTTTTTTTGGGGGGGGAGGTAGGAGAAACCAGAGAACACAGAGGAATGCCACACAAACACAGGGAGAACATGTGAAAGTAACCTGAGCTCAGGATCAAACTGGGGACCTTGGATCTGTCACCCAGTGAGCTGTATGAAAGGAAAGAAAGTTAGTCCTCCCTTTGACAAGATTAGAAAAGGTCTTACAACTGGCCTACCACACATGTACGGTATATAAAATGGGTATACATTAATCTCCCATAACATTAAAACCACCTGCCTAATATTGTGCAGGTCCCCCTTGTGCCACCAAAACAGCTCTGACCCATCGAGGCATGGACTCCACAAGACCTCTGAAGGTGTGCTGAGGTATTTAGCACCAAGACATTAGCAGCAGATCTTTTAAGTCCTGTAGTCGGACTTGTTTGTCCAGCACACCTCACAGATGCTCTATTGGATTAAGATTTGGGGAATCTGGAGGCCAATCTTGCACTCTTTGTCATGTACCTCAAACTAAACAATTTTTGCAGTTTCAACATGATCTAAAAGAAAATGTGATTCATCAGACCAATCCACCTTCTTTCATTGTTCCATGGTCCAGTTCTGATGCTCACATGCCCATTGTATGTACTTTCATTGGTCTGCGGCTACACAGCCCCATACACAGCAAGCAGCAATGCACTGTGTTCTGATACCTCTCTGTCATAGCCAGCAGGAACTTTTTCAGCAATTTGTACTACAGTAGATTTTCTTTGGGATCAGATCAGACGGGATAGCCTTAGCTCCCCACGTGTGTCAGTGAGCCTTGGGTGCCACTGACCTGGTTCACCGGTTGTCCTTCCTTGGACCATTTTTGTTATGTACTAACCACTGCATACCAGGAACACCCCACAAGACCTGCTGTTTTGGAGATGCTCTGAACCAGTCATCTAACCAAGCGTTATGCTTGCCCATTTTTCCTGCTTTTAACACATCAACTTTAAGAACTGATTGTTCACTTGCTGCCTAATATATCCCACTCGTTGACAGGTGCCATTGTAATGAGATAATCAATGTTATTTACTTCACCTTGTTTTAATGTTATGGGTGTTTGGAGTATAATGAACTAAATAAGTTTATACTAACAGAAATATATAATATATCATGTGGTTATTTACAAGTAGAAAAAAGTGTTTATTTCTGTTCATATTATACTGGATATCCTTTTAATTTTCTTAAAGTTGCATTAGGTAAGATTCGTCTATTTCTTCAAGATTAGTTCTCTAACGGTTAGGTAGGTTCGACATTTTAATGATTTCCACCCATGTTCACAATGCTCAGCCCCCAGGACCTATGGTGGCCTATAGAGGGATTATAAAATGACTGACAGTACACGCATCCAAACACAAACAAGCTTTCTGGACCAGAAGTTAGTTTACCAAATGGGTTTTCTCAGGGACTTAATACAGTTTTGCCAAGGCAATGACTTAAGACATTGTTTTGTTTTGTTACTTTTTTGTTCTACATATTTTTGTTATTTGTACAAGCAACGAATAAAAAATGGAAAAAAAAAATCGACTATTGCACCTTTAAAGTAATTCTCAGCCAATTCTGCTCTAGTTACATTGAAAGGACATTGCACTGGTTTACTACATTTTATTTATTTATTTATTTAATTGGCCCAGCCCACTAAATGTTCTCTGATCATTAACAATAACTGACTAATTTACCATAATATTATGCACACTAAAGATAATTAATTATTATTATATGTTCTGTGTGTCTAATTTAAATCCACACGAAGCCAATATTTCTCTGTTTATACAGAATCAGAGCAAATCAGCAGCAACAATGTGATGCAGTTATGTCACTGACCAGAATCTAATAAACATGACGAGTGTGTTTATGAGAGGACCAACACACTGCATACATTTTAGATTCAGTGTGTATTTTTTAGACCAGTGGTTCTTAACCTGGGGGGTGAGATCGAAAGGGGGGCGCAAATTGTTTTCAGGCAAAAAAAACACAGACATGGCATACTTTGGGTACTCTGTGTATTTTATTGCTTTTCAAATAGAATGTGTATAAATGAAAAACCCCACATTCCCTCTCCCTCTGTATTTTCATTTTGCTGGGGAGAGGCGGAGCTTAGCCTGCCTTTTATCTAGCTGTCAGTGCAGACCAGTGTTGCCAACATAGCAACTTTTCACACCCCTTTAGTGACTTTTTTTGCAAAAAAAAAGCACCTAATGACAAATCTAGTGACTTTTTGGACAAACTTTAGCGACTTTCCAAATGTGGCCAGTACTGTCCTGCAAGCGTGAGGTCTTGCTTTCCCGCTGCACTCTCACCTCTCTCTGAGTCTGCTCTGTTCAATGAGGGGCTGAGAGCCGGAGATTTAACAATGGATAACTAGACGCGCCCAATTCTGTCCCAATTTACATCATTCGTATGCGAATGTTTTTAGAATGCAACATGAATGAAGTGCAACATGTTTTACATGTAAAATAGTGCACATTATTACAGCCAAGTTCTCTTGTTCAAAGTAATTATAGTGTTCAGAACCATTTTTGAACACTTTAACTACTTTGTAGCATTTTGCACCCTGCACTTCATTTAACATTTCATTTCATGTAAGACTTAAGCAGCACTTAATATGTTACGATAATTGTTATAACACTAAGAAGTGTTTCTACTTATCTCAGCTATATTTGGGTTATTTAAAGGAGTCATATCATGCTTTTTAAATGTTTATAAACGTTAATTAGGTTGTTCATTGAGTGTAATAAATTAGGTCAACGTGCTTTAATGTTCAAAAAATGCATTATTTGTCAAATAATGTACATTATTGAAGTACCTCTATTCCCAGGCTGCCTGAAACACTCTGATTTCACCAAAGCCCCTCACTCCGAAAAGCCCAGAGTTCTCTGATTGGCTAACTTAAAAAACAGAGGCAACTTAGCAAACTTTAGCTAGCACGCTAGCAGAGGTCTACAACTGAGCTACAACACAAAACTCTGCATTTGAACAGTCAATAGCAGATACTTCATAAAATAAATAAACACACTTATAGGTTTTGATTCAGAAGCGCAAGACTGTCTGAGCAAAGTGTGAATTGGCACACTTTTCAGGAGTAGCATTTGTGTGTAGCCTGGCCTTGTACTCGCCCAGGTTCAGGAAGCTGTCCTCGGTAAAATGCGCTGTGCACAAGCAAATGTTTGGGTTGTACTGCTCAAGAACAGTATTATAATTAAACAGTAACCACTGATTTTGTCCATTTTCGGAAGGCTCTAAACAAAGAGGTTTTGCTTTCGTACCAAAACACAGTGTCTCCACGACATGGCGCCTGAATTCACTGAAGCCTCGCCTTCTTCTTTCGTTGCTGCCTTTGGGTATGATTATACTGATAGTGCGCGCTATAACATAGAGAAATTACGGAAGTAAATATGGACTTCCAACGACATGTTTCGGGCAGGTCTGGAGGAGTGTTCTCTGTTAGATAGAATAAATCCCTTTGGGGGAAAATATGAGTTGGGGACTTTGCAGAGCTTATACATGCACAAACAGATACATTACACTCCCAAACAGAAAACATAAAAAATCATGTTATGACCCCTTTAACCAGGCACATGGATGAGAGCATGTAAACGAAACACTGCTTTTAGAGCGAGTTGACTGTTTAAAATCACACTTGATGAACCTATGAACATTTTAAACATTTTTAACATTCACTCTTCATCCAGTGCAGTGCATAATGACGTCAAAGTCAAGACAAGAGCCAAGTGCGGTATGGTGCAAAGCGCTTCCACTCGCTACTTCAGATTGTTGTTGCCAGATTGTTGAATTTTACCCATTTACCTAATTTATTTTTCAGCTTGCACAGAACAGGTGTATCGGAGGTGAACAAAATTTTTAAACTGTCATATTCAGTCGTTGCGATGCATAAAAGTATTTTTTTTTAAAAATTAGCTATAGCTTGTAATTTACATTAAATATTTTGGATTTTTATTGATGCCATATAGGTTTTAAAATTCTGACTTTACTCTGAAAACAAATGTATTAAAATTTAAAATAGGCCTCCTTGTTTTTGAATTATTTGGATTTGGATTAAGCCCATTCAATTCAAGTGACCAGTCAAATAGGGTGATAACTAATTCAGTTCAATAACAAATATAGTAACTTTCTGATTTCCATCACAGAAACAAAATTGTAAAAATTTGCAGAATGACCATTTAGAGTATAGAGTGCTTTTGCATCTATGGCATATAGTAGACACCCTTATCCAGAGCGACTTACAAAAGTGCTTTGTTGTCACTATTAAAAACAAAGTGCTTTGTGAAGAGATAAGACTTCTATGAAGGGGTAATCATCATTTGAAAACTGACATTGACTCAGTTGTTCAAGAAGCCAAGGGAAGTTCATTCTGCCAGGAAGTGTCTTGATGCATGTCTTCCTTGTACCCTGAGAGATGGTGGGTCCAATTGAACAATGCTAGATGCATTCATGAATGGATTTTCAGGGCACTTTCTCACCTTTCTTTGTCTAGCCAGAATTAGAGTAAAAAATTATACTTTTGGTTGACATTCTGATTGGTCTGATTTGGTTTTACACCTCGCATATTAAAATTTCACAATTTCTACTATTATTATTAATCCCAAATAGACTAACTATATTACAAACATTAATATAATATAAAACTATATTGGGACATTGGGGGGCTTTCTAAATTACACATCAATGTATATAATATTCATGGATAATTTAATTTTTAATGAGGATGAATGTGTAGAGATGTTTCTCAACCATGTTTAGTGGTGTCTAAGCATTTACTGGTAATGGGTAGTGGTTACTTTAAACATTAATGGTAGTAGTTATTATTATTAGGGGTCAAGCCCTGAAGGGGCTAAGACCCCTATTGTTTTCATTAGTTTTCTTTTTGTTGTTGTTGTTGTTGTTGTTGTTGTTGTTGTTGTTGTTCTTCTTCTTCTTCTTCTTCTTCTTCTTCTTCCGCTCTGGAAGTCTATGGCAGTCCCGAAAGTTATGAAATTTGGCAAACAGATAGAGGATTGTGTGATGTATTATTATAGCAAATTTAGAGTCTCTAACTCAATCCCTCTAGTGCCACCAAATTTGTGCTCACATTTATGTTAATAACTTTTGAACCGTTAGTCCTAGAAACAAAATTCTTTATTTCCTATGATTCCTTGACTGAAGACAATTTGATTGGACCATATGACCTCATTTTCCATCATGAAAATCTTTCCGCCATTTTGACTTTACTGAAAAACTTTTTCAAACTCGTCCTAGGACATTTGCCAGATTTGCACGAAAATTGGCCTACATCATCTAGAGACAATTACAACAAAAAGTTATTAACAGAATTTTAATAAATCATTTTTGAATGGTGCTTCAATGAATTCAATGTCGAGCATGCCAAAATGACTGTGAGAGCATATCTCCGTAACACTTTGAGGGATTGTGACGAAACTTGGTATTTGTCATCAGCATTAGGCCCTGAGGTTAGCCACAGAGTTTCGGCACAGCACCACCTGGTCACGAGATATGAAAAAAGCACATTTTTGCTTATAACTTCTAAACAGTTTGTCATAAAATCATCAAATTGGCCCCAATAGATTCAGTGGTACATACTGAATCCAAAGATATGAAAAAATCCTATGTTGGCCATTTTGGATGCTGGCCATTTTGAATTTAATCATAAAATGCTGTATTTTACAAACGACTTGGCATATCATTATGAAACTCGGTATGTGTATTTGGCACGATGCTCTGAAGGAGTGCAAAGATTTTTGGGACAGAATTTATTATGAAAAAATTATAATGCTATTTCTAAAAATGCTAATAGCTATTGACTCCTTTTGCCTACTGTCATGAGACTGGTCTTGATAGATTCCGTGGTTCATGCCGAGAACAATGATACCAATTAGGTCATGGTCGAGCAAACTTCCTGTCTGATATTTTAAAATGTTTTGAAAACCTATGTTTTCAAACTCCTCCTAGATCGTTTGTCTGATTTCCACGAACATTTGGCCTGCATCATCTACATGCACTACACCTCTTCAACGAATTTGAAGAATGTGCAAAATTGAACTTGAGGCTGTATCCCTGCAACACTGAGGGAAACTTGGTAAGCTTCATCACCATTAGGGCCTGAGGTTATGTGCATTGTTTTGGCACACTGCCCCTTACTGGTCAGGAGATAGCAAAAAATTTGTTTTGGCTTACAATAGTTGAATGCCATGCATGATAACAAGCATGCCCAGATGCTAACTGAGCAGTTTCAGAACAGCACCAAATACTGGACAAAAATTCTAAGAAGTAGCTATTTTTAGTTGTTTTATTATTATTTTTTTTATGATTTAAAGTTGATATTTTCTAACTCCTAATAAATTGTTCATGGGACTCTAACCAAAAACATGTCACAAAGCTTTTTTTTGCTGCTCATGGTGCTGATAATTGGTTTGACCCCAATGCTATATTGCTGCTTACAGCTATATTTATTATTATTATTATTATTATTTAATTATTATTATTATTATTATTATTATTATTATTAGTAGTAGTAGTAGTAGTAGTAGTATTTTAAACTTTGTTTAAACGTGACCCTTATAGCTTTGTTTGAGATTTAAAAAAAAAAAAAAAAAAAAATCAGTTTAAATGCCATTATACTACAGCGCTGGTGTATGCTTGAATCTGACTAATCAGAGGGTGTTGATTCCATTTTCTATAAAAGTAGCTCTGACAGTAGTGCCAGCTGTAATTCATGCCATAAGTTAATATTAATGTGCTTGTTGTAATATGTTATAGTTTCTATAGTACCAAGTCACATGTACTTGTATGGTCAAGGTTCCAAGTCTAATAATCAACAGATAAGAAATGTGTTGTTACTTAATGATGAAAATAAGTCACAGTATGGTGAAGTTTTCTGTAAGGAGACATTATTATATGATCTATGGAAAGAGTCTCTGATGTCAACAATTTGCAACAGTCATTTTTCCACAATGGGTCCTCCTCTTGGAGGACTTTCCACTTTCCTTTTTCAAATGGACAAGCTGCACTTTTTTGTCTCAAGAAAGTGAGAAAAAGAGAGGCCAGTGGGGGAATTAATGATTATACATGCTATAACTTAAGTGATATCTTGTCAGCATTGCACAACAGTAAATATAACTTTAAATGGTTAAAAAGTAATCAATTTAAAATTTTAATCACTGGCAAGTCACTGTGATATACTCTAAGAGGAATAAACACACCAGGATGTGCTGTTATAGGGAAATAATCCACTTTGCAGTTGTAACAACCCTGCATTATTTTGTCGTGGATTATTTTCCCATAACAGCATGCCCTGTTGTGTTTTATTGCTTAATAGCAATGTTCCCCTGAGACGCGTGCCACACAATCATTATCTTCTCACAGGGATAACAAAATGGAAAAATTAGTGGAAATTACGTCAACATATTGAATAATGACACGTGTTTCAAGGCATTTCTCAGTGATTTAAATACTGTAGTTACTTCTTCCTGTCAGTGCCACTCCATCCAGATTTCATAATGCAATTGGTTTATGTTAATAGTACATGAATTGATCATGCTGATGTAACATAATTTAATCTAGTAATTAAAAACTTGTTTAAATGAAGGTTAGTATAAAGGAGAGGTAGGAGGATCATTTCCCCCATTCTCCAATGCAGCAAAAGTCTAGGTAGCTACAGACTATTTAGGGGCAGTGGTAGCTCAGTGGTTAAGAAGTTGAACTATTGACTGGAAGAGTTCAAATCCCAGCACCACCAAACAGTGCAAGGCACATAACCCCCAACTGCTCAGTTGTGTAAATGAGATAAAATGTAAAACAAACTGCATAAGAGTGCCTGTCAAATGCTAGAAATGGAAATATAAGCGATGCAATCCTGTTTTGACGAGAAACCTGATATTCTTTATGTAAACTATTTTCTTAAATCTAACCTACCACATATTATTTTTTTCAGCGCATGTTTAAGGTGTCTAATGATTGACTTTTCCTTTAATGTCTTTTTGAGCAACTGTTGAACTGGGGCCAGTTGAACTCGGGTTTTGAGAACCAATCTGGCAACCCTCCTCCCGTGCGCGTTGGTACCCGGCAGAGTGGCGATGCGCGCGCACACGCGCTCTTTGCGCTACAGCGAGCGGAGCTACGTACAGACGGGCTGCGGTGGAGCGGCTGTAGCCCTGCATGGCTGTGGCAGTGGATTAGCTCTGTGTGTGTGTGTGTGTGTGTGTGAGAGAGAGAGAGAGAGAGAGAGAGAGGAGGCGAGAAGAGAGCGAGCAGCCATGGCTGAAGGCGGAGAAGCGGAAGACGAGATCCAGTTCTTACGAACGGTAAGCAAGATATCGTTTGCTGACAGATCAAGCGGCACCGTGGCACACTTGTACACGGACCTGTTATAATAAAGATGAGGGAAATGACATTTCTTGTGCTGATGCGGTTCCTCTGTTGATTGCAAGACAGAAGAAAAAAAAAAAAAAAAAAAAAAAAAACGCCATCACCGCGTACACACATTCACATTGATTTAATGTGATTAAGCTTTTATTAAGGTCTGCTACCATACATGCAGCATCGTGCCACACTTGGACAGGATGCAAGAAGCGCACAAGAAGATTTATTATTATTATTATTATTATTATTATTATTATTATTATTATTATTATTACTACTACTACTACTATTACTATACACCACTATGTATGGTGCTTATATTGCTCACATACATTTCCATAAGACTTGATTGGTTTGATTAGGCTATAAAAAGGTTCTGGGGTTCTTTTTTCTCCATTATTGACATAACCCATCTTGGAAAACCTTAATTATCCTTATTCTTTTTTTTTCTGCGTGGATAAACTGAATGCACAGACAGCGCTTGCAGTCTTAATGCACAACTGAGATGTTAAAGTGTGGCAACTGCTAAAACAAGCTGCATAAAAAGATCCATCGTGTCATTTATTCAACATGAGAAAGGTGGATGGTGCAGGGATGGAAAAAAAAGAAATTGGTCTAAAAGCTTAAACACTTGTTGACTTGCAGGGAGAATGGACAAACTGCTGGCAATTACAACACTATATGTGTTGAATAATAACAAATAACAAATAAATGCAATTCTGCAGTTTATCTGTTCAACCATGCTCTCATTGGTACTTAACATCCCCAAGTTTCTTAGTGCAGAAAGGATAATCATTAAAATTATCATTAGAGAAATATATACCAGCTACTTGGCAACATGTCAAGGTAATATTAGTTAAGTACAGTCAATTAAGCCTTAAAGACCACTCTTATGCCCTGTGATGGGTTGGCACTCTGTCCAGGGTGTCCACTGCCTTGTGCCCCGAGTCCCCCTGGGATAGGCTCTAGGCTCCTGTGTAGGATAAGCAGTACATAAAATGGATGAATGTATCTATGGACCGTTCATATAATTATTTGTGCACTGATTGTTTTAACCTCATTTGGTTTTCTTTAGGGATGCACTGATCTGATACTGAATATCAGTAGAGGTGCTGAATGATATTAGCCTGGGATGCTGTAGCAGTGTCATTTTCCAATCCTATTCTCTGACATATTTTATGCTACGTATGTGAACCAATACTATACATTTTACCCATAAACACAGGACACAAATTATCTTCAAACACATAACACAGGACACAAATTATCATCATCACATGTGATGTTTTGCATTACACCAGAAGCTTGCAGAGCACAGAAATGGTTACTGTGAGGATGTCAGTATTAAATCTATACTGGTTTGATCGGTCGATACTCTGAGAGCTCTGATATTGGCATTGAATCAAAAATGGAAAAATTATGGTCACCTATTGTGAGTGACCATGGTGACTGAATCTAACATCAAAACAGCTTTTTACACTGTTGGACCTCCGTTTTGCCTGCCTCCTTCTGTTTCCTGTATCAAAGGTCATAACTCCCCAGCTCAGCACAGCTTTTCATAAGACAGGTGAAAAATCTCTCTCCTGTGGTAACCATAGTGATGGCAATGCAATGTACACCTAGTGCTTATTTTACTCGGGTTGCACCGTTATTTTAAATGCACAGGCAACACTGGAAAAAGAAAATATTTGATCATAAATAAGGTAACCTTTTGAGCAACCAGTTAATTATCTCATGAGCCACAACCTGGAACACTTCTACCAAACGCATTTTTCATAAAGAAAAATAGTGGGAGAGATATTAATGTGAAGGATACTTTAGGAATGTCAGAACATAAAGTGAGGAAAAATTATTGGATTGGTACGTTTAATTGGCATTTTGATGCAGGGTCCCATATTTGTTTGGGTGGGGTTAAAAAATTGTACTGCAACCTGCACTAGAGGGCATCTGGTAAATCGACTTCACTCTTTAACCTCAAACTGTCCAGCTTAGACAATGTAAGATTCATCAGATCTCAAACTTATCTATAGTCTTTAGTGCTACACAGACAGTTTTGCGCTATTTGTGCAAACAAGGCTTAAATTGCCAGTAACACAAGCATATCTTACTTATACACAATTCTAATCTTGAATGTAATTCAGATTTTCTTGGAAAGAGGAAGAGAAAGAGGGTTTGCTTTTACTGTCTTGACCCTGGCCATATGATCTCTGATTATACAGCTTGGAAACAGAAAACCACAAATGCCAAACCTAAAAGCACTGCACTTGTACAAGCTGTTCTTGATTTGTTTGTTGGTGACACTTTGTCCTATAGTCCGTTTCTTCTGACAGGTTATGTGTCTCTAGTTGGCAATTCTGTAGTTGAGTGTGTACGGATTCCGAGAGATACTGGGCCAGCTCAGTCCTTCATTCTGAGGATATTTTGCCCTTCTCTGAGGCATCATATATGGGGGCAAATGTCCTTGTGCGTGGTATCGAGGTGGGCTGCGTTAGTGTTCCGTTAGTGTTCCGTTACACACCGTTAACCTGAAGTCAGACCTGGTTACAGGCTTGGTCCAATTGGGTGTGTGTAAAAAGTTGCCCGTAGACAATTTCAGCCTCATACTGGGAAATGACATTGCGGGTGGTAATGAAATTCAATATTCCAAGTCCAAATAGTTGAAATTCTCAGTCCAATAGTCGTAAGTAATCCAGTTAGGTGTGAGTCATCTGATCTTTCTGGGAAGTTTCACTTAGCTTTTCCAGCATGTGTGGTTACTCGGTCCCAGTTAAGAAAGTTTCAAGATGTTGTTGATCTCTCTGATTCTTTCCTGACAGGGCAACCTGAATCGGTAGAGTGTAAATTATCTACTGAGACTAAAATAGTGTCTGGTCATGATTCCCTGCTCACAGCCGAGCTTCCTTCCATGGTGGGTAAGGAACATCTGGTTACTGCACAGAAGTCGGACCCTACGCTCGTGAACTGCATCAGTGCTGCAGTTGACCATCACGATCTCTCAAGGGCAAGGGTAGGATACGTTTGGGATGATGGGGTACTGAAACACAAGTGGGAACCGAAATCTTCAGAAGGAGATGATTGGCAAACAGTATATCAGATCGTTCTACCTTCCAATTATCATTCCCAGGTTTTAAAATTGGAACATGAAAGTGTTCTTTCTGAACACCTTGGTGTCACAAAAACCTTTCAGCGTATCACTAAACATTACTACTGTCCTGGAGTAAAAGCTACCGTGTCTAGTTTTTGCCGCTCATGTGCCAGCGTGCAGGTAAACAAAATCAAACCGTCCCGATCATAGGAGAGCCATTTGAGAAGCTGATCATTGATTGTGTAGGACCCCTTCCAAAGTCAAAACATGGGCACCAGTATATTTTAACAATAATGTGTACTTCAACCCGTTACCCTGAAGCTGTACCATTGCGTATGTTGAAAGCACAGGTAGTGCTGAAAGAAGTCGTAAAATTTTGCACCATGTTTGGTTTGCCCCGAGTAATTCAAACCGATCAGGGGTCAAACTTCACATCAGAGGTGTTTGGGTAGCAATTGAAAGAGTTAGTGATAACACATCACATGTCTAGTGCATACCACCCCAAGTCACAGGGAGTGTTAGAACACTTTCATCAAACCCTAAAATCTACGCTCTGCACCTTCTGTATAGAGACTGGAAAAGACTGGGTGGATGGTTTACCATTGTTCATATTTGCTGTTAGGGAGTCTGTTCAAGAGTCACTAGGATTTAGTCCTGCAGAGCTTGTGTTTGCTCACACCGTTCGAGGCCCCTTGAAGATTTTAAAGGAGCAATTAGTAGATAAAGGTAGTGTATCTGTCTCTGTTCTAGACTATGTCAGTTCTTTTCGAGAGCGTCTGCACAAAACTTGCGAAGTAGCAAGAACTCATCTAGCCACGGCACAGTCTAAGATAAAAACGTACTTTGACAAAAGAGCAGTACAGCGCAGTTTTCAGCCAGGTGAGTCTGTTCTTGTGTTACTTCCTGTTCCTTTCTCAGCTCTTCAGGCTAAGTTTTCTGGGCCTTATGTCATTGAACGGAAGCTTATTGACACATATTATGTATTGGGTAATCCCGATCTCAGACGTAAGAAGAGAGTATGCCATGTTAATATGTTAAAGCACTATGTTGCACATGAGGTAACTAAACCCTCTCTTCCTTCTGCATCACTGTCTAAACCCTGTGTTACAGTAGTTCCTGCATACCATGATGGTGATGGATTGATGCTAGCTGAACCTCAAACCCATGGTGTGCATTTGAAAAATTTGGCTATACTGGGTAATCTAGATTCACATTTGTCATATTTACCTAAGAGTCAGTGTGAGAAAATTGTAAAGTTTTTACAAACATATCATGCCCTGTTCTCTGATGTTCCTGGAAGAACCAGTGTGTTGTCTCATGACATCCATGTAGGTGTTCCCATCAAACAGCACCCGTACAGAGTAAACCCTGCAAAACTGGAGATCATGATGGCTGAAGTAGATTACCTGCTTCAAAATGGGATGGCTGTACCCAGCCAAAGTCCCTGGAGTTCTCCCTGCTTGCTGGTCCCAAAGCCTGATTCCTCTTTCCGTTTTTGTACAGACTATTGAAAGGTAAACAGTGTCACAAAGCCTGATTCCTTTCCCTTACCACGTATGGAAGATTACATGGATAGAGTTGGTGCTTAAAAGTTTGTCACTAAATTAGAAATATTAAAGGGGTATTGGCAGGTCCCATTAACTGTACGTGCATGTGAGATCTCTGCATTTGTAACCCCAGATAACTTCCTGCAGTACAATTGTATGGCCTTTGGGATGCAACACGCTCCAGCAACATTCCAAATTCTCATGCAGAAAGTTTTGTCCGGGTTACATAACTGTGAAGCTTACTTGGATGACATCGTGGTCTAATCAAGTGACAGGGAAGACCACCTCTGTAGCTTGGGGAGTCTACCAGGTTTCGTGATGCTCAGCTAACAATTAATTTAATCAAGTGTGAGTTTGCTAAAGCTCTGGTAACTTACCTTGGAATAAAAGTAGGTCAAGGTTGTGTAAAGCCTTTTACAGCTAAGGTAGCTGCTATTATTTAATTTCCTACTCCTAGTACCAAGCATCAGTTACGACAGTTTTTGGGAATGGTGGGGTACTATCGTGGCTTTTGTAAAAACTTCAACGTTCGGGTCTCCCCTTACTGACCTGCTTAGTACTATGAAGTACTAAGTACTAAGTACTTCGTTAGGAGTCCTCAGTGTGAGTATGCTTTTGTTGCCACCAAAGACCTTCTCTGCAATGCTCCAGTCCTGTCAGCTACTAACTTTTCTCTTCCATTTAAATTACAAGTAGATGCAAGTGCTGTGGGAGCTGGTGCAGTCCTGCTGCAGGAAGACAGTGCTAGAGATGAACACACAGTCTGTTAATTCTCTAAGAAGTTCTCCAAAAGCCAAAAAACTACAGTACCATCTAGTGATGGTGCTCAGACATTTTGAAGTTTATGTGGGAGGTAGTTCTATTCCTCTTGTTGTTTATACTGACCATAACCCTCTCGTTTTTCTCTCTCGCATGTGCAATGTAAATCTGCGTTTGACGCGCTGGTCACTTTGCAAGAATATATCGTGAACATTCAACATAAAGAAGGCTTCAAGAATGTGGTGGCGGACGCACACTCTAGAGCCTGTGACACGGATGTGTGAAAAATTCAAGTATTACAAGCCACAGGTTGTAAATTTGGTGATGGGGGTATTACGTCCCAGGGCGTAATTATTTTCTTTTACTTGTTGTGTGCAGGTTTTTTTTCTCTCTCTCCTCTCTCTTCTCAGTGCAAAGCTTAAGTAGACCAACTGACTCTATTTACCATCAACGTCTCACTTGCTCTGATTGGCTGCTGGAGGGAAAGCTTGAGGATAAATCGGCTGAGGAAACTCAGTTTGGGGAGGCCTTTGTTTGTCTCCAGGCTGAGCAGGCTGGCTTCTCCTGTTCCAGATGCTAGCAAGTGTACTGTTGTGTTTTTTTTTTCTTTTCCCCCTTGTTGTTGTACATCTTAATGTTAGCTGAAGTAGATTTGGTAATGTTTAAGTTGTCATATAAGTTCATTGACACTTTAGGAAGCTGTTGGTAATTTAATTGCTATTTTGGAAGCAGAAGGGAGGCGGATGCCATTTTTGATCCTGGTCCTGTTTTCTCCTGTGTTTGGTTAGGGATGGAAGAAGGGAAGAATTTTGTTAATTTTCTCTTTTCTTGAAAGTTCAGAAAGTACTCCCCCTCAAAGTCAGAACTGTTTTGTTTATTTTGGCCTGGTCTTTCTATATATATATTTTTTTTTTTATTTTTTGTATCTGAACTTACCAAATAAATGTTATTCTTAATTGGTACAACAATCTGTGACTTTTGTGGAGTGCTGGGACAGGAGAGGAGAGCTCTTGGTTGCATTTTGTGTGTTTTCGTTAAAATTGCTTTTGCTAATAGGTACGCTTGTTACTACCTCCCTGATCCTAGACAGTGGAGGCATGTAACATTACACAATTTTGACTCAGAATTGGACCAGAATTAAGTCCATTCTGAAAAATACAGGCTATTAGAGGACAATATTAAATATATACAGTACATATAACTTTTTGACATGTGCACGGTAGAGCTCAGACACAATATTTCTGTCAAGGTCCAAATTGTATATGGCATGTTAATTCTTATATGAAATAATGAACTATAGCTACTTAAACTATAATTCTAGCAGATGACACCAGGTGGACAGTCATAATTTCAAGTAACTTATATACCTGTTAGTTTTGTAGTTGTATTTATTTTTGGTAGTTCCTAATTGGCACAGGAGTGGGTAAATGGTAGTATTCGTTCAGTAATGAATGAATTTCACTAAAGAATAATCAAAATGTTGGTAGCTGTATTAGAATAATGAAAGCTGCTCTGAAGTCATGGGACAGTCAGATATCCCATTACTGATATTTCCAAATTATGACTTCTGATTCTATTACTACAACTGATGATGCTTAATGATTATAATCTCCTGTCTGCCACAACCTATTGACATTAGTTGATGCAGCTGTCAGCCATCACCGGTTATCCAGAAAGATGTTTGTTGATAATGAATATAAATATCTTTACAGGCTTGTTATGATATGATTAGGCCAATGGTATGGTAGGAGTGTTGGTTCAGAAGTGGTAATGGCAGTTAGGCTTCTGTCATATTGAAAGCAAGTCCCGGGACTACCAGCTTTACTAGCCTTCAGTTGTTCATGTTTAAGCTTAAACTATGTTCTACAAAATGAATAAATACAAGTGAATATAATTTACTTATCTTGTTGCACTGAAAACATGGAAAAGGTTTCCCCTTAAAATATACATTAAAAATATACATTTTCCCTTAAAATATACATTAATTTATTAATTGTGTATTATTTTGTATTTGTCAACGTAATATAACGTCTGGGTTATGCATGTAATGTGTAATGTGTAATGTGGAAATATGCATCTTTTAGATGTATCGTCACAAACCAGTACTCAAACTGAATCTGTGGAACGATAAGTTTGGGCATCAGCATTGTGAACCTGTATGTCCGAAGAGTACAGTTCAGATGAAGCAGATCTAAAATTGGCCGCATACTCCTCTCTTTTTTGCGGACCAGGATATAACGGCTGTAAAAACCTCCCTCCTTCAGGGAACGGGTTACATGTTCTATGGCCCCTTTGAGGGATCTTACTTACTAACGTTGGGCTCTGCACTGTGCTGACTACTGTGGTGAGTACACCTCTGAACCGGGGGAGGTTGAGCTCTGAACTGGACCCAGTAACCCTTTTCTATGGTAGACAGAAACCATAGAGACCCATTTGGCAGTAGTTACCACGCTGCCAGACGGTCTTTTAGTGACGCTAACTTTTCCACATTCTATTGGAGGGAAAGCATCAGATTTTCATTGCCCTGTGACAACTCGCTGACCAGAGAACACTGAAAACTTGGGAAAGCCTTGGCTAGGGGAGGCCCTACAGTAGTACTGGGGGCTAACTGCCTTTACAACCTCATGTCCTCCAAAATCCAGTGGAGAGCCGGACTGGAAGACAGAGCAAGAGATAGACCAGCGCTCGCCTCCGGCTCTTTTTCCAGATCCATACAAGATCCCCCGGACCTGAGACGGCCCAGATCTGCGGGGCTCTGAAACCCAACTCGCTTCATCTGAGAAGAGAGCGAGCAGAACTGTCTAATTGTAAGGCGTTCACAATGTGCACAGTCAGACCTCTCTAGGGCTGCTGTGGCGTGCTCCCCCTAGACACTTCACACAGTAAGTGTGCAGTCCTCCCCATGAAGAAACAGCAGCAAGGCGTAACACACTTCCTGAATTCTCTCACTCATACTTTTCTCCCTTTTTTTGTTTTTAAGGGACAGAAAAGAAAAAGAGATTTTTCTTTTTTATTTTGGAAAAGATAGAGAGGAAATGAAGAGTCTTTTTGTGAGCGTTATGACGTCCGACATGCAGTCTCGCTCAAGATAATAAGGCTAAATGCACGGTTCACAGGTGTCATTTATATATCACGCGACGCGCTTAATTGCCATATCACCTGATCACGGCAGGCCTATAAATAGGCATGATGTTACAGTAAAGCTTCAGATTCCAGTCACGCGCAAGGGCGCTTCCCGCAGAGTTCAGCTAACGCAATGTGGAGTTCCCTTTGAAAGGGAATATCATCACTAGAGTAGGTTTTCTCGTGCTTGGTGAACCATATAATTTCTGCTGACTGATCTTTTATTTCCATTTAACATAATAATTATAAAAAAGGGATGAAATATATTAACAAAAGCATATGAGTGCATGGATGTGTGCTCTGTTCTTTTTAAGTAAACTATATAATAATTGAGGCTGAATCAGTTTGGCAAAATATGGCTTTAGTAAAAACTACTATTTCACACTCACCAACTTTCTTCCCTCACTCACAGAACACAATTTTTTAAAAGACTGTTCCTTGTAGCTTATTTAGCCATTCCCTTGTGAGTCTGGTATGTATAAATAAATGTGGCCTAGGAACACATGCTTTCACAGAAAAAGGCAAGTTGACTGAGATTGTATTCATTTTCCTGTAGCTCGATGGAAAACATGAGAGATTTTCACTTAATGCTTTGTTTTCTGGCTTTTTTCTCCTTTTAGGAAGAACATGGAAACAAGTGTATATACTGAACATTGTGGCCAGAAAAGTGCACAAAAGATGTTAGATGCTCTGTAGCCTGTGAGCATCTGAGGCTGAGATTAGGTGCAATAATTAAAGTCAATTCAATAATTAGTTAGGCAAAAATGGAATAAGATGTTGAATTGGTAATAATAAATTTTTTGTTGAGAAAATAATCGCGTGTTAAAGGGGCATATTTTCCTGTATTTTCCATTGATATTATATTTAGACTATAAAGAGTTGCAGTGACACTGAGAAAATGTGACAAAATGAGAACTCTCCTTTTTTACACATTGTTCAAAATCAAAGACTTTATGTCACACTACAGATGCTTCTCCAGATGATAAATCACTACTTTTGGCCTATAGCCAACCAACATACAGGACAACCAAGTATATCACAACAGAAATATATTTGAACACATGACTATAATTAGCCTGTGGCCACCAATCAACATACAGCACAAGTGAAACAGGCCATGTCCCAAACCACATACAGTACATTCTAAATCAGTCCATACAGGATTTCGCAAAGTTTTTTGTGATTATTGGGTCAAAAATGCTTGATTTTGCTGCTGCTTTTTTCAAAATTTGTGTTGCAACTTTTTTTTGTGCTTTTTTTGTAGAAGACTACTTGAATTGCCGAAATTGCAGTTGCATGGAATTGTTTTGCATGGCTTTTCACTGTGATGTTTGTTGGTAAATGAGACCTTTTAGCTGTATTCATGTTGGACACATGTGAATTGAAGAGGGCTTTGACTGAATACATGTTGTGATGATTTCCCATGACGCATCTTGGCCCAAATCTGTGGAAATTTTGAAAATCGCAAGCTCCTCCAAATATTGTGGAGTTTGCTTGATTTTGTGTTCATTTCTGTGATCAAAAAATTGCAACATCCTGGAGAGACTGATATATAGTAGGGTACATTTCTGTATGAAGTAACTATTGGTGGTGTACTATTATCAAATTTCTAATGTACTCACACTAGGGAGTGTGCTAGCTATAATACTTAACTCAACGTTATGAATTAAAACAGCCTGGATAAAAATGCAATATCTTCTGGAAAACACCAAATAAATCTCTTAACCCCTAAAGTTAAAATTCTAGATAACCTATATTGTAAAGTTTGTTTTCTTCAAGTTTCCAACTGTTCTCTCAACTCTTTATACTCAGATGTGCACAGTAGATTTCTCTTAGGACAACAATGAGAACACTGTTGCAAGCAATTGATTTAGCTTCGGGTTTCATGATATTACATAATGCATCAAAATATACATGCTTTGGTTGAGGCAGCAACAGGTTACATAACACTAATTTCTAAGAAAATTGTAGAATAAACCCACCACTAGGGATAAACTGATCCTAATTTTTCCATTTTCAATTCAAATTTGATATCACACACCTGAGTATACAAAGAGCAAAGCTGTGAGTTAAATTGTACAGAGGTACAATCACTACTTTTTAAAATTAAAACAGCATATATGGACCGAGTAGCAGAGTAAACACTACATTGTTTTATTTTCTGAACCTGTGCCTTCTATATACATAATCCACCATATGGTATTTCTTGTCATCTGGGTGTAAGCACAATTGATTTGCATATACTCTTAGTTAATTTTACTGCTCTTAAGTTGCTTTACTGGAAAATGTTCATTTGAATGTTTTTGTGGTTGCAACTTGTACATAATGCTGTCCTTTTTCAGTCTCTCTTTTGTTCTGAAGACAGAGACAAGATTATTTGTTCTTTCTCCAGCTGTGTGCATACATGCACAGCTATCAGAGTAATGGGAAATGCAGTTCATTAAAATAGCCTAATTACTGGGCTATATTCCAGATGTCTTTATTGAATTCCTTGAAATCCAATAACAGCTTTAATCTGATTAAGATGTCACTTTGTGATGTTTACATGACCACTTGAATAAACTGATAACTGCCAAAATCAAATTTGGTCTGAAAACGAATTAAACAGATTATTATGCATGTAAATGCATTCCTTGATAAGCATCAGGTAATATGCTCTTTATTTACTTTCTACATATCAGCAGCACAGATAGAAGGGTGGGGGTGTGTGTGTGTGTGTGTGTGTGTGTGTGTGTGTGTGTGTGTGTGTGCGCGCGTGTGTGCGCATGTGTGTATGTGTGTTGAAGTCCCTAGCCTCAAAACTGCTCACACACAGCTGGCAATTGTTTCCTGGGGTGTGATAATCTACTAGCTCAGTTATTTGTAGAGCAGAGGGCTAACCTCAAATCAAAGAGCTCCAATCAACAGATCTCTGAACCTTAAGCTTGGTTGATATATGTGAAATTATATAAAATGTAAACTGGAGTATTTGGACATATCAGTGGTGTTTCCATTATTCTCATTACCTTTAATAGGACACTAAAAACCCCCAAAACATATTTGCAATACTAAGACAAAGCACAGCTGTCGACCATCTAAATTGAATACATAGTAGTACCATAATTTTAATCTTTTAATTCAATTCAATTCAATTCAATTTTATGTGTATAGTGCTTTTAACAATGGACATTGTCACAGAGCAGCTGTGTACAAAAATAAAAACATTCAGGATATAAATTTTAAATGTATGAATTTATCCCTAATAAGCAAGCCAGAGATGACAGTGGAAAGAAAAAACTCTGAGACGACATGAGGAAGAAACCTTGAGAAACCTTGGGGGACGAACACACTTTCTGTGTGAAGTCTCTAGGGTTGGAGCACACCAGGGCAGCCCTCGAGGGGTCTGACTGTGCATATTGTGAGCGCCTTACAATCAGGCAACTCCGGTTCTCCCCCTTCTTGGTCGAAGCGAGTTGGGTTTTAGAGCTTCATGGATCTGGGCCGGCCACTGCCGATGCAGGCAGCCGGCTCAGGTCCTGGGGATCTCGTATTGATCTGGAAGAGGAGCCGGAGACGAGCTCTATCTCTTGCTTTGAAAGCTCGCGTCGCGACTCCTCCTTCTGCTATGGAAAGCCAAAACACCCTCTCTGTCTCTGAGGAGCCAGTAGGGGGTGCCACTACACCAAACACAGAGAGCAGCTCTCATGCATATAAAGAGCTGCTTGAAGTGATTACTAGCGCAGTTGAAAAACTAAATCTAGACACTGGCCTGGGGAAGAGGAAGTGGCTCGTAGCAGGCTGGACGAGTGCTTTCTCCCCAGTGAAAATTATCAACCTCACACTGCAGAAAACTCCCCTTTTTTCCAGAAGCTCATGATGAAATAGCATGCTTCTGGGGAAAGCCATACACTAGCCATATTTATAACCCCTCGTTGTCAGATTATTTAGCCATCATTGGGAGTGAACAGCATGGCTATTTAGCTATGCCGAAGTTGGAGGAGGCACTTGCGAGCTACCTCTCTCCATTGACGGCAGGTAATTTAGGGGGTCTGGATTTGCCTTCCAATTCATGTAAGGCCACCTCGGCATGGTGGGCAAGGCCTATGCGGCAGTGGGACTCGCTTGTGGGTCACTGCATACAGTGGCAGTGTTGTAGGCCTACCAAGCAGACCTGCTGAGTGAGCTTAACATTGGGGAAGGAATGGGGCCCGAGGCAGTGGCAGAGCTTTGCCCCACCACAGATTTGTCTCTCCGGGCAACCAAGCAAACGGCCCGTCATATCGGCCATTCAATGGGTAGCTTGGTTGCGGCAGAGAAGCACCTATGGCTCAACCTCTCAGGGATGGGGGACAAATATAAGGTCTCCCTGCTGGATGCCCCTGTTGAACCTTTCGGCCTGTTTGGTGGTGCAGTTAATGATATCGCTGGCGGGTTTTGCAAGGCAAAACAGCAAACACTATCGTTCAGCTAGTTCCTTCCCTGTCGTGTCGAGTCACAGGGCAATGAAATTCTGATGCTTTCAATCCAACAGAATATGGAACCATTAACGTCACTAAAAGACCATCTGGCAGCGTGGAAACTACTGCCAAATGTGTCTTCATGGGTTCTGTCTACCATAGAAAAGGGTTACCGGGTCCAGTTCAGAGCTCGACCCCTCCAGTTCAAAGGTGTGCCCACCACAGTAGTCAGCACAGAGCAGAGTCCGACATTGGCACATGAGGTAAGATCTCTCTTGGAGAAAGGGGCCATGGAACATGTACCCCATTCCCTGATAGAGGACGGTTTTTACAGCTGTTATTTCCTGGTCCGCAAAAAAGATGGGAGTATGCGGCCAATTTTAGATCTGTGTCATCTGAACCATACTCTGCAGACATACAAGTTCAAGATGCTGATGCTCAAACTTATCGTTGCACAGATTCAGTTCGAGGACTGGTTTATGACGATAGATCTAAAAGATGCATATTTCCACATAGAAATATCGCCCAGTCACAGGAAGTTCCTGAGGTTTGCGTTTGGAGGCAATGCGTACCAATATTGGGTTCTTCCCTTCGGGCTAGCTTTATCTCCTCGCACCTTCACAAAGTGCATGGATGCCACTCTGGCTCCCTTGAGACACATGTACTAAACTACCTGGATGACTGGTTAATTCTAGCACGATCTAGGGAACTGGCACTTCAACATGAGATGTTGTTCTCACCCACATGAGGAGCTTGGGGCTCAGGTTGACCCTCAAGAAAAGTATGCTTTCTCCAATGTAGTGGACAACTTTTCTAGGGGTTATATGGGATTCTACTACAATGAGCACATTTCTATGCCCAACACGCGTAGAGTCAATCCTATCAACATTGAGCAAGATAAAGCTGGGTCTGGGCATCCTCTCCAATCTCTATGAGAGACTGTTGGGGCTTATGGCAAAAGCAGCCAACATCATACCATTGGGCCTATTGCACAGGAGACCGTTTCAGTGGTGGCTGAAAAGTCAGGGGTTTCGTCCAAGGACAAAACCTCTGAGAGTAGTCAGTGTCATGTGGCGATGCCCACATGTTCTGAGAATTTGGAGGTGTCTCTGGTTTCTAGTCTCGGGTCACACTCAGGTGACAGATGCCTCCCTCATGGGCTGGGGCGTGATCTTAGACAGCTGTCCAGCTCATGGTCTTTGGAGTGGCCGTCATCTGGAGTGGCATATAAATTGCTTAGATATGCAGGCCGTATTTCTAGCACTGAAATTCTTTCTTCCTCAATTAAGAGGTCACCATGTGTTAGTTGTGACAAATTTATCAACCATTTATCATTTATCAACCATCAGAGAGGGTTACGTTCATGCCCCCTGTTCAGGCAGGCACAATTAATTCTTCTCTGTGTGGAGGGAAAGTTCTTGTCAGTGAGGTCAATGTACATTCCGGGCAACCTGAATGTGGCAGCAGAAATCCTGTCGAGGCAGGGGCTGAGGCCTGGGTTTTGGAGGCTCCATCCACAAGTGGTGGAGTCCATATGGCGGCGGATCGGCTAAGCGGAAGTGGGTGTGTTCGCCTCCGGGGAGACAACACATTGCCCACTGTGGTTCGCCCTCACTCCTCCCGCACCATTGGCTCTGGACGCCATGGGGCACCCGTGGCCGAGAACACATCTGTATGCTTTTCCCTAGATCGCTCTGCTCCCACAAGTTCTAGCGAGAGTTCGCCATGACCATCTATTCATGGAGCCTCTGTGGGGCAATATCCTCTAACTTCAAGGTTTATGTGTGATATCATACGAGGTTTATGTGTGATATGGGCTGAGGCCCATCTGCAGACCATGAATACCTTCCTGGGACCTTTCTGTGGTCCTGGAAGATCTGTCAGGTGTCCCATTTGAGCCCTTAGAGTCAGCCTCTGAGAAGCTTCTGACTCTAAAGGTAGCTCTTCTGCTGGCCCTGACATCTCTCAAGTGAGTACGAGATCTACAGCTCTCTCTGTTGCCCCTTCCTGCCTTGACTTTGCCCCAGGATTAGCCAAGGCCTTCCTATATCCTAGGCCAGATTATATTCCTAAAGTGCTTACATCTGCTGCCCAGCCAGTAGTGTTGCAGGCTTTTTGCCCTCCTCTGTTCCTCACACTGGAACAAGATAAATTGCACCTACTGTGTCCAGTAAGGTCAGTGGTGTTAGTTGGAGCAGCTGCTGGTCTGCTTTGGTGGCGACTGTAGAGGCGATGCTGTGTCTAATTGGATAGTGGAAGCAATCTTTATTGCTTATGAGGTGCGTGGTCTCGCTACGCCTCCGGGCATTAGGGCTCATTCCAATAGGGGGGTCGCCTCCTCAAAGGCTTTGTCCAAGGGGTACCCTTACAGAATGTGTGTGCTGCTACAGGGTGGTCTACGCCGTACACATTCATTCGATGTTACAGCCTGAATATACATTCCACCCAGGACTCAAGTGTCTTGCAGTGACCCTCGGGCTCGGATCTTTTGAACAGGCCATGCTCTCAGTATGATGGAGTGGGTATTGTTGTTCCCACAGCATGATGCTCACACAACTTTGAGTTCCCTTTGAAAGGAAATGACTGGGTTACGTAACCCTGTTCCTTGACCGTTGTCATAATGGGGTATGCCTGTGAATTCCGTCTTTGCTTCAGATAATAGAGGCTGACGGCGCGGTTCACATGTACCGTTTTTATATCACGTGACACAATTAATTGCCATGTCAGCTGATCACGGCAGACCTACAAATAGGCATGATGTTACACAAGCTTCAGATGTCCCTCACGAGCGTGGACACTTCTCACAGCGTGAAGCTCACGCAACGTCTTGTTCCCTTGTCAGGGAACAGGGTTACCCAGATGCTCACTGATGGAGACTTGAGTGCGAAACTGTTTGTGGCAATTGCAGTCCTAATGCTATCATAGCAATTATAGACCTAAGCCATCATAGCATAACTGTTCATATGAATTGTGGTCTAATGTGACTAATCAAAGATAATGATAATGAGCCAAAGTACATATGACAAGATTTTTGGAGAGACCTGCTTCCCCAAGTTTCTTCACAATGCTGCTGCAAGTGTCATTACACCTGTTTCCAAAAGCACTGGATAGTGGAGGAGATGCTGAGCTGTTGGAAGGGGTGCTGTGTTGAACACACACACAAACTGTGATAACCCGTGTGTTATTCAAGGTAGCTTTTCATCTGCTTATTTATTTATAGCTGAAATGATATAGATGTCAAAGCTATATACAACATACAGAGTGATGTGAGAGCTGATTTTCCCCTGGGTGAATGATTATCCAGGTCAAATTTTACAAAGCAGTTCTCCTCATTTACTGTCAGGTTCTACTACTTGTATTCACACAGGATATGATTTCTTGTAATATTATAAAAATGAAGACTTAGAAAATGTATGAATGTGGGCGTGGATTAGTGTGTTGGTTATTTTGTACAGTTAATCCTCGCCCCTGCCTTTTATATAAGTGAATGTCCTAAAGTAAACATTTAAATCTTCTTATTGACTTACCATTATTATGCAAAATTGCCTATCAATACGTCATATCTCGTGTATCAACATGAGTGGCGACTTGAAGCACAAAGGAAGGTGGAATGTGAGGCACCTATACCACTGGCAGAAAGCAGAATGTAGTTGAAGCAATTTCTCTGGTGATTATTTTTTGCAGTTTACTGTATTTGCACCATGTACAAACTTGTATATTCTTCTAGCTAACTACAGTGTTGTGAAAAAGTATTTGCCCCCTCCTGATTTATTCTGTTTTGTGTATATCTCATACTAAATTGTTTCAGAAATCGAACAAAATCTAAGATAAAACAAAGGCAACCTGCATAAACACAAAGTTTTTAAATGATAATGTTATTTAATAAAGCAAAAAAAGTTATCCAATACCAACTGGGCCTGTGTGAAAATGGCCCATAGTTGCTAATTTCCGAAAACTACGAAACTGCATTCATAATGGTGTTCAGATGGACTAGACGCAACCAGGCCTGATTACTGCAAACCCTGTTCAATTAAATCAGCACTTAAATATAGCTTTTTCAACAGCATGAAGTTGGTCAAAAGGTCTTACCCAGTAACACACTATGTCAAAATTGAAGAAAGTGATGAGGAAGAAGGGGATTGAAATGCATCAGTCTGGGAAGGGTTACAAAGCTATTTCAAAGACTCTGGGACTCCAAAGAACCACAGTGAGAGCCATTATCTCCAAATGGAAAAACTCGGCACAGTAGTGAACCTTCCCAGAAGTGGCCGACCTTCCAAAATTCCTCCAAGAGCACAGCAACGACTCATCCAGGAAGTCACAAAAGAGCCAAGGACAACATCAAAGGACCTACAGGCCTCTCTTGCATCAGTAAAGGTCACTGATCATGACTCCACTATCAGAAAGACACTGGGCAAAAATGGCATCCATGGAAGGGTTACGAGGTGAAAACCACTGCTAACCTAGAAGAACATTAAGCCTCGTCTGAATTTTGCCAAAACACACGTTGATGATCCTCAAACCTTTTGGGAGAATGTTCTGTGGTTCGATGAGTTGAAAGTGGAATTGTTTGGAAGACAGGGAATCAAACACAGAATTCCACAAAAACACAGAATTCCACAAAAAACATCATATCTACAGTCAAGCATGGTGGTGGAAGTGTGATGGTATGGGGATGCTTTGCTGCTTCAGGGCCTGGGCAACTTGCAGTAATTGAGGAAAACATGAATTCTGCTCTCTACCAGAAAATCCTAAAGGAGAATGTCCGGTCTTCAGTTCGTAAGTTGAAACTCAAGCGCAACTGGATTATGCAGCAAGACAATGATCCAAAGCATAGGAGTAAGTCCTAGTTTTAGAAGTAAGTGAAATACTGATCTCCAGTTATCATAAGCATTTGGTTGCATCTATCACCCATTGCATGGGTGAAAGTTGTTGGATAACTTTTTTTTTTTGCTTCAATAAAAAAATAAATATAAAAACTGTATTGTGTGTTCATTCAGGTTGCCTTTGTTTTATGTTGTATTTCGTTTGAAGATCTAAAACTATTTAGTATGAGATATACACAAAAACAGAAGAAATTTTTCACAGTACTATACATGACTTGCTAACTATCATGCTAATTATCAAGGTAGCAGAGTAATGTAGTGAAGTTACATAATCTATAATGTACCTTCCTGACTTGTCGAGTTGAGGGTGTGTTACCTTTGTTTTTTCTTAGACAGAAGTAAAAATCTGAGTTATAAGCTTTAGTCAAATGTAGTAATAAACATAGCAAGTCAAATGTCACTTATTCAAAATATTCAGTTTTTTCTTCCTGTTTGCATTCATAGACTTTTTTTTTTCCTACCGAGGACATCCCTTCACAGTCATACCTCTCATGTCAAGAGTATTCAAAGAGTTTTTCCATTCACATCTACCTTATCAGAATGCACACTCGCTGTTTTCTTTTTTTTAATTATCTTGTACAGTTCCTCAGCATGCCTTATCATTAAACCTGATGTTTTTGGGAGATTTTCAGGTCACTGAAACATGGAGGATGGGGGTAGCCTTCCTCCCTGGGCTGCTGTAATGATAACACAGTGCATTGAAAACATGACATCCTTTTTCCCCGTGATTAACCTTGAGTATCACAATTGTAAACCATTTTATGTGAAACTACAAGTTGCACAATCATGACACATTTGTAGACAATGATTTATAATGGATAAGCTTTAAAATGTTTTTTTTTTATTATTTTTTTTTTTTTTACTTAAGCACTTCACAATTCACACACAAATCACTTATATTGCAAATATAACGAATACACTGATCAGCCATAACATTAAAACCACTGACAGATAAAGTGAATAACATTGATTATTTCATTACAGTGGCACCTGTCAAGGGGTGGGATATATTATACAGTTGATGTATTGGAAGCAGTCAAAATGGGAAAGCATATGGATATGACACTTTGACAAGGGCCAAATTGCGATGGTTAGATGACTGGGTTAGAGCATCTCCAAAATGACAGGTTTTGTGGGGTGATCCCGATATGTAGTGGTTAGTACCTACCAAAAGTGGTCCAAGGAAGGACGACCAGTGAACCAAGGGGGCATTGTGATGCTCTGGGAAATGTTCCACTGGGAAACCTCGGGTCCTTGCATTTATGTGGATATTAATTTGACATGTACCACCTACCTAAACATTGTTGCAGACCAAATACACCCCTTCATGGCAACAGTATTCCATAATGGCAGTGGCCTCTTTCAGCAGGATAATACACCCTGCCACACCGCAAAAATTGTTCAGGAATGGTTTGAGGAAAATGAAAAAGAGTTCACAGTGTGGACTTGGCCTCCAAATTCCCCAGATCTCAATTTGCATGAGTACAACCCTGTGGGATGTACTGAACAAACAAGTCCGATTTGTGGAGGCCACACCTCGCAAATTACAGGACTTAAAGGATCTGCTGCTAACATCTTGGTGCCGGATACCACAGCACACCTTCAGAGGTCTTGTGGAGTCCACCTCATCTGCCTTGATGGGTCAGAGCTGTTTTGGCAGCACAAGGAGGGCTTACACAATATTAGGCAGGTGGTTTTAATGTTATGGTCGAAGTATAATAAAGCATAAATATAAAATCAACCCTAACAATAGAAAAATGAGTCAAGACTCTTTATATGTAAACATTTCCAGTTATAAAAATACATTATTTTACAAAAAAACAACAACTCTGATCTTTGCTATTTATTACTGAATCTGACATGTTTCCTTCAATATCTGATCTGGCATTTTTTTCTGGTATAGGCCTGATACAGATACTGGGTATTGGATTGGTGCCATCTCTAGTAATTATGCATCTTTTGAAGCAAAAGCCCCTGAGAGAAAAAAAACCAAAACAAAAAAATAACTGATTCTAAAAGGCCAAACACTGCTGTCTGAAATTCTCTGAAGGGCTGAAGGGAAGTTTTGGGCTAGCTGGTTTAAAATATATGTGTGGCTAGCAATAAACAACAGAGAAATTAGTTGATTCATTTGTACTCACTGTTAAATTAAAGACTGAACTAAGAGTATGTTTGTGTTTTTGTTCTAATGAATTAATTTTAGTTAACTTGATTTATTATTAACTTGTACCTGACTTTTTCTGCATAACGTTGAGCTAAATATGAAATAGAGTTCTACTTTGTCCTGCAAGCAAATCGCACCAAAAAGCCTATTATTGAATTCAACTCCATTAAATTGGAGGCTGTCAGATGAGACTCATGTGGAACTAAGCCAACATGTGGAGCATTAGACTGTGTGTCTTAATGATCTAATCGATCTGCTGCTAAATTAATTGCTTCATTTCAGAATGCTGCATTTCACACAAATTCCCAGGCCTAAATAACACAAGCTTGTATAATATGCAACACCTCTGTGGTTTGAATATGCTGAGAACTCATGCTTTTTAAGATATTTTGCACTGACAGGGTTGCTGCCTTTTTCAACATTCTATGTTAATTAGTGGTGAAATAGTCATGGCCACAGTCTTTGATATTTCACAGTGTATTTCAGCTTAATATTTTTTTAAAATGACATAAGAATAAAAAAAAAATAAATAAAAAAAAAGTTTTAAAAATGCGACCCCCATCTGCTTTGTCCCCCTTTAAGTGAATAAATCTATAAATAGGTATATACACCAGTGAATAAGCTTTAACCAATAGACTGAAAATGTTAAGATTGCAATCTTGTTATAATTTTATAATTAATTAAATTATTTAAATAAGTGTCTGTAACCCCCTTCAGTATTTTTCACATTCACTTATAAATGTGAAAATTACTAATTACTAGTGTCGAGTTTTAGAGGTGTAGACGATTGTAAGTACAGATTTTCAGTTTTAATGAATACCAAAACTAAACACAAAACAAGAACTATGAACAGGCAGCAAAACTCTAAGGCAAGAAGAAACCATTAACAAAGACCATGACTACAAAGACAGAAATGACAGCAACGAAAGAAACACAAGACAAGGAGTGTAGTGCAAACTGTGGCTAATATACACGTAAGTGCTTGTTAACATGAATGTGATTCAGGTGCAGGTGGTCATGTGACCATAGTGCAGTGAAGTGCAGTGGCTGCTGGGAACTGTAGTCCAGAATTCCTTCTCTGATATTACATGACAGAACCCCCCCAAAAGGCACTACTCCAGGAGTGCCAGAAAACATTCCTTCCCCTGGTGGTCCTGACCCTCTGGGCAAAATGTCTTCACAGCCCCTTAGGTCCCGAGGTAGGCACTGTCCAACAGATAGCAGGCTCCTCAAGGAACTGAGTCGCTAGACAGCACCCAGGCGTGGGAAGCTGGGCCATCAGCTTCAGCAGGCAAAGAAGGCAGAGCGACGTGCTCAGCATAACAGGATGGCAGAACTTGGTCGGCTGTGTCAGCAGACTCGGGCGTGAGCAGAATTTGGTTGACCATGACGTCGACCTCAGACAGGAACTGGACGTGCTCTCTGAGGTTCAGGTGTGGGGCAGTCTCTTCCGCACCACAGAGAGATGACATGATATCCCCGGCCTGCCTTGAATGCAGAGTGATGGCTACTGCACAGCCAGCGGGAGGAATAAAACTCAAGGCAGAGCCTGAAGGGGAAGTTACATTCACCATGAAGCTAGAGGGAGGAGAAAAGTTCTCCACGAGTCCAGAGGGGGGAACGATGTACTCCATGGAGCAGGAAGGGGGAGCGACATACGGCGCGAAACAAAGAAAAGGAGCGACGTCCTCAGCCAAGCAGGAAGGCAGAGCAACAACCGAGCAGGAAGATGGAGCGACGTCCTCATCCTAGCAGGAAGGCAGAGCGACAGCCGAGCAGGAAGGTGGAGCGACGTCCTCAGCCGAGCAGGAAGGTGGAGCGATGTCTGTAGAGAAGCCTGGTGTAGTGACGTCCGAGGCGGAGCAGGGAAGAAAAGCAGATTTCTTGGCCACGCCGGGAGGCGGAGCGGTGTCCTCAGACAAGCAAGGAGGCTGAACAACGTAAACCGTCGACACAGCAGGCTGGACGAGATCTCCATTGTGGGAGGGAGGGTGGGAGATGGTTCCAGCCTGGTTGGAAGGCTCCTCCTTGACATACCCCATGATGGAGTGCATAATTTCATGCCACTCCCAGTTGGCTTGAATGAGGGAGAATTTTCCCTCCTTCTCCCACCTCGACTTTTCCCTTTCATATAGGGCCTCTTTGACTCTGAAAAATTCTGCTGTATCCATGTTGAGGTCTTGTGTTCCGTCATGTTTTAGAGGTGGAGACAGATGCAAGTGCAGATTTTCAGTTTTAATGAATACCAAAACTAAACAAAAAACAAGATCTATGAACAGGCGGCAAAACACTAAGGCAAGAATAAACCATTAACAAAGACCATGAACACAAAGACCATGAACACAAAGACCATGAACACAAAGACAGAAACAACAGCAACGAAAGACAAACACAAGACAAAGAGTGCACTGCAAACTGTGGCCAATATACACATAAGTGCTCGTTAACATGAACTGATTCAGGTGCAGGTGGTCATGTGACCGTGATGCAGTGAGGTGCAGTGGCTACTGGGAACTGTAGTCCTTCTCTGATATTACATGACAACTAGGGCAATACAGCAAACCAATAACCTAGTTTGCAAGATACTGTACTGGACTGACCTAGGGTAGTTTCCTACATGGTCTTATTTATTTATTTTTTTCAGAAAGTGGCTCTCTTTCATTGTGTTTATGCACTCAAATTTTATTGAATTAAATTCTGACCACATTTTGTTCTCTGAAAATAGCTCTCTCTCTCTTATCTCTGGAAACAGTATTTACCAACAACTTTGAAATTTTATTACACATTATTGTTAGTCCCGGCTTGCAGTCTTGGCATAATGTTTGATTTTACACAATATATATTAGTTTGCTTTATTAAAAGTGCTACTATTTAGCTACACAACAGTCAGCTTCAGCCTTTAGGAAGTTCGTAGTAGTAAAACTCTAAACAGACTTAAATATATTCAGGATGCACCAAGTGCTCAGCACATCATGCTCCTACACTTCAACAGTCACACTGGCTATCTACATGGATGATACACATAATTCAAATTTGATATGATATGATACAGTGGTGTCTCGATATGATACATTTATGATATAGCAAAAAATAAGTATTGCCTGAATATGTGCCTTAGCTGTACATTTAATTGGTTTTTGAAAGTACAATAAAAGTATAATAATTGAAAATTAATAATGACACTGTTTGTGTGATCCATTCAGACTCTTAGCAGCATGTAAGGAAACAAAAGCTGTGCATTAGAATCAGGGTTGGGAGGGCTACTTTAAATATGTATTCTGTTACAGTTACAAATTACTTTGTTTTAATAGTAGAGATGCACCGATACAAAATTTCTCAGCCGATACCGATAGTTTGGTGGTTCTGCCTTTTATACCTTCTTTTAAATTAATAATAAGTAATTCTACAATTCTGAAGGAAATGCAAATAAAAACTTTATTCTCTCCATTTCAACAAGTTGTTTCACAGTAACTGTTCCCAAACAGAAAACACATTACTCAAATTAACATTATCACATTAACTATATTCTGAAGATTAAATTAAGATTTCTTAACTTATTGAATGTTATTAACTCATATTAACATTGACTGAATTCTAAAAAAACCCTCCTGTTAGGCTTCACATTCACTCACCACAAACAAAAGCATTTCTAGTTTATCATTGAACATCAAACTGGTAATATATAATATCAACGTTTTTTTTTTTGTTTTTTTTTACGATATTAACTCATATTAACATTAACTGGAAATGAAACATAAAACTCTACAAATATATTTTTCTGTACAATATATACCTTTTTTGTCAACTCATCTTCATTTAAATCTTTCAATAGTGTACTGGAGCATTAATTCAACACAAGCAGCTTCAACAGCATAGCAAAAAAAACCATCTCCCGCTTCACTGCTGCAGCGTCTGGTGTAAAAGCACTCATACGTTAACATGTAGTGCAGAGCTTACAAACTGCAGTTTTGTTGTCATTGTAACCCAATTCAAAGTAATTCCACACAGGAGACATCTTTACACACAGCAGGAATTCGATGTGTTTTCCCCTCCCTCTTTTGACTGACAGGATATAATCGGCTCTGATCATTGCCGATGGCCGATAGCATGAAAAAGTGCCTTTATCGGCCGATACCAATTATTGGCCGATACATCTGTGCATCTCTACTTAATAGCATTCAGAACATTGTTACTATGAATGCAGATTTTAATACACTGAATAAGACACACTATTAGCTCTATTAGTATCGCATAAATATATATAAACTATTAGCATCACATAAATATATATATAAATTCCTACATTTTTTTTAATGTCCATGAAATAAAATAAAATATTAGATGCCATGAGTGTACCGTCTGCCATCATTTACACATTTGAATGGCCATGTAATACGAAGCAATGTGATAACATGAAATTAAAAATTACTTTATATGGCCATGGGCATTGTTTCAACTCAGGACAGCTGTCATTTGCTGCTATTGTCAACTGTTTGATGCTGTACACAATAGCACTTCGCCTTTGCGCGTTCGCTGAGAGTAGGGTAATGGTTGAGAGGCAGGAATTTGGCCAATAGTTGCTGCAAGCCTTTTATAATTGACCAGTTGGTGTGCGAGAAGGCGTAATTTACAGAGAGGGGTTAAAGCAATGCAAATATGTGCACACATGATTCCGTATTAGACCATAAGCACATCATAATGAAACTAAAGCTGTTTTGAAATCCCGGCTAGACGCTTTTTTAAGGTCTGAAAAGAGGACATATCCGGGAAAAAGAGGATGTATGGTCACTCTAACAAAAGCATTTCAGGGAACAAGTTGTGTTAATTTCTACCAAATTAACTTTGCACAAAATTTATTTGTCTGAAATACAAGACTTCCCCATTCTGTTGTTAGCTGAGGAAAGGCTGCCTGAATGCAGCAGAGTGTTGACTGTTTGTGTGTGTTGTTTCATGGTTTCATCTAGTTTTAGAGAAAGAGACAGAAGTGAAATGCTGTAGATGCTTATAAGCACTGGTGTATTGTACACATATTTGCCAGATTTGGCACATTGTTATATTTTGATCCACAACTCACTGGTCATCAGCATTGTAATTTGCCTGAAAGCAGGAGCGCTCCTATACACCAAACCTTAAGGATTCAGAATTTTCCAGTTTCTCTTTGCAGTTAACAATAGCTATTGCTCTTTTTCTTGAGCTTATACACTAGTTTGCTAGTCTGCTAGTGTGTTGGTTTATGAAAAACAGCTTGCTTAGGAAAAGTTCGTTTTGGTCTCTGGCATGTAAAGGGAGTGCAGATGGATACAAATGTAGTTAAGGCTTTATTAAAGAAAGGCAGCCAGACAAATCCAAAATGAAAGGCAATATCAAAGTAAAAAAATCAGGCCTGGGTCAGGCTATGAGCAAAAAGATCAAACTAGGCAAAACAAATACGAGAAACAAGAAATGGGCAAGAAGTAAAAAAAAAAAGGAATGAGAAATACTAGACAAACGGTTTAGTAACAGCTGATAACAATGATGACACATGCTACAACCAGTAGCATGACAAGTGTGGAGACAGAACATAAACCAAAATAAAACATACGTGGTAACATAAACAAAGACTAAAGAATGTGGAAGTGCGCGCCTAGTAAAGCAAGTACTATTCATGCTGCACTCTTCTGCATTCGAGGTGAGGGGGAAATCCCTGACAGTCGCTTTGCGGGCATGTTGCTAAAATGTTGGCAAGTTTAGCAGCTCAGAGTAAATGTTGTAGGTTAATTGTGTGCCCCAATGAAATGCAGACTGATTATACTGGAATGTCTGGAAACTGTACTCATGTTTCTGAAAAATATACTTTTTTCCTACTAATGTATTATGCCCTGCTGAACATTTGCACACGTTTTGAATATACCTACATTTAACCAATGTATATATCTCCAATCAATACAGGTTCAATTATTGAATGATTTTTTTTTTTCTTAAAGCAATGTAGTTATTTATCCCTGGTTTAGAGGATTTTTTGTATACTGGATTTCAGAAAACATTGTGATTGTCATTGTGCTGCAGTATTCATGGGTTGACATCAGGGTATAATTGGTACCTCGCTCCATCCTGCACTGATTTCAGCATTTCTTCAATCCGATTGGCTGCCACTCAGCAATATGCATTTCTCATTTGAGAAATTTTCAACTTGTTTCCCTTTTCTTTGACTGATTTGTGCAGATCTTGCTTCTGCAGTTCTTTTTGCTTGTCTCACTACAAAATGACTGGGAAGCAGAATATGGCTAAGATGGCTGTGGATGTTATTCCTTGGATAACCTAGACAGCAATTGCTCAAATTCAAGTCTCAATCATTGAACATTTGATAACTTTAGTTTGATATAAAAGACTTGTTGAAACGCTAATGATACTCACAATGTTGTTACTTTTAACACACATAGCACTACTTGACTCCATAATATATAGTTATAGAAGAGTAAAGATTTATAATCGCACTATCCTGTGTGACCCAGATGAGGATGGGTTCACTTTTGAGTCAGGTTCCTCTTAAGGGTTCTTCCTCTTTTTGCCTCAGGGAGTTTTTCCTTGCCACTGTCGCCTCTGACTTGCTCATTAGGGATAAATGTAAATTAAAATTTAATTTTATATCCGAATTTCTGTACTGCTTTGAGACAAAGTCCATTGTTAAAGCACTATATAAATAAAATTTAATTGAATTGAATTTAATAAAGAGGAGTGCACAGTTACTGATGATTTTTAAACCAGACTGGTTTCTACGGAAAGCTGGTTGTTCAATGACATGGCTCCCAAACCCTACAGCACCATTTTACGATTACATTATATCTTCTCTCTAACTGTGATGATGATGACGATTATGATGAAGATGATTTTTATTATGATGATCTTGATCTCCTAGCTTTAGTCAGCATGCTTCTTGCATAAATAATATGCTGTAATTAGTGGCCTCTCTTATTTGATATATAACGCATGTCAGTTTTTCTCCATTTTCCTCTATCAGTCAGTTTTTCTTACTCTTGACATTTTAAAACAGCCCAGTTACCACAGAAACGTTGCAGCAGTCTTCTGGTGGTGTCTGGCCTGCTGTGCATTACCTTTCCCTCCGACATAGACAAACTCATTACACCAGGAAGAGACAAGTGCACATTATAGTCTCAACTAATTTTTCTTCATTTTGAACACAAAATATCACCAATATAACAAAGCACTGATGATGCAGTAAGTGTCTTTGGTAGGTCTCTGATAAGACGCTATGTTAACACCCTCTTATGTTGCATGCTATCATCTTTTATGCTATTCCCTTCCCATTGCTTTTCTCATAAAAGATTCACGCCACTTTAACAACCTCTCTTTTGCAAGCTCCACCTAAAAGATGTTTGTGCTTTTTATTAGGTGCTTGGTGCTGCAGAGTCAATGATGTGTGGGATAAAACAATGTGTTGTTCAGCTAGCACAGCAGCAGCAGCAGCAGCAGGAAGGGAGATGGAACTGCTGAGCTATCTGAGTTGTAGCCTATATGTGTGTGTGTGTGTGTGTGTGTGTGTGTGTGTGTGGGCATATTTCACCAAATATCCACACAAAGACAGGAACACCTGAAAGTTTTGAACTTGTGGTGACACTTAGCTGGGAAATCTTTTTTAATTTTATGAAGAAAAAAAATACCCTGCAGCTTTAAAATTTTTATTTATTTATTTATTCATTTATTTATTTATTTTTTAAAAGCAAAAGTTTTATTTACTGAGATTAAGCCTAGGCTTAGGAGTTAGGTTTAGGCATGTAATTAATTAGTTGCATTAATAATTATGTCATTGGAAGGTCCTTACAAGGATAGGTAGACAAACATGTGTCTGTTTGTATGTTGTACTGTAGATAACAATAAATAGAGATAAAAATGTCTCAACTGATTGAGGAATTACCTTGGATAACATGCCTTCAAGATCATAAAACCAGTCCAGTTGACTTTAAAGAAGCCAGGAATCAAAAGACTCTATTTTAACAAAGTGCTGCACAAATATTCTGTCTTTTATCTTCAGTAACCACTTTATTCTGGTCAGGGTTGTGGTGGATCTTGAGCTTGGACAGGAACACACTTTGGATGGGGCACCATTCCAACACAGGGCATCACACAATACAGAGCAGTTTAGAGTAGATAATGGTTTTCGACTGGACAACCAACACAGACATAGGGGAACCAGCAAAACTCCACACAGGCACCAGAGTTTTTCCTAGAAAGGCTTAGGCATAGCAGCTAAGTGAACGTAAAAAGGCACTTTGGCGACATATCAAAATGAACATAAAAACAATGTAAAAAGTTCTATGTGCTGACAAACAAAAAACAAAAAAAACCAATCAGTGTTTGGACGGACATTTGTGTGATTGATTTGTGACAGTTGCTCATTGCCAAGCTAATCAAACAACTGATTGGATATTTCTCTGTACCGTCAACTCGGGATGGTTGTTACAACCATCGACTCGAATAAGCAAGTTGTAAGCCATATATAAGGTAAGCCTCAACAAAGAATAAATTAAGTATAAACTTTTTTGTTAGGGAGTAATTCTTCTGGATGTTAACAGTAGCCATAGCAGATAGAAAAAAAGATATAATTAATGTAGCTTATTTTACAACAAAAGAAATTGCTAACCTAGCTAACTGATATATATATTCATGTACTGAATTAAGTTACATTATCCAGCGAAGCTAGCTAGTTGACATTACAGAAAGATACCTCGGCTGAACTAACATTAATATGTAACGTGGTGTGGTAGCTAAACGATATTAGGCTGTGTCTTTTTCTGATGAAAACCGCTGGTCAAGTGTTTCTCAAACCTGGACCCTTGAGCTGTACATGCTACCATGCCATACTGGTAAAATCATTAAAAAAAAATTAAATCCTAACTGAATGCAAAGCTGTTAGGGTGTGTGTAGCTCTAAGGTGATTTGGTAAAGAATTCCACCGCTTGTCTTGGTACCTGGTAACTACAAGCTGACTCTATCCCCTTCAGCTGGGTTTTAGGGCTGACCAGTTGAATGCTGTTTGCTGATCTGAGTGATCTAACAGGAACATATATAACAATCATGTCAGAGGTGATACGCTGTTTTACAGACATTACTAATGTGATTTTTGAAACAAAGGTCACTAACAAATGAGATCTGGGTTCTTCACATAGTTTTTGGGCTTAAAAGGCAAAGAGTTCAGTATCTTTTCCTTGTCTTTACTACCAGTAACCCCTGTCATATCTTGTTTTACTGCAGGAAATGTTGTTACATCCACAACTTAATGTCATCTGAGCAGCCTCTAATATGTCTAAGAATCACGAATGTGGGAGAGAGAGGCAGAAACCAAGTGTGAAGGATTGGTCTAAGCAAGACCGAATTCAAAGCAGGACACAGGTAGACAGGAGATATACAATAATGTCTGCCCAATAAACATGTTAAGTATGAAAAAAAATAAGCATGGGTCAAAACAAAGTGAAAAGAGAACATAAACAGCAAAAGCCAACAATGAGAATTTCTGTCAATCTGTGACACACAGAGGATATATGACGGCAAACAAATCAAGAACCAAACAGAACAGGTGAACACAATCAGTAACAGACAAATGACAAGAGTGGCCAAAAACCAAAACAAAGACATGTAGCAAAACATAAACAAAAGGACTTGTAGAATGAATAACAAGCATACTCACAGTCCTGGGAAATGTGCCACATGCTGAGAGCGAGAATTTGTAACACATTAAAGGCATAGTTTTGGCATATACGGTATATCTGAACATTTATACAGAATTAAATAATTGTGTTACTTTTAGATTGAACATTTCAACCTAAAGTTGAAAAGAATAAAAGCAATAATAGCAGGTTTAAGGCATATACTTGTATAGCTCTGTCAAGATTTCTATTTTTAACAGAGGCATTGTAATGACTGTTTTGAGGCTGTGCAGTGAAATACATGTTGCAATGTTTATTAGATATTCCAGATCAGTAGATTTTTTTAAATGGCAATAATTGTCTGACTGAAGGCTGCAGAAAAGGCCTTGAATTTGTCACTTTAAAATGTGTGGGGCCTTGATAAGTCTATCAATACTGGAAAAAAGGAATTGTTGGTTACATTTGTGATTGTCAGTCAGCCCAGACATAAGCTTTCATGGCAAGGTTCATTGTACTGATAAACATTTTAAATAACAATCAACTGTTAACCTTCATTGTGTTTCAGTGTGAGACTTCATTGTGTTTCTGGCAAACTTTTTTAAGTAACACAGTTTGAATGGTTCTCATAGCTTAATATTGCAAAGAATACATAATAGTGGTCAGATATTGTATATCTAGTATCTGTGAGAGCTTCATGTCTAAACAGTGAGAAATGACCAAGACTAAGGTGTGGTCATTTTTGCTAGTGGGGTCCACCACATACTGCATAAGATCATATAAACTGCATAAGATCATATAAATTCAAAACGTAATCCAAATTTCTGTGATGTAAAATATGTCAGATCCTTCCTCACTGCATAACCTGTGAGGAATCTTATATTTAGTAGACCTACCTTTAACTGCCTGGGCAGATGGCATGATATTCTTTTACAGAAATAAATCTGAGGCTTCTCTGTGTTTTTATTAGTCAAAAAGAAACCTGGGTTTGTCTTATGTGTCGCAAGGCAGCTATCAGATGTTTGATTTAGCCATTGTCATACACTGTCAATCAAAACAATACATTTGTCTTTATATACTGTCTGCTCTTTGCTCAGAGTGGACTTGTTTTATGACTGCCCCTTTATGACAAAGAAGTCCCTCCACTGGTTTAATGGGTGTTAATGGGAGGTGCTGACTTTCTGCTGTGCTGGACAGAAACTTACAGCCTTGTGTAATGCTCCTGCAGTAAAGACTTTTGCATTGCTTTAAAGGGAAAGACAGCCATACCAGAGTGCAGTATCAACCGAAGGTGTTAGAAGGCCATTAGCAGAGCAGCTGATGACACACATTCTGTTTTTATGTCCCCTTTCCAAGTAAAATGGAGCACTGAATGCCCTGAAATTTGTGCAGGAAGAGGCCCTATTCAAATAAAACAGTGTGAGCATACATTCCACCAGACAGTTTTATGTAGTTACGCTATACTACATCAGGCACTTTTAGAGTGTCTGCAACAGTTTTTATTTTTATTTTTTATTTTTTATTTCGTTTAACACTTTATCACTGTGTGCCCTGTTATTTCTGAGGTTAACAGAAATATTTTTGCACCCTACACAACTGACTTAACATGACAAAATCTGGGTGCAAGAATATCAGCTTCTTCTGTGTAGTTTTACCCATCCTTCAGAAACATTGGCAAAGTAGGGACATTCGCTCTGGATATGTTATCTATATAGTTTAAATCAAATTCGAACAAACTGGGAAAAAAAAAATGCAGATCAATAATTTCATGAACCACTGTTAAAAGCCCACCTGAAACCAAAACCTGCATATGCAGTCATTAGGGGTCCAACAATACACAAAATTCAAATTCGATAAGATATGATAGAGTTGTGTCTCCACATGCTACAATTTAGATACAGCAAAAATAGCCATTGTCTGAATATGTGCCTTATCATTCTCTTTCACTTGATTTAACATTCAACATTATAAATATACAATAATTGAAACTTAATAATAACATAGTATAGGCTTGTGTGATATTGATTTTTCTCTGATTGTAATTTTCCATTTTAAAATATCACTACAAAAATGATTTGATCGTCCAGCACAGGTAGCACATACTGGTAGTGGTTAGCATGTTTGCCTCACACTAATTGTAAAAGTATAATTGCTTGTCCATGTTACTACAATGAATTAAGTTTTTATTATGTGCATTTTTCTATTTAATGAGTTTAAAATAAATCTGCCATTATTTGCCTATTTACTTTTTGTTGCACTTACATACTTTACTTAAGTGGAAATTCTGCCCTTAATTTTACCCTTGATTTTTTTCAGTGTATGTATGGAGACTTTTGGGACACCCTGTAGTATGTTAGTATGCTGGTATGATTGCTTATTGGTTTTTAAACCCCCATAGTCTCTCAAAAAGGAAGCTACATTTTAAAATTAGGGAGTGTGGGCTTGATTAAATTGAAATGGTTATTATACCTCATGTAATATAAGCAGTATTTTATGATGAATAGTCTACATAATTATGCAGTCTCTAGAATGTATAGAATGTATGGATTTGATATGTAGACATATCAAATTGAGAGATTTGTGTCAAACGTACAAATGCTGTACCTTGACTACCTTTTTACAGTACTGTGTGTAGATTATGATTATTTAAGTTGTAGGGCATGCCTCCATGGTAGCCAGATTTTCTTGAGTAGAGCTGTCTGAGAAAATTCGGGAAAAAGAAAATGTGGACTGAAGAAGTAGATTTTCTCCGCTGTCAAAAGTAATACAATGCAACATGAAGCAAGGTGCAATTTACAAATAAAAAATAATTATGATATATGAATTAGAAGATGGCAAACATTAAAATACTGTAAACATCTGATAGCATTCTACTATATTGTAAAATGATTAATCTTAGTATAATCATCAAATTAATCACTGCAAATCTGGTTTGATTTAACAATATTTCTTCTAAAATAATTGCACTTGATTGCAAATAGCACATGATCCAGCACATCGTATTTTTTGTATATATATATTTTTTTATTTCTTTTTTTTTAATAGCATTAACAGTTAGCTATTGCAGACAAACTAACATAGCCACAAAGAACTAAATTGAAGTTATCAAATATGTAAATCGTAATGCATGGTGGGATGTAGATATTTTTTATCAGGTTCCCATCTGCTACGCTTACAGTACACTAAGTCCTGTTCATTATTTTATCCATATAAATTTGGTTTTCGAGACAAGCAGTGTCTCTGGTTAAGATACTTACTCCTCCAATGGACTTTTCCATGGACTAAAGTAATGATACTAAAGTTTGTTGCACACTTGTGACCTTACAGTGGACTTATTTTTGGTATTATATGTCATGGCCCATAATACTGAAGTGGAGGGGAAAATTAGCCAGTTGCCATCAAAAGTCACATAAGTGGCTGAGTGGACCTGTGTGCAATTAAAGTGTCACATGATCTTGTATCACCTGTTTTTGGAAGACTCCTGAGTGTATTAGAAGACATACCTAAACAGCATCATGATGACCAAGGAGCTATCAATCAACTATATTTCTTGACCTTGACTGTTTTCTTGTGTGTGTACAGCCCATAAAATAAATTTCATGGCATATTGTGGTTCAAACTGTCAGACAGTGGCACTGGATTTAATATTGCTCTTTGCGTGAAAGAAAAAATTGCCTGAAGTCCAAGGTTAGAATCATGCGTAACTGAGACATGCCTCTGTCACTGTTTCTCTTGCTGTTGTTGGTCAATTACTTCACAGAAACTAGATGTCAGTAAGAAGCTACTCATGAAAAAGAGTTGACAGGGTCATTAATGAAATAATTAGTTGAGACCGCCCAGTACTGTTAGTGGCTTAGAGTGGTGCTTGAAAGTTTGTGAACCCTTTAGAATTTTCTATATATCTGCATTAATATGACCTAAATCTTCATCAGATTTTCACACAAGTTCTAAAAGTAGATAAAGAGAACCCAATTAAACAAATGAGAAAAAAATATTATACTTGGTCATTTATTTATTTAGGAAAATGATCCAATATTACATATTTGTGAGTGGAAAAAGTATGTAACCCTTTGGCTTCAGTATCTGGTGTGACCCCCTTCTGCAGCTAAACATTTCTGGTAACTGTTGATCAGTCCTGCACATCGGCTTGGGGGAATTTTAGCCCATTCCTCAGTACAGAACAGCTTCAACTCTGGGATGTTGGTGGGTTTCTTCACATGAACTGCTTGCTTAAGGTTCTTCCACAACATTTCTATAGGATAAAGGTCAGGACATTGATTTGGCCATTCTAGAACATTAACTTTATTCTTCTTTAACCATTCTTTGGTAGAACAACTTGTGTGCTTAGGGTTGTTGTCTTGCTGCATGAACCACTCTTGAGATTCAGTTCATGGACAGATGTCCTGACAATTTCCTTTAGAATTGGCTAGTATAATTCAGAACTCATTGTTCCATCAGTGATGGCAAGCCGTCCAGGCCCAAACCATGATACTGCCACCACCATGTTTCACAGATGGGATAAGATTCTTATCCTGGAATGCACTGTTTTCTTTTCTCCAAACATACTGATTCTCATTTAATTTTTTTTTTATTTTGGTCTCATCTGTCCACAAAACATTTTCCAGTTCTTTTTGGAGAGCAGTGGCTTTCTCCTTGCAACCCTGCCATACACACCATTGTTGTTCAGTGTTCTCCTTATGGTGGACTCATGAACATTAACAGTAGCCAATGTGAGAGAGGCCTTTAGTTGCTTAGAAGTTACCCTGGGTTCCTTTGTGACCTCGCGGACTATTACACAACTTGCTTTTAGAGTGATCTTTATTGGTGGACCAATCCTGGGGAGGGTAATAATGGTCTTAAATCTCCTCTATTTGTATACAATCTATCTGACTCAATCTATCAGTGGAGTCCAAACTCTTTAGAGGTAGTTTTGTAATGTTTTCCAGCCTGATGAGCATCAACAGCTCTTTTTCTGAAGTCCTCAGAAATCTCCTTTGTTCATGCCGTGATACACTTTCACAAACGTGCTGTGTAGATCAGACTTTGATAGATTGCTGTTCTTTAAATAAAACAGCATGCTCACTCACACCTGATTGCCATTCCATTAATTGAAAACACCTGACTCTAATTTCACCTTTAAATTAACTGCTAATCCTAGAGGTTCACATACTTTTGCCACTCACAGATATGTAATATTGCCAGGTGTACTAAAAAAATGTAAAATATAAATGGGAATATACTTCAAATATATTCAAATATAATTTCAAATAAAAATTTCTCATATGAATTCATAGGGGTACCAATAATTGTTGCACACCTATATGTAAGAAATATAATTGTTTTGTTAAACCTGTGTTGTGTTTGCAATTGTTTGATATCTATGAGAACAGAGTATCTTTGTGAAATTTTTTAACAAAAGATCAAAAGGTTAAACAATTAAGACAAGTTTTCACATCCTGCTTTGCTCATATTTACCAAGGGTGCCAGTACGTCCTCTCAGTTAAAGACCCAATATGTCCTCAGTTAAAGACCCAAGTACCAGATATGATTAATGAAGATCAGGAGTCAAGAGAGGCAATTGAAGAAAATTTTACTGAAGAATAGTTTGCAGTTTCATCAGCAGTTAGCGTCAACAGGAGTTCGTAGGCCGCTCTATGTACACACTTATTACATCAACAATTACACTTTCACACAATCACTAAGCTAGTCAGTACATCAGGTTGAATGATTCTGATTGTTTAAGGCATGGATAAATTTATAAAATTTCCACATATAGTTGTGTGTCAGAAGAATATCTCCATCAACTATCTGGACGTCAGTCACATCCTGGTTTAGGCACACCGTGAACCACTGAGGTCATCAATCTGAGTTTTTAGGCTCCAATTGTCTCGTCAGATGATCAGTTCACCTCTGAACGTCCTGTGACAACAGAGTGCAAACACACACACACAGCTCCTTCAAGGTTGGATTTGGTCGAGCTCTAGCTCTGACCAGGAAACTTTTCCCAAAACAAACTGATTAGATATACTTTCTCTCACTAAGAGAACAATGACAATATTCGTTATATTCAATATTTGATATTTTGAAAGATAAATGTTGATTAATAACTCATTACAAATCACTCAATGGATATAT
>JANDJT010000228.1:8835937-8855189 GCA_024331685.1 Stegophilus panzeri
GTCCTCTGACTACATTACTGAACACACACACACACACACACACACTACCAGTCAAAGTTTGGAGACACTCGACTGAAATGTTTCTCATTATCTTAAAAATCTTTTGATCTGAAAGTGTATGATTAAATGTTTGAAATCGGTGTTGTATACAAAAATATAATTGTGCCAACATATTAATTTCTTTCATTAGAAAACTAACATTTTATTTACAAAAAAAAATATTGTTAAATGAATGACTTGGAGGGAAAAGCAGCCAGTAAGTGTCCAGCATAGGTGCTTAAAAAGTATCTCATGGTGATTCCTCAAGAAATTGGTTGAGAAAATGCCAAGAATACATTTCTGGAAATTCGAGGCAAAAGGGTGTCTATTTTGAAGATGCTAAAATACTAAATTATGATATATTTTTTATTTTTTTTATCACAATATACTTCCCATGATTCCATTTGTGTTATTCCAGAGTTGTGATGACTTTATGATTATTCTAAAATATTATTTAAAAAAATTAATGAGCGTGTCTAAACTTTTGACTGGTAGTGTATATTATAATGTGATTTCAGGAGTGTTGGCTTGGATCTTCTGTTAAGTTGGATTCAGTTGTTTAGGCAAAATGTAAAGTAATGTGATTTACATAGGTGCATTTAGCCCATTTGTTGGCAAGTGTGATGAATGAGTGTTTCAAGTTCCAGATATTTCATGCTCAGCCAAAGAAATACCAGGAAGTAATTAGAATAGTAAATACTTTTACTAAATTGGTATACTAATGCAGCATACATTAGAGTAGAATGTATATTTGCATAAAGGAAAGTACCAAAACAATAGTGAATATCAATACTGAGGTTGATACTGATCTAAAAAGCTGTACTGTTTTTGGATTGGATTTGCCATGAAACAGTTTTTTTTTTAGAATATTTTATAAGAAGCTGGATTGATGCATCCCTACTGGAAATTCAAGAACTTTCTTAACAGTATAGTTGTCACTACTGTCTGCTCCTGGGCTTTAGACCCATGCTGCTTGTACTTGCTTTTACTTGTCCTGTAGTGTTGTTTATATCTCACATGTTTTATTTCTGGTCTCTTAATGAAATTGCTGTTTTATCTAGTGGAAGAACAGCAGGTTGGAAAGTCACAGTTTGTTTCTCTTCATTTGCCTATGCACTATATACATGCAGATATAGAACTAACTAAAGGCTCATTCACACCAAGAACGATAACTATATTAGTGTCCACACCAACACACAATATTGTTCTGTTTATTCTAAGCATGTGCTGCAGTTATATTGTCTGCTGCTTTAAATGCTTGAGCTCTTTAAAGCAGGATGGATTCTGATTGGCTGTCAATGTTTTTAACATTCCTCAGCTGGGAAAAAAATAATTCTGAAAGTGATTCCAACTATATAATTTCTCTGTGCTGTTATCGATATATTTGTAGTGTGGACTCTTATATTTAGAACGATTTTTAGAACTATAACTTTATCATTATAGTTATCGCCCTTGGTGTGAATAGGCTTTAATTGTCTTTTTAGATCTTAGACAAATTGAAAAGCTGTGTTTCCCCATCCAAGGACTTTTCTTGTTTGCAGAAAGGCCTGGCGATTTCTTCTGGTGTTTGGCAGTAATATTAAGATGCATTTTTTGCACCTGTGTGGGTGAGACAGTGTATGCAGTGAGGAATATTCTGGTATTATATTGGAGTCTATATACAGTTTAATTATTTGAGAAACTGTCAAAGCAGTGCCAGAGAAGTAGCTCTCATGTTGCTGACAGTGGATATGGCAAAAGTAAGTATAATACAGTTAGATGGTTTAGTGATTGCAGCTCTGTATTATCCATGTGTATATAAGTCTTAGGAACACATATAGGATTTTTTAGACATGACTGCTTTCGTCTCTGATATCTACTCATGAGAAGTAGTATGTAGTAACACTGTCATATACTTTGGCACTGTAGTTTGTGGCTGAAGCAACAATCTTAAATGGCTGTTGTGGTGAAATTAAACTCTCAGTGTGTGTGTGTGTGTGTGTGTGTGTGTGTGTGTGTGTGTGTGTGTTTGCGTGTTTGCACACTCAACCAGACATACGATAACACTCACGTCATCTTGGTGGTGAGTCACTAGAATAAACAATTCCGCTGAATCACGCCCACCATACCCTGAGTCATTTTAGCTTTTTTGTGCAGCTAGAACTACACAAATAAATCAGCAAACAGGCCACAACCATCCAGTTATGCTGCATCTTTTCATAGAATAGTTTGATAGTAACATTCCAGAGTTAATTGCCATTGAACCCAATTTTACTGTGTTTAAGGAAATGTTGAGCTTTTGGTGCAATCCATATGGACTCACTCATTATTTAATCTGTCTAGCTGGCTATTTTATTTCCTTGATGGTTTTCCTGATTTTTTTCTGTGATGATAAGGTCAAGTGCCAATCAACAGTTGAGTAGAGGGATCCACTACTATCCATTGTTTAGTGAAGAATAAGACCGAATTATTACATCCATGGTCAAGATCAAAGTTAATCAGTCACCAGAGGCCACAATTCCCCTAGGCAGTGGGTTGAGTCAAATACTTGAACCAAATGGTCTCTGCTGCTGTCCTAAGAATCCCTGTTTAAAGTGGTAGGTCACCGAATTCTTACTGCTGAGAACTTTGTAGTAAAAATCAGCAAAACATACTTTATGGAATGATTATGACTTTTCAAATGCGCTGCTTATTCTGTATTCTGTAAATACTGTAAATATATGTCACCTTGTGTCCATGATTGCATGTGGGTAGCCTATAAGATGTCTCTACCTTGCTATTGTCATTAACGCAAAATGTCCTTGCTATGTCACTACCCCACTATTGCTATCAACCCAAGCAACTCAAGTGCTTCTTCACTTTGTTGTAGAACCAGGTTTACACTGTAACCCGTTCTAGTCATTTATATCCTGGACTGCCAGGGCGGTTTCCTATTGGAGGCTACATATCAAAGTCATCATAGGGGTTCATAACATATCCTAATAGTGCACTCTGCCAGACAACAACAGACAGCACTCATAAATAGTGCTGAGACTGTTTTTTTTTTTTTTTTGAAGATGAAAATCACTCACAGTGCTGATACGGTTCATTGTTCAGGATAGGAATTGATCGAAATTCTGATACTGTTCTTTATTGATGTTAAAAAAGAGGGAGCTCAAAATCATCACAGCTTGGGGTGCAATGAAGCAACATTCAGTCTGTAGTATCCAGTGAAACCTATGATGCTACTTATATCCAAAGTGAGACCTCTTGTAGGTTCGCCTAGGAAGTAGCCATAATGCATGTAGATGGTGCATAACAGGTGTATACTCCATTCCCCAGCGTACTCACTTAATGGAATATATTTAACAATAACAAAATCATGCAACAGGATTAGAGTGCTATTTTACTGTCTTTGAATCTACTTTCTCAATTCCTTGACATTGATGTGTGTGCTGCAGTGGGATGATCTATGCCACACACATTCATTCTATATTACAGTTTGGACATGCATTCCACCCTGGGCTTGAGTGTCTTGCAGTGACCTTCAGGTATGGATCTTTTTGAACAGGCCATACCCTCAGTATGATGGAGTGGGTATTCTCGTTCCCACAGTGTGAAGCTCATGCAATGTTGAGTTCCCTTTGAATGGGATCATCTGGGTTACACATGTAAGCCTGTTCACTGAGAAGGGAACAAGATGTTGTGTACCTTTGTCATACTGGGGCATGCCTGTGAATTGTGTCTTCTCTTCAGAAAATAGAGGCTGATGGCGCATTTTTATACACTGTTAAACATTTCAGGTGGTTAAACTTAGAAACGAAATTTACTTGCTGCCTTAAAAACTTAAAATAACCGTTGTTTCAACTCAAAAGGTTACGTTTTAGAAGTTTTACAAGTCAAGACAATGGATTATTTTAAGTTTAATTTATGAAAACTTATAAACTTAAGTTCAATTTCCAAAAGTTGTCATGACATTTGGAGTTACAGAGAAGAAATAAGTTCACATAACTTAATGGGGCTGTCATGTTTTACAGTGTAGTCACCCGATGCACGTAATTGCCATGTCACCTGACCACGGCAGGCCTATAAATAGGCGTGATTTCACACAGATTTCAGATAACGATCACATGCGAGGGCGATTCCCACAGTGTGAAGCTCACGCAACATCTTGTACCCTTCTCAGGGAACAGGGTTAATCCAGAAGATTCCGCAAAAGGATTTATTCTAAAAAAAAAAAAAGCAAAAGCAAAACAAAACAAAGCAAAAAACACCTTTATGTAGTTTAAGCTAACCCTAAGTTTAACCTGTTTTGTAATTTATTTTATTTATTTTTAACTTTTTTTAAAACCTTTCTTCCACACTCACTGGATCAAATTTCCCCTCACCTGTGCTGAATACATATACACTTAGCCTACATGATAAATATTAAAATAATCCATTTTATATAAATACAGATTTTTAATGGGCAAACGTCATAATGACCCGACACAGTAATGAACAGTTAGAAATGGCTCATCCTGATATCCACTGCTTTATTTATTTATGACTGTCATAATCAGCTCAATAGTGTCTGGAGAGACATTATTTAGGAATCTGAGCTAAGTGCTTAGTTGGCTATTACAGTGCTAAGACCTTTAACAATTTAGGTTTTTTTGCATGTACATTCTTGACAGCCACGGTGAGCTTGGTGAGTTTTACAGTTTTACTGGCCACAGTGTTTTGGTCCCTTTTATGTCTCATTTTTAAAGCTTTAGGCTCAAAGTCCCAAGCTTATGTTGAGATGGGGATTGTCTCATCTGTAAAATGCTTAACTTTCCAAAATGCTGCACTCTGGTTTCTGCAGAACAGCTCCTGATTAAAATTGTGCAGTTAGCTATTGTATTGCACCACTCTCCTCCTCTGTGAAGCCATTTCAGCACATTCTGCTTCCCTCACACAGACAGTACAGTATTTTTACTTCTTTTCACTTTTGCCATGGAAGACTGTGGTCACTGAAAAAGACACCTAGCCTGTTGTTTGCGGCTGGTATATAGCAGTGTGGACACAGATTATCTAAATTTATAATCTTATCAATTTTGTTAAGTGCGAAAAAACATATTGTGTATTCTCATACACTGCTGTAACACACATATTTATAAGTAGCAACAAAATTATTAATCAAAATGATACCAGCTAACTCCACCACTCCATCTTTGTAATGAACATCTTTACTTGTCTATATAGAAATGCTGATTCAGAAACGTTCTGCTATTTCCAGGAAATGTGGATTTGTCTTAGCAAACATCAAGCCATGGACATTAATTGGTTTACTACCCTTTAACTCTTACAACACCATTTTATGCTTATCCCTTGTCTGAGATTATGAATTGTTTTCATCCACAAATTTGTGTATATTCTCCCAACAGGATGATGAGGTGGTGTTGCAATGTGTGGCCAGCATTCAGAAGGAGAATCGCAAGTTCTGTCTGTCTGCTGAGGGACTTGGCAATCGGCTATGTTACTTGGAACTCACCTCAGAGGCCAAGGTAAGCAAGGAGAAGCTAATTTGGCATATGTATTGTCTAGGGAGGTGTAGAACAGTAACAAGACACTTACAAAAGGAAGGTTGGTATTGCAAACTGAATATATGGCAAGACTTCACCCTAGAGGTGTGCATTGGGACTTGGATTCCATAGTACCTAACAAAAAAAAGTTGTGGGAGTGGGTATTTTTTTACTGTCATGCTGGCAGGAATGAGCAGTTGGTTATGAACCTTATGAGACAGTGTGGTGATTTTGTGTGTGTGTGTGTGTTTGTATGCGTGGTGAGACACATTTACTGCATATGGTACAGTCTGGGCTTTATTCATTCATTCACTTTCAGTAACTGCTTTATCCTGGTCACTGATTTAAACACCTTTGTGTTTCTATTTTGGAAAATACATAGAACCTCCTAGTCCACCAAATAGTAATGCAGCTCCTTCAGTGTCAAGAATTCATTATTATGGCAACTGTGTATGCAGGCACTCCATCTACTTCATGATAAGATTCTGTATGATTCAGTTAAAGCCAAATGATATGTTGCTAGGTCAGTCTATTAAATTATTATTGTTAATTATTGTTATCTTCTAAGGACACATTCCATCTCCATTTTGGAGCTTATCTGTCAGCAGCATGTGTCTGTATCGCCCTTGCTATATTTATGTGATCCATTTTCCATATGTACTCACCATTCCTGTATCATTTACACAGCCAGCATTAGAGTTTGTGCAGGATTCCACAGGGAGAGTAGAGGCTAATAACTTAGAAAGTAGACAAAGTGGGTGAGGCCTCTAGAATACTATAATGTGTTTTGGGCATATTCAGTTCATGGATGGAAATGAGCCCACTTGCCTTGGTAGTGGTGGCAATGAGTTAATAAAAACCTCTAAAGCTACTGGATAATCCTTTGACTATTTGCCTGTGGGTGGTTGCCAGGGATAAGCCTTATTGTGAGGGTTTTTGCTAAAAATAGCTTTTGGCATGTTATAATGGTGGGTGCATGGTGGCTTAGTGGTTAGCATGTTCGCCTCACAACTCTAGGGTTTGGGGTTCAATTCCCACCACTGCCCTGTGTGTGTGGAGCTTGCATGTTCTCCCAGTGCTGTAGGGTTTTCCCTGGGTATGCTGGTTTCCTCCCCCAGTCCAAAGACCTTCATGGTAGGCTGATTGGTCTGTCCAAATGTGAATGTATATGTGGTTGTGCCCTGCGATGGGTTGGCACCTCGTCCATGGTGTACCCCGCCTTGTGCCTGATGCTCCCTAGGATAGGCTCCAGGTTCCCCATGACCCAGTAGGTAAATGTAAATATACTCTTCAATATCCCATATGATGAGCCCATACTGTACGATGTCCTTTCCTTTCCTCTTTATTAATGTAATATTTTGAATTATACTGGAGCTTTATTGCCAATTTAATTGTGACAACGTTGAGGCTTCTTGCCATGCTCCTTGGCTGTGAGATGTTCTATGCAGCAATCAGCAAGAATTAAGAGTAGCTGAGAGAAATTTTAGGAAATCACAACTTGATGCTGATCTCATCACATATTGCTCCCCTTTTTTTTAAAATCAGAGTTCTCCTTTGATGGCACTGGTGTTAAGACGTCATTTACAAAGGAAACCTGGAAAAATGTGCATCTTGATCCATGTAAGCTCCATAGCATTTTTCTTAAATTTGTCATCCTCTCCATCCTTCTTCACCCTCCTCCCTGACTACTGACAACTTTGCCAGCTTCTTTGATGAGAAGATTCACAAAATTTACCACCCTTTCGGACCTACCCCTATTCGTACAATATACAACCCCTCTTCCCTCCTATATCCTTAACACCTCTTTCTTCATTTTCTACAGAAGAGTTCCTGCAGATTCACATAATTGGGGCGACTGTGGCTGAGTTGGTAGAGTGGGTTGTCCACTAATTGTAGGGTTGGCGGTTTGATTCCTGGCCCACATGACTCCACATGCCGAAGTGTCCTTGGGCAAGACACTGAACCCCAAGTTTCTCCCGATGGCAAGTTAGCGCCTTGCATGGCAGCTCTGCTACCATTGGAGTGTGAGTGTGTGTGTGTGTGTGAATGGGTGAATGAGACTCAGTGTAAAGCGCTTTGGATAAAAGTGCTATATAAGTGCGCCATTTACCATTTACCATTTTACATGTCCAGCAATCCTACCACCTGGCCACTGGACTCCCCCTCCCCTGCTTCCCTTTATTACGTCCACAGTAAAGGACTGCAAGACAGAAAGGGTTATACCCATCCTTAAAAAGCCCACACTAGATACTTCATCAGCAACTACTGACCAGTATCATATCTCCTTTCTTTCTAAAACTCTAGTCTCTATATCTTATCAAGAATGCCTTCCAAGATCTTTACCAGTCTGGCTTCAAAGTGGCACACACACTTGTGGTTATAACTCAGAAACTTCATTGGTCTTCATACTACTTGACCTTTCAGCAAGCAATCACAATACTCTCCTATCCATCCTTAGGAGTGTTTGAAATTTGTGGCCCAGCATGGCAGTGATTTGCTTCTTGCTGGAGAGACAGTAATATCAGGTAACATGAAGGGAATCCACAGACACTCCACAAAGGTGTGCCCCACAAAGCTCATTGCCTGGTCCTATTTTATTCACCCTCTATAAAAGCTCTCTCAGTGAGGTATTATCCTCATATGGTTTCTCATATCTCAGCTATGCTGATAGCACCTAACTCATCCCCTCCTTTCCTACCTGAGATACTTGTAATTCTACATGAATATAAGCATTCCATGGCACGCCATGCCTCAGGGATGGCAGGTCATCAGCTGAAACTAAATCCCAGCAAGACTGAACTGCTGTATATCCCTGCTGTATGCACTCTCATATCACAATATTGTGATATCCTCTGTTTAAGATCACACCATCTGTCAACATAGGCAACCTTGGGGTAGTTCTGAACAAACAATTGTCCTTCTGTTCTTACATTGCTAACCTGACTTAATCATGGAGGTTTACCTTTAACAACATGTGATTCAGTGGGGGATAAAACCACTGTGAGACGTGGACCACCCCCCAAAAAAATAACACAAAACAAATGATGGCCCAGCTCGTAGTAACACTTAGGTGCAAAGTGTTATTTATTTACAGGTGCAGAGTTGAAAAAATCCAGTGATTAGGCAGTGTATTTACAATAGCAATAAGACAGGATGGTGATGACAAAGGAGAGAAAAAAAATGAAACAAAGTGACAAAACAATCAAAGGAAAATACCCAAAATTAGAGAAAAAAAAACTACAAGCAATATTTACAGTATACTTAACATGTTCGTGGCACCACAACTGCACACTCACTTGTTTGGCCTACCCAAAGACACCATACTGGTGCCTCGGGCTCTCTTTTTAGCCTATGACTCCTTGTCTCACGTCATCGTACTATACCTTTGTCTTTGCTGCCGTGTTTTGTCTTTGCCACAGTGTTTTGTATCCTAATTGTCTTTTGTATCTAGAGTCTTTTGTATTTTATTTGTTTGTTTAAATGTTAAAAAATCCGCCGCCTACGAGCGCTTGGTTTGGCTGCCAATGCAGTTTCCGCCATCCGAAAGACTGACTAGAGTAGACAAAATACCACACATGTAACACAAATAACCATTCAACAATGTGTGAAAATGTGTGATTCATGTAATCAGAGGGGAACTGTAATATGAATGTGATTAGTCCAAGCGCTACGAGTTACGAGCATGTGCACCCGCATCTCCGATAGCGTATAATGGCAGGGAAATGTATGAAAACTTGGCATGTGTGTGTATGTGTGAGTAAATGCCAGTGCCGATTAGCAAACAGGGATGGTCTGCTCCATCACCTCCCCCCTCTCCAGGCCGTGCACTGTCCAGGTACCGAGACATGTAGTCGGCAATATGGTTGCCGAATTTTGTGTTGGAAGGGTTGGAGTGTGAGGTACCGTTGGGTCACCCTGGCATTGTGATCCTTCATGGTGTTAATCCAAGTGAGTGCTCTGTGGTCCATCTTGAGGTCAAACTCCCTCCCCATCAGGTTGTATCGTAGACTGTCAAGGGTCCACTTGATTGCCAAACACACTTTTTTAAAACCCTGGGCAACAGCTTTCGACTCAGGAACACCACTGGTTTCTCTTCTCCTGGAGGACCTTGGGCCAGGACAGCTCCAATCCCTGTTGCTGAAGTGTCTACCTGGACCAAGAAATGCTGGTTGAAGTGAGAACTTTGCAAGACTGGACTGGAACAGATCTTTTCTTTCAAGCCCTTGAATGCGGCCTCACAGTCCTCAGTTCAGCTGACTGGCTTCTTTACGTTCTTCACCAGCAAATTGGTTAAAGGTGTGGTGATTGAGGCAAAGTTGGGTATGAACCTCTGGTACCATCCTATTAGTCCCAGGAAAGATCTCACCTCCTTCTTTGTTGTTGGCCTTGGGTTTCTTTGAATCACTTCTACCTTATCGCATTGTGCTCGAAGTTTGCCATTGCATTTTGCTGTATTTAACGTCAATCCTGCCCTCTGGATTCTCTCTAGTGTCTGCTGTAGGCGTTTGAGTAGTCTGTCCAAGTGTTGCTGTGGATAACGACATAATCCAGATAGACAGCAGATCATGTCTCGCATCTCTGGAGCACTCGATCCATCAGCCGTTAGAATGTGGTTGGTGCCCAATGCAGGCCGAAGGGAAGGATCGTGAATTGATACAGGTCCAAAGGGGTCCTTAATGTCAGTAAGGTCTTGAGGCGGGATCGAGGGGCCAGTATCCCTTGCACACGTCCAGAGTGGTGATAAACTGGGCCTGATCGATTTTCTCCAGTAGGTCATCAATTCTTGGCATCGGTAGGGATCAAACTTCAACTGAGCATTGAGCTTTCTGAAGTCAATACAAACCTTTAAGGTGTTGTTTTTCCTGGGAGTGATGACAATGGGGCTGCTCCACTCACTCAGTGAGGGTTCAATCACTCCCAGCCGTAGCATTGTCACACTCTCTTCTTTCAGGGGAACCAGCAGTTGTTCGGGCACTCTGTATGGTCGTTGTCGAGAGGGTGTTGTGTCAGTGAGGTGGATGTTGTGTTGGAGTAGGTCTGTCCGCCCAGGCCTATGACAGAACAGAGCAGGGAACTGGGTGAGTAGCTGTTGCAGTTCGGTTTTTTGTGGTTCTGCTAGTTGGTCCAGCTCAACTGTAGCTGTTTGTTGTTGTAGCCTTTCCTCAGGTTCCTTGTCCTCGACTTCCACTTTCCCCACCATAAGAGGTTTGTTCCCCTTTACTTGGTGGTTCTTTCCACTCTTTTATCAAGTTAATATGGGAGGCTCCTGTGTCCAGACCAACAGACAAAAGCTCATCAGATACATCCTGGAGATGAGAGACAGGTTAGAACATTACCAGGAGGAAGCCAGAGCCAACTTGTTGCAAGCCCAACAGGTGGTATGATCAGCACACCAGGCTATGAGAGTTGCTTCCGTCTTCATCAAATAAGTTGCTAGCAAAGTGCAAGGACGTTACACCATCACCCGCAAAATGTGACCAGTCACCTATGAACTTCTCCATCCGGACAAAGGTAAAGAGAGACAAACTTACCAGCCTTTCCTCAGAAGGTCTAGTGGGCCTTATACTTGCCATTCATACAGCAGCTCAAAGCAAGAAAACCCAGTTGAAGCTTGTGGTACTTTTCTGTATGCAAACAGGACAAATGGCAACCACTTGTCCCAGTCTTGTCCTATGTCTGTGACAAACTTACGACGCATGCTCTTGAGAGTTTGGTTACATCTCTCCACCAGGCCATCCATCTGTGGGTGATAGGGGCTGGTCTTTATGGCAGTAATACCCAGTTGATGATGGCGCTGCCACATCAATAGTGACGTGAAGTTCGTCCCCTGATCGGTGAGTATCTCATCAAAGATGCCTACCCGGGAGAATAGCTGGATGAGGACATGGATGATCTTAGTTGTTGTGATGGTTCGTAGTGGAAATGCCTCAGGGTATCCAGTGGCATAATCACAGATCACCAAGATGTACTGATATCCACTGCTGCTCTGCTCCAGTGGCCACACAATGTCCATGGCAATGTGGCAAAAGGGTTCAGAAATGACAGGTAGAGGACTGCACAGCACTGGTTTTCTGACAGATGGGACACATTGTGCAATATGTATGAACATCAGTGTACGTGGTGGGCCAGAAAAACCGTGAGCTAATTCGTGTATATGTTTTGTGTTGGGCCAAAAGGCCGGCCCAGGGAACAGTGTGAGCAAGGTTCATGACAAGTACACGACAACATGCTGGAACAACCAATCGGTTCATATTGTTAGTCTGTACATACAATACACCATTCTCAACAACATAATGTTCATCATTCACATTCAACTCACCCATATATTTTGCCACTTGCCGCTGTCTGCATGTTTTTCTAGGGCCTTTAGACCTTCCTTGCAGCAGACTATTATGCAAGTCTGGCAGAGGCTGTAGTCCCACCCGAGCTTGGGCCCGAGTAATAACAGGGCATGACAGACCAACATTTGCACAGGTGGAATCAGTATGAAAGTCCATGGTGGATTGAATTAGTTCATACAGCACTGGTACGTCTTTTCCCAAAATCATATCGGCTGGCAAGTTATCAATTACAGCAACATTCAACAAGTAACTTTGGTCTTGCACACAAACAGTCGCTTCCGCACAAGGATTATGTTTTACATCTCCACTGAATAGCAATAGTATAGGCATAGCCTACATCTGTAGCCCAGCATGATTTCAACAATGAAATAGAGCTCCCAGTGTCCAACAAAGCATTCAAACATTGTCCATCACCAGTCACATTGAGACAGGTTAGAGGTTTAATTACCTTGTCAGTACAGTCATTCTTCTCTCCGTGGACATAACAGTCAGCTTTGATTTCCTCATGAGGCACACAGTGGCTTTGTGCCCTGGCTGCTGACAGTGGCAACACCTTAGCTCTCTTGTCTTGTTCACGTTCAGTCCAGCAGCATTATCTGCTGGCTTGGGTGTGGTGTGCATTACATTACCTCGAGGAGGTTGAGATCATTGGTGTACACTGAAGTACTGTAGAGCCAGTTTTGCCGCTGCTAGTCCACTCTCTGGTTTATTATAAAATCACTCCACCGCACATAAACATGATTTCACCAGCTTTTGGCAGCACTGCGCCGGCGCAGTGCAGAACTGACTGGATAAATGCCCACCGCCTATCAGCGCTCTGTTTGGCCGCCAACGCAGCTTCCACCATCCGAAAGAATGACTAGACTAGACAAAATACCAAACAGGTAACACAAATAACCATTCAACAATGTGTAAAAATGTGTGATGCATGTAATCATAGTCGAAAATGTAATATGAAAGTGATTAGTCCAAGTGCAACAAGATCATCATGTGTACCCGCATCTCTGATAACGGCAGGGGAATGTATGAAAATTTGGGGTGGGTGTGTATGTGTGAGTAAATGCCAGTGCCGATTAGCAAACAGGGATGGTCTGCTCCATCACACAACAGGAGGATCCAGCCATTTCTGTTCATGGAGGCCACTCAGATGCTTGTTCACTCTGTTGTCACCTCGAGATTGCACTACTAGAACTCACTCCTAGCAGGTCTTCCCATGCATACCATCTGACCGTTGCAAGTGATCCAGAATGCAGCTGCATGGCTTGTCTTCAATGTCCCCAATTCACCCACATCACTGTGGCTTCCTGTAGCTTCCCACATTCAAATTAAAGTATTAATGCTTATATGCAGGCACTTATCACACCATCCCTCAAGGTTCAAGGAAGACATACATCAAGGTTCTTCTCTGTACTGGCACCCATGTGTTAGAAATTCCTTCTACAGCTCAGTCACTGACTGTCTTCAAATGAAAACCAAAGATCTACCTCTTCACCAGTCAATTAAAGTAATAATTGTGAAAAATATTACTTTTTTTGCAAGGTTTTTTTTGTTGTTGTTGCTGTACTAACATGTCTATAACAAGGTTCAGCTTGATAGTCTTCATAGAACCTGACTTATTATTTTTTATCTTTTCAGTGCACTTTCCAAAACTCAACAAAAAGCTAAGCCAAAAGAAATGCAACCCAAAAGGGGCCATTCACCAACTCGCAGCTTTCGCCTCATTCAAGTTCAAGATTCAAAGATCATTTGAGAGTGTGTGGTTACGAGCTATGAGACTCTGTCTCTCTCTCTCTATCTCTCTCTCTCTTTCAATCTTTTTCTGGTTCATGGCAGTCACTAAAAGCACAAGGAAACACACAAAAGTAGGCAATAAGACACAGGTGAGAATCATCACGCATTCCCTGCCAGTTCAACCTGCATCCTACCTGTCCGCAGCCGACATTGCCGCATTAATTAATTAGCCAGGATGTAATATAACAGGGTTAATATGTTATGAAATGTAATCTTTTAAGAGGCTGGTAGAAAATAGTGTTTTACCCACTTTGTGAATTTCCCTAGAACTTTAATACTGTCTGATATATTTTTGCAAAAGTTGGTACTCACACTCACTGCCTTGGAGTTGAGCTTTTGGTTCCCAGAGTGTTAACTTTTGTCGAATCACTTATGCCTTATAAATAAAATATCTTGGCATACAGTAAAAAGAACATTTTAAGCAATCAATTTCAGATGCAGCATTTCAGATGGTTTCAGTCTGCCTTTCTGTTCTAGTACATTCGGAGGAGACTGTATGGTGTAAGCCATTTTGGATTTGTTCATATAATAATGGTCAATTTTGAATTAATTAACCTGTACATACTATTTACATAATCTCACAACTTCTCCATTGATCAGCACTCACTTTATTTATTTAAAAGTACATTAGTTACACACCTGAAGAAGTGAGTGAACTTTGTTATTGCATAACTAGATAGGGAATGTTGATTTGAGCTGCAGAAGCCTAGCAGCTATTTATATAAACCCTCAGGAAGTCTTTTAGATAGTAAAAGTTGTCTTTTCAGATATCAGTCAGTAGAATTCCTCTTTACCTGTTTACTACTGCTTGTTGCTTTGCTATCTGGTTGTAGCTTCTGCTTTAGAAAGCATGAGGCAGCTCCGAAAGCCATTACGAAGAGCTTCATATATACCAGAGCCTTTTTATAATCTTCACTCATCAGTGCAAATGATGTATTCAGTGTATGGAATACTGCATGATATTTATACCTTCAACCTTTGTATAACATTACTTTGTATAACACTAGTTCCACACAATATTTGGGATATTGTCAATCTCTTAATGATTCTGAGCTTGGGTTACTGTCTGTGTAGAGTTTTGCAAGTTTTCCCCATTTCTGTGTGGGCTTCCTCCAGAATCTGCAGTTTCCTCCCAGCTCGCAAAAACATGCCATTAGGTGGATTGGGTACTTAAAATTGCCCATAGGTGTGAATGAGAGCCTGACTGTGTGTGCACATGGTGCCCAGCAATGGACTGGCATCCCATCCAGGGTGTTTTCCTGCCTTGTGCTTACTGTTCCTGGGATTGGCTCCAGATCCATCATGATTCTAACCAGGATAAAGCATTTACAGAAGATGAATGGATGAATTTATTTTTTAATTGCCTCTTCCCTTATGCTACATGGTATTGCATTTAAGATCAAAGGGGGATAATCTACTCTATCAGTCTGTATTTTCTATACAATGAAAGGTGGCAGACTGCAAAACTCCTGTCCCAAGAGCTCTACACATAAAAAAATTTGGCAACCTCAGTGTTGTGAACTGCACATGGCTAATTTTAATATTCTGATTCAAAGATTTAAGGACTAAAGGGATAGTTCACCCAAAAAATGAAAATTATGCCATCAATTACTCACCCTTATGTCATTCTATACCCATAAGACTTTCGTTCATTTTCGGAACCCAAATGAAGACATTTTAATGAAACCTGGGAGATTTATGTCCCTCCATTTACAGTCCAATTAACCAAAACTTTACAAAAAGTTCATAAAGGCATCGAAAAAGTAATCCATGTGACCCCAGTGGTTTAATCCCAATTTTATGAAGTGATATGAATGCTTTTTGTGCACGAAAAAAAAAAAGAATTTCAGTCTTTATTCACAAAATATATTCACTTCTGCATAGATCTCTGACACGTGTTCACGAGAGAACTATGACACATGCGTGTTGTGTTGATGCAAGAGTGGACAAAAAATGCAAGTCGTCCTCTATGTCAAAATCTGCAGACATCTTTGTTACAAAGATTGTTCTGTATGACGCGATAAAGTCTGCTCTCACAAGAATGTCCAAAATGTAAAACAAAATGTAATTTGGGTAAAATAAATTATTTGGATTACAAAAATATAAATTGTGTCCTAGTCAACCCCAGAAACTCCCTCACTGCAGTTACAAGCACTGTTTTCATGTGTGTTTTTTTTTGTACATTTGTATTGTATATATTCTGACCTATTTTTGTTCTTATACATTCTGATTTCTGTTTTCTGTGTTTTGTGTTTCTTGCTGTTTCTGGTATACTTTCTGGTATACCCTAATTTACCCTAATAATGGATTACCTTTTTTGTTTTATTTTCAAATGAATATTGGATTCATGTAAATAAACAATATGCTGAGTATACACATTTATATCCTGGTATCTTACTGCATGTTACAATTAAACACCTATTTACAAAATAATACAGTATGCTTCAAATAACTGAATAAGTTATAGTTAAATGGGATAAAACGTTTTGCAACTAGATTTGATAGCAGCATGCTCCAGTGTATTCAAAGTAGCATACTACTGAAGAAAGAGGACACAGTTATTTATGCTCCATTTATCTTACTGCAGGTTCATGGCTCATGCCTTACCTCAAACTGTCAGCCTACTGCGTTGGCCTCTTTATCTCTCATGCCAAATTTTCTGTCAGACTCTTTTCCTTTCTATATCCATCTACTGTCACTTAGTGATTCCTGAGCTTCCTGAGCACAGATCACATTGTTTTGGACTAACAGGTATTATTAGGGGACACCCAGCAAAATGAGTAACATGTACTGAGGTGACAGAGATAGAGGTGGAGAGAGTGAGCACTTTCAAATTCCTCAGTGTTCACATCAAAGAGGATCTCACCTGGTCTCACAACACTACACACCTGGTGAATAAATTAAGAGAACAGCCTTACCTACACTGGAGAGCCTTGACCAGGCCAGGGTCATCAGGAGGGCCCACAACATCATCAAGGACAATAGCCACCCCAACACAGTCTATTCACACTCCTACCATCAGGCAGACGATATAGGAGTGCAACAGCAAGAACTACAAGGCTGAAAAGCAGTTTTTACTCACAGGCTATCAGGCTTGTGAACAACTCTTATCCACTACCCCTCCCCCCAACCCTGCAGACACACTTTGCCCACCGTTTGAGAGGTGCCAAGAGTTACCCCACCCTGCCTACCCTACACACTCATTTACATGAAAACAACATCATGGACTGCTACTGAGCCTACCTCTGCAGGCCTTTGCATATGTTATACATTGCACACTATCACACTGTATTTCACATTGTCTCATGTTTACAATGCACATATATACTTTCTCTTGCACGTGTATGTGTTTGTTTTTTTGGTTTTTATTGCACTATTAGTAATTTATGTTTTTGTGTTTACGCGTTTCAAGTGTGTGTGCACAGAAAGCCCCCTGGTCAGGCATGGAGACATTCATTAATTTCTTAATAGCTTAATTTTATGTTGTTATTTATTTTTTATCTTTCTTTTCATGTTACACATGATACGGACTCAACTGTACTCAGAAAAATTTCAGAGTCCAAAACGTCTGAGTCCGTGTCAAGTTTAAGAGTAGAAATTTACGTGTGCGTGACAAATCCGAGTTCGTTCATAATTGGACTCGAGTCTGAGTCCGGGATCAAGTACCCCAACTCTAGCTGGGAGGATTCGCAGAGTAAGAATTTCATTGTACTGTGTAACAGACTGTTTCCTGTACATATGACAATAAACTCTTGAATCTTGAATATATATAACTGCCCCCTGGCCTTGCTATATTCTTATATAGCTGTTATCTATATGACCCAGATTTAAAGATGTTAATAATATAAAGGTAAAGATTATATTCTTTGTTCTGTTCAAAGTAAACTGTAGACATTTGGAGTAAGTTAAATGAAGGACAGCCAATATAACCACACTAATATATTTAAGACAAAATTCTTCAGAATGGCGATATGTAGATGGCAGAATTTTTTGTAGAATATGCCACTCCTTGTGAAGGACGGGAGCACAGTGGGAAGAGTTGCCATCTCACTGTTTTGCACTTTTTGTCTGCAGGAGGACATCAGTAGCCAGTTTAAATTTTACTTTTAGATCAGCCTCCACTGGACGTGTTTGTTTCACTGGCCAGGTTATCTGTGTCACTCGCTGCAAGCCACCCATGCTTGCACTGCTTGTTAGGCTGCCTCCTCTTAAGCCTTTTTTTTTTAGCCGAAGGCTCAAAGTGGCTGCGAGCCAGAGCGTAGATTTTGGACAGTCCAACTCTGACGGGGTAAACGGCGATGACAGCATGCTCCCAGGGACCTCCTGAGGCAAGGCTTCTCTGAGCTGGACCCTTCTCTCCTCGAGGGCATCTTACCAGGTGAACCCTCTTTCGTGAACAAGCCGCCCGACTCCGACGATGAGGATGGCGTGGGCCTTCTAGAGGGTTCAGAGGACGATGAGGCCTTCCTGATGGGAAACTCATGGGACTACCTCTCGGCCCGAGAAAACAGCTCCTTCCGGTCATCCCTGCATGTGCCAAGCACATGAAACACTGCTGGGGAGACCCTCGCGGCCTCGAGGTTAAGGATATGGCGGCTCTCAGCATAGGTGACCCCCGCCATTGAGCCCTCCATTGCCAGACACCTTAACCCCTCCCAAGGTGGCCCCTCCCGAGTGGACCCCCCAAGCCCACTCAAAGTCTCATTGCTTCTATCAGCTTAACAGGCTGAGCTCCTGGTTGACATGGGGCAGCAACTGGAGAAAGGGTGTCCATCGCCCTTGTGCTGGAAGGAGATCGTCACCATTAATGACCTCATCCTCCACAATGCATGCCAAGCTGCCCAGGTGGCTTTGAGTGCATGTTTTCGGGTGGTCAGCCCTCTGGACTCCACTTTTGCCCTCCTAGCCCACCCATCCAAGAGAAGGAGGCTTTCTGTCGGTGGGGTCAGCCCCCCACCCCCCATGGGGGCAGTGGTGGCTTGGCAGTTAAGGCTCTGGGTTACTGATCAGAAGGCTGGGGGTTCAAGCCCCAGCACTGCCAGGCTCTGTAATGTATATGTGACCAATAAAGATTCATTATCATTATCATTATCATCAGTGGGTGCCCATCCGGTGCTCCTAGTGGCTTCACCATTCGCAGTGTTGCCCAGTGTTTTTTCCCCCTCCCAGTTGGAGGGCATCCCCACATTGACATTCAGGGCATTCAGGGAGATGTGCACAAGCAGCACATGGCTCTCCACACACAGCTCCCACACATTTAATAAAGACTTCGGACCCAGTGTACTCCAAAATGCAAAAAATATTTTTACAAATATTTCATTGAATCAAATGAATTCGTTTCTGGGAGACAACATCCCCCAGCAGCCCTACATGTCGCCGCCAAGCTGTCCGCTATATGGTGCCATTGTATCACAAATGAATGAACTGCACACATGCTCAGTTCTGAGCGATTCTCTGCCTCAGGTGGCAACAATCACGAGTCACATAACAGCTTGGCAGTGGAGGGAAAATGGCTAATTGGGCCCAATTTGGACATTTTCACTTAGGGGTGTACTCACTTTTGTTGCCAGCGGTTTA
>JANDJT010000228.1:8856114-8876583 GCA_024331685.1 Stegophilus panzeri
CATTTCTTCAGTGTTGTCACATGAAAAGATATAATCAAATATTTACAAAAATGTGAGGGGTGTACTCACGTTTGTGAGATACTGTATGTTCTTCTCACTAAGGGACAGGGACACATCCCTCAGCGTAGATGCACTGGCCCAACTGTGGCCCAACGTGCTGCTCTACACATTCCCTCCCCTTTGCTGAATAGCCCCCACCATAGCCAGGATGAGAGTTCAGAGCCTGACCCTCATTCTGGTGGCATCCAGGTGGCCCCTCCCATTACACACAGACCTCCTGTCTCAGGAAAATTGAGAAATCTCTCACCCTCATCCAGACAGGGTAGCCCTCTGGGCTTGGCACGTGAGAGGGCAAATCTGAACGCAATGGGGCTCCCTCCACATGTTGTCACCACCATATAGCATGCTAGGGCCTCCTCCACACATTCCCTATATAACTGTAAGTGGCATGTGTTCGAGGAGTGGTGCGATGGGTGCCGTCTGATATCATATCAGTGTTCGGTTTTGGACCATATGGATGGTGGTAAATCCTTTTCCACTATTAAGGTCTACCTAGCAGCTATTGCTGCATGCCATGTTAGGTTCGATGGTCCGACAGTGGGTCAACACCCCCTTGTTTGCCGGTTCATGAAGGGCACCCGTCGGTAACTTCCAGTCACTAGAAGAGCTATTCTGGAGTGGGACCTCTCCATGTTGCTGGAGGCTTTGTCCCAACAGCCATTTGAGCCCCTGGGAGACATTTCTCCGAAGCTTCTGTCCTTGAAGACAGCTTTACTCCTGGCCCACCTTCAGCCAAACAAGTCAGTGATTTACATGCACTCCCTGTTCATTCCTCGTGCACTAAATTCTCTCTCAGCTGAGATAAGTTTTTTCTTAGGCCCAACCCGATCTTTTTTGCCTAAATGCTTCCCAGCATTCACCTGTGAGGTGTTTGAATTTTCCAATTTTCATCCTCCTCCTTTCTCCTCTGTGTAGGATCAGAGGTTGAATGTTCTGTGTCCTGTGCATTCCCTTCAGTCCTTTTCAGGAGGAGTGACCAGCTCCCCCCCCACCCCCCCATTTCACATGGGGAACCCCATTTCTAAGCAATGCCAGAGGGCATCGACGCACACTGTTCTAGGGGTGTGGCCGTCTCGTGGGCTCTGTTTTGGGGAGTCCCATGGCAGGACATCTGTTATGCTGCAAGCTGGGCTTCTCCCTATACATTTATCATATACTACTGACCCTGGTAGCTCACTCTGTCATAGGAATAGGCTCTTCATAGCCTCCCTCCCTTAAGCTCTCTTCTCCATCTTGACGCTTGGGTACTTCATGTTCTGCCTGCGTACCACTATCACCTTCGTGCATGGTGTTACCACGCATGTCATTATGGGATGCATCGAGCACCACCTATCTAGGTGACAATTCCCTGGCTTACAGGGTCTCACTGTGAATGTGTCGGGCAACTGGGGAGTTGTCCATTTCTCCCATAGGTGGATCTCGAACACGAGATGATGAAAGAGAACAATAGGTTACTATCCGTAATGCCGGTTCTCTGAAACATCAAGTGGCGAGATCCATCAAGCTTGCCCTGCTTGCCGCACGAGAAGTGAATTTGCTCACTAAGGAAGGAAAGCATGCTCTTACCTGGCATTGGACACGCGGTCCTGTCTGTCACAGCCAGACTTGGTGCAATTGGATGCTTCTACAGAGGTCAGATATGGATGCCCTTCCCATAGGTGTGGGAACGAGTGGATCTCTCCACTCGATGTTTCAGAGACAGGGTTACGGACAGTGACCTATTGTTTCCTTCCACCTTCTGAAAACATGCCAGTAGGTGGACTGGCTACTTTAAATTGCATGTAGGTGTAAATTTGTGTGTTTATGTTGAGCTGCAATGAACTGGCATCCCATCCAGGTGTGTTCTGATCTCACACTCAGTATTCCTGGGATAGGCTCTGAATCTATTGTGACCCTGATCAGGATAAAGTGCTTACAGAACATGAATAAATGAATAGCACCCCTCCCTACTTCAGGCCTAATGGAGGTCTTGTTGGCAGGCCCAGTCTTACATATCTTGCTTTTGTAACTCCATACCTTTCTAATTAAGTAGTTTCACAGTAGCTATTAAATAAGTATTAGTGACTGAATAATACACACAAAGATCTAAGAACCAATCACAGAACTGGGTTTTAAGCGGTTTAACTAGTTAAGAAAAATGTTAAACTCAGGCATACGTAGACAAAACACACACACACACACACACACACACACACACACACACATTAAAAACAGGTCCCACTGAAAGAGACACATGTTGCGCCTATAGATTGGATTATTAATTAAAATATCTATAAGGTATGCGCTTGTGAGCAGTTTTCATAACACGTTTGGTGTTGTGTCTATAAAGGTTTTGCTGATGCAGCATAGTTTGTCACATCATAACGCATAAGCATGATTAGCAGTACCTTGCATTAGTTTGAAGGTAAACATGGGCATTTATGAATTAAATGCGTGAATAATAATAATGAAAATAATAATAATAATAATAATAATAATAATAATCATCATCACCATCACCGCTGCCCTGTCCAGTTGAGGAAGCTGTCCCGCTGTCCTGCCCAGCCGAGGAAGCTGTCTCGCTGCCCTGCCCAGCCGAGGAAGCTGTCCCGCTGCTCTGCCCAGCCGAGGAAGCTGTCCTGTTGTCCAGCCCCACTGGGGGCGTCGCCCAGCGTTCCAGCCCTGCTGGGGGTGTCACCCGGCGTTCCAGTTCCGCTGAGGAACTGTCTACAGCCCGGCGAAGGACACGCGATGCATTGTTTAACCATACATCGCGAGACAGCTCACACAGGGGCCCCGGACCGCCTTTGAAGGGGGGTTCTGTTACGCTCCCGCCGGCAGATGGCACTGCGGTGTCGAAGTGCAAAGACTACTGCAGAGCGCGCGCGTACACGAGATTACATAAAGAAGACTGTTTAATATGGACACGTGCCTTTGTTTTGGTTTTGTTCTCTTCCTGTTCAGGTATTGGTTTATGTTCGAGGGTGTCTCATTATTGGTTCCAGCTGTCTGTACTTAAGCATGATTATGTTGGTTACTTAAACCCCTCGTGTTGCGGTGCACTTCACGCAGTATTAAATGAGTAAGTGAATGAATGAATGAATGTAGTGGCGAATACGTTTAGTATGCTAAGCGGTCTTGTTTACGTGTCCTGTTCTGTTCCCTGCCTCGCATCCAGTTTCTTGTTTAAACCTTGATTATCTGTTCTGGTCTAGACCACGTTTCCTTGTTTATTGATTCCTGTTCGAAAATAAAGAAGTTGATCTGCACCTGCTTCTGCCTCCGCTCCCGTTTCGTAACACAGAGTCACGCCACTTGCGTTCCATTTTATGACAAGCTGCCTTCATAGAGCGCAGGTTGTCATTATACCAAGGAGCAGAACGAGCAATAGTGAAATTGCGTGACTTCAAGGTAGCAAAGGAGTCCAGATTAGAGGAAAGAATATTATTCAACTGTAAAATCATATCTTCAAGAGGCACTGATGAGAATCCATGAAGAGAGGAAACGACAGAGTCTGCAAAATTCTGTTGGATTAATTGATTTACATTTACGAAAATTAAGTAAAGCGTGAAGATGATGTACAAATAAGAGGTAGTTCCAGATTTAAAAAGATTGCTAAATAGTCAGAAAGACCAATATCAACAGAAGACAGCTGAGATACAAATGAATCATTTGCAATCACAAGGTCTAGAGTATAACCTTTGCTGTGTGTTGGGATACTAATAAACTGTGTAAGATTAAAACAATCCAGTAAAAATAAAAAGTCCTTTGTCATCACACAGTCATTTTGGTCAATGTGTATATTAAAATCCCCCAAAATAAGTAATCTCTTGAAATTAAAACACAACATTGTTAATAATAAATTTAATTGAATAATAAATGTTGTACAGTCAACATAAGAAGGAATCATTAACAAAAAATAACTCGTTTTATGCCTATTACTATTACACAGTTTCAAGTTCATTTTCAAACCAAAAAGTATAAAGTGATGTTTCTTAAATTTACCATGTTACACTCTACTATAAATACTGACGACTCAGTCATTTTGTATAGAGAACGGGTGTAACATAATGCCACTGTCTGTATTTGTATATGTTTAATGCTTAAAAAATATTTGTAATTGTATCTGTACTCAGATTTAAATCAGATTTAAATATAATCCCTATCGCGTTGCCATGGAAACCCTGTAAAAAAGGTAGAAATGCTACACAATTGAATAGTATTTTTTTTTTTAACAAAAATACTGTTCTATTTCCAAAAATATAAACAAAATGGAAGCATAACTTAAATTAAAGATGAATGAATGAATGCTGTAATTGCATCACTTATGTCTTTCTTTGGCTCACAAACTTTATGTCTGATCACTCGCTCAAACCCACATGAAAGAAAAACCTCCTGCTTGTGTGACTTTTTTGTTGGGTCCTGTGAGTCCCAGTGCACAGCTCTAGTCTTAACCAGATGTCATGTGAAACTTTCTGGTAAGCTTTCTAAAAAATAGTACACCTCTTATTTGTATTTGTATTTCTGTAAATATCATGTCACGTTTTAAAAAGAAGGAGTGACACAGTGCAACCAGAACCAACTGAGGATACTAAATTCAAGGTCAACGCCAAACCTCAGGAAAGGAAATCGACATGACTGACTTGCACCCACCTCTGATTTAGCACACTTATTTAAGCACTTTTAATCTACTTATGTAAGTGTTGAGGGAGATTGCTACTCTCCTTTCAAGTTTTACAGATGCAACCATCCATTTGAGCCTTTATGGATCATGTCATAGCATGACAGGGGCAGATAGGTGTTTTGAGAAGTAGGATTCTGAGAAGTTCATAGGTTGGGCCAGAATACACTTCAGAGCAGAGAAATTCCAGTCAATTATGAAAAGAAAAGGAAAGCTTGTCCAGAACATCTATTTAATCATATCAAGGACATATTTCATATGAAATAGTTTTCAGAAGGGTCACCTCCTTTGCCTATTAACCCAGAGAAGGTTTACATCTGATAAACTCAGGAACATCACTGAGTATGTGTCCATCTGGAATGTATAAATGATGTAATAAATGCAAGTGCAATTTGTTATAAATTGCCCCTGTAAGCACACAACACATTGCTAGCATTTCTACCTTTTTCCAGTGTTTCCAGTGGAATACTGGTAAGAGTGTTGTTGTATGCTGTATCTTTAAGATTTCCTTTCGCTAGAATTAAGGGGCTGAGCCCAAACCTGTTCCTGCATGACAATGCCCCTGTGCACAATGCAAGCTTCATAAAGACATGGTTTGCCAAGGTTGGTGTGGAAAAACTCGAGTGGCCTGCACAGAGCCCTGACTTCAACCCCACTGAACACCTTTTGGATAAATTGGAATGCTGACTGCACTCCAGGCCTCTTCACCTGACATCAGTGCCTGTCAGCACTAATGCTCTTGTTGCTGCATAGACAGAAATCCCCACAGCCACACTACAAAATGTCGTGTAAAGCCTTCCCATAAGATTAGAGGTTATTAGAACAGCAAAGGAGGGACCAATTGTGGAAAGGGATTTTCAACAAGCACATATCAGTGTGATGGTCCAGTATCCAAATACTTTTGGCCATATATCGTGTGTGTAAGTTTATACAGCCAGATTAATTTTTTTTATATATTTGGATATCGAGGGACATCTTGGGGATATCTTGAATATCTAAACTTTAGAAACAATCTAAAGTGACAATTTATAATTTATTTCTTGCAGTAGCAGCATAATACAGGATTTAAAAATTTAAACATCTCTAAAATTATACGAACACAGTACACTAATTAAAAATCTGGTGTTAAATTAGTCCTCTATAGTAGCATGCTGCCTTAAAAATCGTTTGAGATTGGAGGTAAACTCTGCAGGACAGTGGACCTCGAGGGTCAGATTTGAAGAGCCAGCTTGATCTATCATGTTGGTATGCGTGAATAGACTTTTTCCAAATATGGAAGTACAGTGTTCAGTTTTACAAATGAACAGTGTCATAAACCGAGCTGTGGTGTTGTTTCTCCTGTGATAAAAAGCAGTAAGTGACTACAGCTCAGAAGTCAATTACTGCTTTTATCACAGGAGAAAGTAACTGTAGTTGCAACAACTAACAGTGAATTGTCATTAATAATTGCAGCTGCCATCCCAACTGCACTGGCAGCCTTGACAACAGATAAAGACAAAATATCAAAATATTATACAAAGTGATAAGTCGTGATCATAGGCTACTTGTTTAAAAGGTGATGGTAAGATAAGATGTGCCTTTTTTGATCCCCTGTGGGGGAAATATAGTAACAGAAAGGTAAGGACTGGTTTAGGATTTGAACCCAGGTTCTCTTACACCCAAAGCAAGTGTCATACCCCTAGACCAATGAACCAAATAGCCTACATTCTTATACTCTCCTCTTTGTCTGATTGCTGTGCCTATGACCAAGTGCTCTGCTGATATTTCTTACAACTAATAGGAGAAAGAATAAAAAAAAAAAACTTCTGGTGATGGTCCTCCACCTCCAGATTATACACTAGCTGAAGAATGGAGGTCCACACCTCTGAAATATCTCTTCTGGCCCTGGTGGTTCCAGCATACCAGTATATTTTGTACAGTGTTGGTCAGTGTATTAAGTTGAGTACAAGTGGACTAAAATAAAATGTTATAAAAAATAGTTGTGTAAACATTAATAAACTGGGTTTTTAATCATTGTTCAATAAGACAGTAAAGTATAACCAATACAACTTTGTACATAATGCAGATTCTCTAAAGTGATGGGGATTATAATTATGATACAATCTCTGTGTGCTTTAAGAGGTCTTTGGGGGTAAACTCAGTCACTGCTTTCACATTACATTGCCACGGTGGTCTACACAAAGTCTTGTTCAAATGTTCAAATCTCTCTATTAGCAATATTATTTTTCCTGCATAATCCACGGGGTATACAATAATAGACTTCCTTCCAACCTAGGACCTCCACCTGTAGGCATACCAGGCTGACCTCAGAGGTAAATCAGTATTTTAAACAAACTCTGAACTATTGAGAATTTAACCATGTGGGGCAGTGGTAGCTTAGTGATTAAGATGCTGGATTTCTGATTGTAAGGTTGTGAGTTCAAATCCCAGCACTGTCAATCTGCCCCTTCTGGGCCACTGATGAAGGCCATTAACTCAACTGCTCGGTTGTAGAAATAAGATAAATGCAATTGCTCTGGAGTAGAGTGTCTGCTAAAATGCCACAGATGGCCAAATAAAGATTGTGTCCACTGTTTAATGTGTAATGTTTGAATAATAACATACATTCATTAGGTAATGAAGAATTGTTCTGTAATGGTGTGTCCTACAGCCCTGCCCTCTGACTGATTCACAGTTACAGGATGCCCCAGATCTTTCTCTTTTTCCTAATCATGGTTATACTGTGCAGCACTGATATGTACCATGCCTTAGCTGGGTCTACACTTAAGAGGCTTTTAATCAATTGAAGTGTAACTTGAGAATCCCAAAGGTTCATTTCTATCCTGACCCTATTTTTTGCATTACCTCCTTAAATCGACCCTGATGTATAGGCAGTGGCTCTGTATATGAAGTCATCAGGTATGTCTCCTAGGTGTACCCTGTCTCCAAGTGACTGATTTACAATCTGATCTACAATGCAGAATGCACAGGAACATTTTTAAGAAAATATTTTTAAAGCAAAATCATACAGTAAGGTAGTAAGCATTCATACCAAGCTCTAAACAGTGATATACTGTAGACTCCCTACGAGTCATGAACTGACCCAGGTCATTTTGCCGTTATGCTGATCACGTGACAGTTAAAGAGGAAGAAGGTCTTATGCTGTTCTATATTCATGTTCTGTTAAAGCCCACTTTGTTACTACTAGATATTTCAGGAAGTGCATAAATTTGTAGTCTACATGAACATTGATGGTATGGTTTGACTTTCTTTCAATATAAATTCATGCACCTACAGGCATGCTCTAATAGTGATGTCTATGCAGTCTAAATGACAGTGCAGTCCAGTCTGTGCAGACTATGATATCTGGGTTACCCACAATAAAGCACATTTGACATACTTGTGCCCTGTATCCCACTTCTACATGTAACACAGTTATTTGAGTCTTCCTATTGAGTCAGGGCTATTGTTCATTGAAATATAATGTCTGTCTGTCTGTCTGGCTGGCTGCCCGTCAGTCTGTGTCTGTGGGTGTCCAATTACTGCACTTTTCATAATTTGTTGGCCATTATTTTAGGTGGTATTTAAAGTGCACTGGTGCGTTCTCTTGCTTGTAATAATTAAACATTATATTATAAATATATAATGGAAATGCTTTCTGAAGAATACTTTTCGGGCTTAAAAGAAGCAGTGACTAACTGCTTGCTTGCTTGCTCTCTCTCTCTCTCTCTCTCTCTCTCTCTCTCTCTCTCTCTCTCTCAGTATGTCCCTCCAGATCTGTGCATCTGTAACTTTGTGCTGGAGCAGTCACTGTCTGTACGGGCACTGCAAGAGATGCTGGCCAAAACTGGGGAAAATAATGAAGTGAGTACAAAACATCCATTAGTTCACACCTCTGTGTGCTTTTATGTATTATCAGAATTTTATTAGAGTTTTCATAATGATCTACAGTTTCATTTAAACTTCACACTACTTTGTAAATCTATGAAATTTGTACAGTTGCTCTGGTTTAATTTTTATTTTTTAAATAGTTGTTGGCAGCCAATTACAGTTATTTTGTATTTGTATCGATTAAAGTTATTGTAAAGTTATTGTATTGGTATTCCTAACTTTGACATTGTCCCATGTGTTAGAACTCAATTTCATGGATGTTCACTTTAACATTTTTTTTTGCACACAAGCTTCTATTTTAAATTGTGTTTAAATGTACAACAGTTGTGACAGAAGTACTATTGTTCCTCTGTCATGACTAAAATTTTGCTTTGGCCTGACATTTTTATTTAACAGCACATGTTGGGTATAGCTTCAAGATATAAACTAACTAATATTTTACTGTCATGATCCATTATACTCTGTACTTAGTTTTTCTGCATGAATATAACATAACTGTTCTAATGAAAATTGAATCATTGCATATTAATATGGGTACAACTGAAAGAGGAGTAACAGATAAACTCAAAAGGGAATGGAGAAATAATTATTTATTATAATTATGTCTGGTCTTTGTGCTTTCTTATTGTAAAGGATTTTTATGTACTCAAGATATAATGTGATGAGTTCTTCCACAAGTCCATAACCATTTTATGAGACTTAATGGGATCCTCTACTGTCTTAGTGTGTGCTAATTAAAGCTATGTAATCTATTATTTTCTGTTCGTTTGTTTTTAGCTGAGGTATGTATTGGTGACAATGGCTCATACTCTGTTGCTCTTGTGAAACAAGAGCAAAAACAAGACCAATCTTTACAGAGCAATTTTTAACAAAACAGCTTAAAATGAAAGTGTCTGGTTTTATTTTTCTCTGCATTTTCAATCCTTATGTCAGCTACAACCTGTTTAGTGAGGTGGAACAACACAATAATACCTGGCAGTGTGATTTAATTTTTGCATAACTGTTTAGTGCGCATGAATAAAATAGAACTTCTTGTTTCTGCTGATGTTCTCAGTCTTCATTTCAGCTCAAATCTAGCAATGACATCTATAATGTCTTCTAGCAATTTCTTTAAAAAATTTTGAAACCCTATTTTTTAAAAATACATTTCTCTAATGATGTTTTAATATAAACCCCAGTGCCCCAACTGGTGCTTGTGAAGCTGATGGCCTTTGGCCACATCATGTGGGCAGTGATTTTTTTTCTTGTATCTGCCTTTGTGCCAATCTGCCGTCTAGGGCAGGCTTTCTTACAGAGGAACTCTGTATGGACTGACAGACTCAAATGTGCTGCATTTACTCATGGTGATGGCAGAACCTCAGACCACCGGTGCTTCAGAAGATGTTTTGACCAATTATCTTTGATCTAGGATATTTTTTTCTTTTCAAAGCTTTACCAGCTGTTAGGTCACCAATACAGCATTTGTACAGTATATTATTTTTTATTATAGTCAAACAGGACATGAACACTGACTGGCCACTTTAAAAGAAACCCATGTACCCCTGCTCATTCATGCAATTATCCAATCAGCTAATGGCATGATGCACAAAACCATGCAGATACAGGTCAAGAGCTTCAGTTCATGTTCACATCAAAGATCAGAAAGGGGGGGAATGTGATCTCTGTGACTTTAACCGTGGCATGGTTGTTGGTGGCAGATGGGCTGGTTTGAGTGTTTCAGAAATAACGGATCTCCTGGGCTTTATATGTACAACTGTCTCTATAGTTTATACAAGAAAAAATAACATACAGTGAGGAGCCAGTTTTAGTGAGACTGTGCCCACTGTACATTGTTTTTAGCTGACAGAAGTGGAACCTGATGTGGTCTTCTGCTGTTATAGCCCATCTTCCTCAAGGTTCAACAAGATAAACACTCTGAAATGTTTTTCTGCTCACCGCTGGGTAAAGAGTGGTTATTTGAGTTACTGTAGCTGTCATTATTAACTGAAGATCGATTATGTATCTGTAACTGTACCTACATGCATTATGCATTGCAATGCTGCTAGATGATTAGCTGATTAGATAATTGCATGAATTTGCAAGTGTACATGTGTTCCTGATGAAGTGTCTAGTGACTGCATACACACATACACATACAAATACACAGCACATATACTCACCCTGGGGTTGAGGGAACATGATTGGCCTGTAGATTCATGCCGCACTCCAAATCATATCACGTTGTGAATCTGCAGGTATTTATAATGTCATGAACACACTAAAAAAAAAAACCAAAAAAAAAACCCCTTATTCGCATCTGATCAACATGCTTCAGCAGTGAGCTGATTAAATAAACAGTGATCACTAGAAAGCAAACAGCCATAATATTTTATTAAAAAGTCATTTTTAGGCTTCGTGTTAATACAATAGACAAACTGTCTCAGTTGCACCATTTAAAAATTTTTATTTTAGGCGGTAGCTCAATATAACATTTGCCTCTGTTATTTCATTGCCATCGGTAGAAGCTCATTAGAAAGGTGAGTATCTCTTGACGTGTAGGAATGAGTACAGAAATCTCCTCTAATCAAACCTTAATCTCAACCTTTATATTAAGAGAACACATGTGAAATGCCATTGGTATGTATGCATGCATTACTAAAATGTGCTTACATATGGTATGTGCACAAAGTTAATGAGATGCTTTAAAAGTGAAATGCAGTGTTCAAACAAAGGTATTTTCTTTTGTTTGCGCTAAATAATCTGTTATCATGTAACTCTTTACTCAATTTTTGTTTGAGAGCATCCATAGGAATGCGTTGCTTGCTCACTGCACATAAGAGATATCTATCTCTTATGTGAGAGAATGCAGAACCTGCAATGCCTACAGTATTTCTTTGTCACCCACTAAAGCAGTGGCTGTCCTGTGCACCATATTGTTTTCTAACACACATCATCAGAACCCAGTTTCCCAAAAATCATTATAAGTTTAAGATAACCTTTACTGGTAGAGCACAATGTTGAAGATGCTGCTTGCTCTACCATTTAACACAAAGCATTGTGCAATGCTTTTGGGGAAACTTCGTTGAGGTAATTATTAAGGATTTCATAAGAGGCCAGTGTGTTAGAGCATGGAAAACAGAAATGTCTTCTGGACTGGAGCCACTGCTTTAATATTTTAAGTCCTTATAATGATGTCTAACACCCTGCTCAATCCACACAGGCAGCCCATGGAGGTGGACACAGAACACTACTGTATGGACATGCTATCCTCCTGCGACACTCGTTCAGTAGAATGGTGAGGAATAGCAGCATCTCATTCTTTCCTTTTTATTCCTTCGTTTCCTAGCATCTGCAAAGAGTCATTTGTGTGTACTTTCCAGTTATCTATATTTTAACCCGTAGTCAGTTTATTAGGTGTACTGTTGTGTTCGATTGTGTCAGGTACAGCATCATTTTGGGAGGAAGGGGGTGGTTTTGTGAAGCACTGTGTACAGTATTCTTACATCCACTTTATTAGACACACCTTAGTTAACCATATAGATATCCTTCCATTCCACTGATGACAAATTATAAATAGCAACCGTAATTGTATTCCTATAGAGTGCACTTTGATTGCTATTATTATTATTATTATTATTATTATTATTATTATTATTATTATGGCTACAGTATGGTTGGTACTTTGGTCAACATGTAATGATTTAAATGTGCTTCATGAGTTAAACTGACTTACTTATGTAAATTTACTATTCCTTCTTTCAGTATCTGACATGTTTAAAGACATCCAGGTCTCTGACAGATAAGTTGTCTTTTGATGTCGGACTTCAGGAGGACTCGACAGGCAAGCATTGAAAGATTTTTCACTTTATTTCGTTTTTGTTCATACAAGCCACATTTTTATTATTAATGTGTAATGTATAGAATGTCATATTAGATTGAAAATCAAAGTGGGCAGCAATTTTTAAACATGGATGTTTTCTCAAGTTTTTGGAAAAGACATGACAACATTACTTATTGAACCTTTAATTTTTGTTGTAAACACGCTACCCTTTTTTTCTGACCCTTTTTGACAATCTCTGTTGATACTTCTCTTCATATGTCCTGTACACACTTTATAAGGGACAGGGGGGGCACGGTTATCTCTCTATGGGATCAAAATGTCCCCATAATGGCAATTTTGACCTTGTGTGGACATTTGGCTGGTACCCATAAATAAAATAGATTTTTCATTAGATTAAGGTTAAGGTTAGGGTAAGGAGTGGGAAATTGACATGATTTAACTAAAATGACACATGTTAATGGAAATACTTCACAAATATAGAATTAAAAAAGTTTATGTGCATTTGTGTTTGAGTCAATGTGTGTGTTTGAAAATCTAAATTTCACTGAAGCAGGTAGTGATAGCTAGCTAGCTATTAACTATTATGGATTAGGCCACTGAACACTACTGCTGATCCGAGCATTTTGCAAGTCTGACTGACGTTGATATGTTTAATTTTGAGATGGCAGTCATGTTCATTACCGTATCAATAAGTGGCAGTTGCTTACAAGCCCCTTTGAGAAGTCTCTCTAGCTTCAAAACTAAAAGAGCCAAAGGGTTTCCTTTTGGTTATTGGGGCTTTGTTTAGGGTTAGATTTAGGTATAGCATTAATTAGCTGAATTAATAATTATGTCAGTGGAAGGTCCCTCACAAGGATAGTAAGACAAACGCATATGTATATCCTTCTATAGGTGAAGCTTGTTGGTGGACTATCCATCCTGCTTCTAAGCAGAGATCAGAGGGGGAGAAAGTTCGTATTGGTGATGACCTTATTCTTGTCAGTGTATCATCTGAGCGCTATTTAGTGAGTAAACACTGTGTAACATGTATAACTCAACCCAGGATCACATAAGAATTGCCTCATTACCCCATGTCCACTGTAATGTACTCTTTCAAAGCACTGGCAGTTTCAGTCATGGGGGTTTTGTCCATATGCGTATACTTGGACACACACCCATGGTCTGGAGAGTGGGAGGGGGTACATTATCAACTAAGCTACAGTACTGTGCAAAAGTCTTCGGTACATGCAAAGAAATGCTGTAGAGCAAAGATGCCTTCAAAATAATGAAAAATAAAAATTCTACATTTAAAAAGTAGTAAATGAAACAAAATCAATATTTGGTGTGACAAAAAAAAAAAATAATAAAAATAGTAGTGTCGGTACAATTAGTGCAGTTTTATAAGGAAATGAGCTGGTAAATTTTATTGAGCATCTTGCAGAACCAGCCGCAGTTCATCTGGAGACTTTGACTGTCGTATTTGCTTCTTATTTTTGCAGCGAAACCCAGCAGTCTTCATTGTGTTTTTTGTCTGAAAAGTGGTCTCTTATGTAATATGCTGCTTTCTTTACTGACATACAAGCATTTTTCTGTAACATTTAATTTTGTGCTAGAAAACTAATGTTGGGAATCTAAAATTATTTTTGTACTGACTTCATAATGTAGAAGTCATAAAATAAAAAATCTATAACAAAGTTTATACTAAAAATATAGGGTGCCTAAAACTTTTGCACAGTACTGTACATTATAATATTTACATGGATACAAAATTTTGTAGTACACTCTTGTATTTGTATCACACCTGTATTTATGGGTTACTGGAGCCTTGTCAGGTCAGATTATAAAGGCAAAATCACTGATTAACTGATGATGATCACTGATGATGATCTTTTATAATAATATTTAAAAAAACAGTTTACATCAAGTACACATTTCTGAAACACTATAAAGACAGAGTTTATGCTTAAAGCTAAAATTCTTTCAGGAACCCTACTCCTGTGTTGTAAGCGTTTATGAGAATATTTATGTATTACCATGGTAACTGATTTCTCCACTGTTTCTAGCACCTGTCCATCTCCAATGGTAACATTCAGGTGGATGCATCTTTCATGCAGACTCTGTGGAATGTCCACCCCACCTGTTCAGGCAGCAGTGTGGAGGAAGGTGCAGTATAAGCATTCTGTTTAACTAAAGCATGTTGTGTGTGCTTCAATTGAAACTAGGCTTGTGCAATATAATGATTTAATCATAACAACCATGATATCCAGTGACATTTACTCAGATCATATTACCAGATCTGCCAAACTTTAGGAAATTTTGTGTAGACGTTCTGTAATTAAACAGCAGACTACACTAGTAGTCAGTCACAAATAGGCCAAAAGAGCCTAATAAAATGGGAGATAAGCCAGCTGACATGATTTTGGAATGATTTTTAAATCTTACTGTCTGAAAGACACATCCCTTTCCCCATGTCATATGTAAACTCGTGTGGGTGCCCTTGTCTTCTGTCAAAGTAAATGGAGACTGTCTTGAGTTTATTATTATGAAATACAATTTATCATTTTATGTTCTACTTAGCTAACATTACACAAGTATATTGTGTATTTCACACTGGTAACATTATATACACTATATACACTGAAAACCTTCCTCCAAAAATGTTTAAAAAATTGCACTTTTTGTTTTTGCTGAAAGAGAGAAAAGGACAAAGTTTTTGACCTAATAAAACTAAATAGGTCTGCAACAAAGTGTCAGATCTATTACTTTATAAACAGTGATGTTACAGTGCTGTGAAAGAGTCATTTTTCTGTTTCTTATATTTGTTTTCTTCTGTTCCCTTTCAAAGGGAACTCAACGTTGCGTGAGCTCCACACTGTGGGAAGTGCCCTCGCATGTGACCGGAAGCATGTAAAACATCATGCCTATTTATAGACCTGCCGTGATCAGGTGACACTGTAATTAAGCGAGCTGCGTGATTTAAAAACAGCACCTGTGAACCATGCCCTCAGCCTTATTATCTTCAGCGAGACTGCATGTCGGCAGTTTGTATAACACTCGCAAAAAGATTTCCTCTCTATCTTTAAAAAAAAAAAAAAAATCAATTTACTTTTCTGTCCCTTTTAAAAAAAAAGAGAAAAGTATGAGTGAGAGAGAATTCAGGAAGTGTGTTACGCATTGCTCCCGTTTCATCATGGAGGGAGGATGGACACACTTTCTGTGTGAAGTGTCTAGGAATGGAGCATGCCAGGGCAGCCCTCAAGAGGTCTGACTGTGCACATTGTGAACGCCTTACAATTAGGCAGCTCTGCTCGCAGCTTGCTCTCTTCGCGGCTGAAGGGAGTTTGGTTTCAGAGCCTCGCGGATCTGGGCCGGCCAATGCTGAGGCAACCAGCCGGTTCAGGTACTAGAGATCTCGTATGGATCTGGAAGAGGAGCTGGAGACAAGCGCTGCTCTATATTGAGCTTGCAATACGGCAGCATTCAGTCCAGTTCCTTCCCCGTTGTGAAAGACGTATCAGGGGACAAGAGGTTGGTAGGGCAGTTAGCCCCCAGTTCTACTGTAGGGCCTACCCTAGCCAAGACTGTCCCAAGTTTTCTGTGTTCTCTGGTCATTGAACTGACACAGGGCGACGAAAATCTTTCCCTCCAATAGAATGTGAAAAAGTTTACATCACTAAAAGACCATCTGGCAGTGTGGAAACTACTGCCAAATGTGTATCCATGGGTTCTGTCTACCATAGAAAAGGGTTACCGGGTCCAGTTCAGAGCTCGACCCCTCCAGTTCAAAGGTGTGCCCACCACAGTAGTCAGCACAGAGCAGAGTCCGACATTGGCACATGAGGTAAGATCTCTCTTGGAGAAAGGGGCCATGGAACATGTACCCCATTCCCTGATAGAGGACGGTTTTTACAGCTGTTATTTCCTGGTCCGCAAAAAAGATGGGAGTATGCGGCCAATTTTAGATCTGCATCATCTGAACAGTACTCTTCGAACATACAGGTTCAAGATGCTGATGCTCAAACTTTCGTTCCACAGATTCAGTTTGAGGACTGCTTTGTGAAGATAGATCTAAAAGACGCATATTTCCACATAGAAATATTGCCCAGTCACAGGAAGTTCCTGAGGTTTGCGTTTGGAGGCATACCTTTCTGTGGTCTTGGAAGGTTTGTCAGGTGCCCCATTTGAGCCTTTAGAGTCAGCCTCAGAGAAGCTTCTGACTCTAATGGTAGCTCTTCTGCTGGCCCTGACATCTCTCAAGTGAGTAGGAGATCTACAGCTCTCTCTGTTGCCCCTTCCTGCCTTGCCTTTGCCCCTGGATTAGCCAAGGCCTTCCTATATTCTAGGCTGGATTCTAGGCTCCGGCCAGTGGCATAAGTCCCTTTCAAAGGGAATTCAGTGGTGTGTGAGCTCCACGCTGTGGGAACAACAATGTAACCTTGTTCCTTGAGAAGAGAAAAACCTTGCCTAGCTTTGTCATACTGGGGCATGCCTGTGAATTGCATCTTCACTTCAGAAAATAGAGGCTGATAGCGCGGTTCACAGGCGCCGTTTTTATATCACGCGACATGCTTAATTGCCACATCACCTGACGACAGCAGGCCTATAAATAGACATGATATTACACAAGCTTCAGAGCGTGGAGCTCACGCAATGTCTCGTTCCCTTCTCAGGGAACAGGGTTACATGCATAACCCAGACATCTTTGTGTATATCTCATACTAAATAGTTTTAGATCTTCAAACAAAATACAACATAAAACAAAGGCAACCTGAGTAAACAAACAATACAGTTTCTATTTATTTATTATTTTTTTATTTAAGCAAAAAAAACTTATTCAACACCTATCACCCATGTGAAAAACTAATTGCCCCCTTAAACTTAAAATCTGTTTGTGCCACCTTTAGCAACCAAATGCTTCCGATAACTGGAGATTTCACTTACTTCTAGGACTTACGCCTGTGTTTTGGATCATTGTGTTGCTGTATAATCCAGTTGCGCTTCAGTTTCAACTTACAGACTGAAGACCGAACATTCTCCTTTAGGATTTTCTGGTAGAGAACCAAATTCATGTTTCCCTCAGTTATTGCAAGTTGCCAAGGCCCTGAATCAGCAAAACATCCCCACACCATCACACTTCCACCACCATACTCGATTGTAGCTATGATGTTTTTTGGAATTCTGTCTTTGGGTTACACCAGATGTAAAGAGACCACCAAACAGTCTTCCAAACAGTTCCACTTTCGACTCATTAGTCCATAGAACATTCTCCCAAAAGGTTTGAGGATCATCAAGGTGTGTTTTGGCAAAATTCAGATGAGCCTTAATGTTCTTCTGAGTTTGCAGTGGTTTTCACCTCACCACTCTTCCATGGATGCCATTTTTGCCCAGTGTCTTTCTGATAGTGGAGTCATGAACAGTAACCTTTATTGATGCAGGAGAGGCCTGTAGGTCTTTGATGTTGTCCTTGGCTTTTTTGTGACTTCCTGGATGAGTAGTTGCTGTGCTCCTGCAGGAATTTTGGAAGGTTAGGCACTTCTGGGAAGGTTCACTACTGTGCTGAGTTTTACCATTTGGAGATAATGGCTCTCATTGTGGTTCTTTGGAGTCCCAGTATCTTTGAAATAGCTTTATAACCCTTCCCAGACTGATGTATTTTAATCACCTTCTTCTTCATCATTTCTGGAATTTCTTTCAACTTTGGCATAGTGTATTACTGGCTAAAACCTTTTTACCAACTTCATTCTGCTGAAAAATTCTATTTGATTGAACAGGGCTGGCATTAATGAAGCCTAGTTGCGTCTAGTCCAGCTGAACCCCATTTTGAATGCAGTTTCATAGATTTGGGGAATTAGTAACTATGGGGGCAAATACATTTTCACACAGGCTAAGTTGGTATTGGATAATTTTTTTTTTGCTTTAATAAATAACATTATCATCTTAAATGGTATTTTGTGTTTACTCAGGTTGCCTTTGTTTTATCTTAGATTTCGTTTTAATTTCTGAAACAATTTAGTATGAGATATAGACTCTCTGGACTCCCAACCAGCTCCATCAAACCCCTTCAAATAATTCAGAATGCAGCAGCACGCCTCGTCTTAAACCAGCCCAAAAGGACCCATGTCACACCCCTTTCATCTCCCTCCACTGGCTTCCTGTAGCTGCCCGTATCAAATTCAAGGCCTTGATGCTCATGTACAAGACCTTGTCTGGAAAAGCACCCCGCTACCTCAACACTCTCCTTGAGTCTTTGGTTCCCTCACGCAATCTGTGATCGGTTAACAACCGATGCTTAGTATTGCCTACTCAGCTTGGCTCAAGGTCCCGTTCCAGAACCTTCAAACTAACTGTTCTTCAGTGGTGGAATGAACTTCCAACCTCAATCCAAGCTAAAGACCCACCTCTTCCATGAACACTTAACTAACACCTAAAATACCAACCCCACATTGTGTAAAAACAATAACAACAACAACAAAAAAAACTACTTACTCTTCTCTTACACCTCTACTCTGTGCACTTTGCTTCTCTAGAACTCAATTATAAATCTTGCATGGTAGCACTATTTGTATTGTTCTCTGCTTGATATATCGTTTGTCTTGTAAGTCGCTTTGGATAAAAGTGTCTGCTAAATGAAAAAAATGTAAATGTAAATATACAAAAACAGAAGAAATTCAAATAATACACAAATTCTTGTTCACAGCACTGTATGTAATGAGAAATGGACTAAATACTATACACTGCTCTTGAGCAGTCAGAATTTTTCACACTCTTTGGGAAGCAGATTAATGGTGAAAATGTCAGCCATGTGGACATTAGACAACTCATTTTAAAAAAAGATATTCAAAATTCAGTATACTGTTATTTATTTACTGTTTACTGAACATTATTGCTGAACCACCTAAAAATCTACCATCCAGATGAGTTTTCACAATTTCTGCTGCAGTTCAGTACTGCACAGCTGATTTGATCATATCAACCTTCCATACTCTCCTTAAACCTGAAATAATGGAAATACTCATTTAGGCTATCATCTCTGGGCCACTATGACAAAAAAATTGCAAGTAGGGAAAAAAAAAAATATCACACAAACGTAATTGAAACCAAAATCCCAGTGAGCAAATACAAAGAGCAAATGCACAAATGTAGCAACATGGAGGTGATTGGGGAGGATGGGGGTAATTTCAGTGGATTTTATTGGTATGGACAGTCTGATTCTATGTAATCACTGGAAGTTTGTGTTCATATCTAGTTTATACAGAAGTCCATTGCTAGAATGGGTACCTTCTCTGGTCAGCAGCTTCCCCTTTTGTTCTATAGGATATCTCCTTGGTGGTCATGTGATGCGTTTGTTCCATGGGCATGATGAGGTTTTGACGATCCCGGGCTCAGATCAGAGTGAAGAACAGCAGAGGTAAGAATTTAGACTGCATTGCTGATTGCTGACGAGACTGGATATGTAAATGATGACATGTGAACATGAACTTGTGACTCATGGCGTCAGAATAAACCCGAATTTGTTATTTGGAAGAAAGGTAATAGGTAACAGTTTCTGTCGAGCAATGTCCTATTCACTAATAAAGCCCACAGCTGATTAAATTACTGTCATCAGTAGAAGAATAGCATTAGCTAACATGAGGATTCTAATGAAAAACATTTTTAAAAATTTGTATTCTATGAAAAAAAAAAAAATTCTCTTGTTTGAGCTTTTCTTTTCTTCAGTGTGAGTGATCTGACAATTCAGAGCTGTTCAGAGGGCCTTGATGAATCATAAGCTTTTACATAAGTGAACAGTGACTGTGTGGCAATCAGACATCTTGCCTAATCATAGGGCCATGTTTGGCCAGGTGCTATGACTAGGGTTGCCAGATCTGTGTCACAAATATAGCCCAGTCGACAGCAGTACCAAGCTTCTTTAATAGTCTTGTATTATTACATATTTTGTCATAAGTACAAACTGAGAATGTATAAGAAAACCTGTGCTGGAAGTTCAAAAGTAGAACAATTAAAAAAAAAATATTGCACTTACACCTCTACTCTGCGCACTTTGCTTCTTCTGGAACTCAATTAATAGATCTTGTATGGT
>JANDJT010000228.1:8895129-8917885 GCA_024331685.1 Stegophilus panzeri
ATAATTTTAAAGTATAGAGATTAGAAGAATAGCGTCAGCTCGAGGGACACTGCTTCCTGCGACACTTCCTGCTTCCTCGGTTGCCAAATCCTCCTGTCAATTCAAGTTTATTGTGATCTCTTTTGTCTCCATCTTTTTAGGAGTTCTGTATGAGATCAAGGTCTGTTTCCAGAAGAAACGGAATTGGTTAAGATTGACCACTCATTGTCATGGGAAATATGTCTCATCCCCACCCCCAAAGTCTCAAAAATTAATTTGACTATCAAGAAACATGTAAAACTTTCAAGCGAGTGGAAAGGAGGCACGCATGCCTCAGAGATCGGAGCTTGCAGTGCAGAAGAGCTCTCATCCATCTCACTGCTCCACGATCATGAATACTCTTGTGTGCAAGCGTTTCAAATTGTGCTCGCTGATACTGCTGTGCACACTCAGGTTGGCCAATCTTGCACAATTTATTAACCATACTGTTTAAAAGCCATATATTGTTCCCCTATGTTAGCACGTTTGCCTCACACTGCTGGGGTTGGGGGGGTTTGAATCCTGCCTCCGCCTTTTGTGAGAGAGTTTGCATGTTCTCCTCATGCTTCAAGGGTGAACATCCATCCAGGGTGTCCCCTGCCTTGTGCCCCGAGTCCCCTGGGCTAGGCTCCTGGCTCCCCATGACCCTGTATAGGATAAGTGGTATGGAAAATGGATGGATGGATGGATGGATGGATACATAATATCCCTTAACTGACTAATAATTGCCATACTTTTTGTGAACATGTGAACATAAGTTCTTAATTAACCTTGAGAACCATAATTTTTTTAGCCATGCATCATGTAACATAACTACAACATATGAATCATTGAATCTTATCTCTTAGAGACCTGGACAGTCTGGCTGGGAAGAATCGCACAGCTGTTGTTCTTCCGATCTATGAGGTTCTCCAGACCTTAAACGACCTCATTACATATTTTCAACTCCCTGATGCTGAACTGGAGCATGAAGAGAAGCAGATCAAGCTACGCTCGCTCAAGAACCGCCAGAACCTCTTCAAACAGGAGGTCAGTTTCCACACCAAATTCCAGGCAGGCTTTGACAAACCAAGTCTGTCGTTTTGTGCATCCTTTTTTAATGGCAGTTTTATTGAGAGTACATTTCCATAGCAGACAAAGCTAGCAGATGGAAATTGCCATGGTCCTATTTTTTAAAGAGCAGATCCTGCAATGTGCAATTCTAGGTCTGTCTGCTCAGCTCAGGATAGAAATAAAAACCAGTGCTATGAAGAGACCTTTAGAGAAGGTTATATGAAGAATTATAATGCAGGTGCTTACAGTGTAAGTTAGCATTAAAATTGGCCTCCTGTGCCAATTGAGAAACGCTGTGATTGATGTAAGTCCACATGACTAAGAAAGTCCTACTTTTGCTTTACATCCATAAAAATGTGTACTCTGAGATACACTATATGGCTAAAGGTTTGTGGACCCCTGACCATCACATACATTTGCGACAAGGTTGGAACACAATTGTATAGAATGTATTTGTATGCTGTAGCATTACAATTTTCCTTCACTGGAGCTAAGCGAACAAAACCTGTTCCAGCATGACAATACCCCTGTGCACAAAGCGAGGTCCATGAAGGCAGGGTTTGCCAAGGTTAGAATGGAAGACCTTAAGTGGCCTGTACAGAGCCCTGACCTCAACCCAGCTAAAGGGTTGCTCCAGGCCTCCTCACCCAACATCAGTGCCTGACCTCACTATTACTCTTATGGCTGAATGAGCAAATCCCCACATTTAAATTAAAATTCTGTCAGTGGTTTGATCCAATAGCCTAACCTAAACACTGCCTTACTGAGCTCCAAAATAAAGCCATATTTCTATGCAAACTACCCCCAGATTCCCAAAGAACTACTCTTTATTTATAGAGCTGCTGTTCCATATATACCATGCACACCATACACCATGCACAGGGCAGCATGTCTCAGCTTTTTGTTGTTCTTCATTGTTATTAAATGAAAATCTTCCTGGAAAATTATGCAGGCATTTTATGAAATGCCAATTAAAGGCATTCCATTGAACGTTTCTGATCTTTCTAATAAATGTAATAAAATATTATTATTGTTGTCAATTATAAACATTAGTTCCCTGATTTTGGGGAAACTACTGGTTTAAGCCACACTTCATATTCAAATACGACTACAGATAAAGATATTTGGAACACTAAATATATACAGCTATCGATAGGGGTCTTGCCTTATACCCCTAGTAAGCATGTCCTGTTTCACTTTGTGTCATGGCTGTGATCATCATCTCCCGGAAGGCTAGAGGACACTCTAGGGTAAAAGAGGACACATATGGTCACTGTGACAACAGCGGTCTCTTCCTTGACCTCTCTTACTCTTTCTTTGTCTCTCTTTGTCTTCTTCTGTCCTAGGGGATGCTGATATTGGTGTCTAACTGCATTGATCGTTTGAGTGTCTACAACAGTGCAGCACACTTTGGGGAATGTGTGGGAGAGGAAGCTGGCGCGGCTTGGAAAGATATTCTCAACCTGCTCTATGAGCTCCTGGGTAAGACAGTATAATGCCTGAGCTTCTGTTAAAGTGGGAAATGTGTCCAAGTCAGTTATTATCTAAGACTGCCTTGAAAAAAGTCTTTATATTTAAATCTTTATAGATTATCAATGCTGAATAAAGTTACCAGTAGTGTGTGATTAGAAGTGGTTTGACTGGTTTGTGAAAGTTTTAGTCATCTCTTGTTGTCATCGGTCCATAGTACCTGCTGAGTGGCTGAATGGTGATTTATCAGAAATGTCAGTCAGCCCACTTTATTTTTATTACTGCTGGAAGACTGAACAATTCTTTGGGTTTTTGATCCAGTGTGACTGTGAATATAGCTTCTATGTGAAATAAGATTTCTAAATCTTATTAAAAAAAGTTGCATGTAATTGAAATCTATGGGAAATTAACCAAAGGGTTAATTCTACTTATGATAGAAAATAGCCTTACCATTTTTACTTTCAGGTTTTACTTAGAATTAGAATTAGAATGTTAGCTTTAGGATTTTATGGCAGCTTGAGAATCTTATTTGCTATTAATATGTTACCTGATTTAAAAAAATGAATTTTATATTGTAGGTGGGTCAGTTCATCTCAAGTGCTCCAGTAATTGTAAAGTTGGTTGCTTGACTGTTTTTAATTTTTCTAATTTGTTTTGAGTGATTACCTATATGCATTGGCATTGCAAAACCACCAGGGTTTTTTTTTTCTTTACTTGGTTTAACTATGACGGTTCGAGACTCGAACCCTTCCCATTGTAAATGTTACGCCACGGCGAACTCGTGGCTGCAGTTCCCAGCGTGTAGTGCCGCCCATGGACATGGCGGACAAGGACTACACTTCCCAGCCATGCCTGTGCTCGAGTTCACCAGAGTTCTGATTACGAACACCTGCGCTACATCAAAAGTTATAAAAGGGCCTCGTTAATGTCAGCTTCTTGCGAAGTAAACGCTCAGCAGCCTCGTCTCTGTTCGTGCACCAAGCCTTAGTTTCGTATCCATTTACCTGGTTTCGATATTCGCTTGTCATTTGACTACGTTTCTGCCTACACCCCGTATAACTCGATTACCCGATTATCTGACCTTGATTTCGTTCCGTGGTCTGTCTGTCGTCTGCCCCACGTACTCCAGATTGCCAGTCCGCCTTTGTCTCCGTCTAGGAAGCGTAACAGATTACTTCGCCTCACAGTGGAGGCAGCGGACACCCCGGAGTGGCAACGCTACATCCTGGACCAGAACCGCACGCTAGCGGTGTATCGGGACAAGATATCCGCGTTACGCACTGAGGTCTCACGTTTGAGCGCTTCTGCGTCTCCGACCGCAATGCCCTCGACTCTCACGATGCATCCAGCGCTGGCCGCCTCAACGTATGTTCAGCCGACGCTGGCTGAGCACATTCCGACCACGCCGGCTGTGCACATTCCGGCACCAGCTACGCACATTCCCACCATGCCAGCCGCGCACAATCTGCCTCTGCCTACACCAGAGAGATACGCTGGGGAGCCGGAACGATGCAAGGGCTTCCTGATACAATGCGCGCTATTTTCTGAAAGCCACCCTGACATGCCGGAGGTCCGCAAGTTGACCCACTTTATGGAGTTACTATGGTACAGCCTTGGCATGGGCTACGGCGGAGTGGGAGCGAGGAGGCAGTGTCAGAGCCTCATTAGTAGACTTCCTCGCCCGTTTCCAGCGCGCTTTCGACCATTCTCCTGATGGCTGGGAGACTGTAGATGAACTCATGCATATCAGACAAGGCTCATGTACCGCAAGGGAATACGCACTGGAATTCCGCACCATTGCTGCCCGGAGCGGATGGAATGAGCCAGCCCTTAAGACTGCGTTCCGTTGGGGCCTAGATCCGGAGTTATTGCAAGAGTTAGCCTGTCGGGGCAAACAGCTAACCTTCGATGACCTCGTTGATCTAACCATAAGACTGGATCGTCTGCGCCGTACTAACCGCCCTGTGCTGCGTAGTCCATTGCCACCAGAGCCGGTTCCACCAGCTGAACCTATGCAGCTCAGACATGCACGGACCCGTGAGGAGGAGAGGGAAAGAAGACGTAGCGAGTCCCGGTGCTTTTATTGTGGCGAGGGCACCCACGTCATTTGTCAGTGCCCCCACAGGAGGCCTTGAGCGACCGAGAGGAGCACAGACAGCCCTCCTCGTCGTGTCCGGGTGAGTCCTAACCAGTCACACGCTTCTCATATATTTGCGTTACCTATCGTGATAGAACATTCAGGTTGGTCTTTTGTACTTTCAGTGCTCGTCGACTCCGGAGCGGCTGAGAACTTCATAGATGAGAAGATGGCGCAGCAGCTCGGCCTCCCTATACGTCCCCTGCTCCGACTTCGCGAACTTCAGTCCATAGACGGGTCCCCCATAGGTGGAGGAGTAATATCCCATAGCACGATACCAGTCAACATCCAAGTTAGCGCCCTCCACCACGAGACCATGGTCCTATACATCACAGTCTCCACCAGACATCCCATCATACTTGGACTACTCTGGCTAGAATGGCAAAATCCCCAAATCCCCAAAATCTACCACCTCACAGACCCTATGACTGTGCCATCGATCACCTACCCGGGGCCAGCCCACCTCGGGGCCGTGTGTACCCACTTTCCCAAGCTGAACAGCGGGCCATGGAGGAATACATCCAGGAAGCTCTCCAGCAGGGGTACAATCGACCCTCCACGTCCCCTGCGTCTGCCGGGTTCTTCTTTGTAGAGAAGAAAGGAGGGGGTCTCCGGCCATGCACTGATTATCGGGGCCTCAACCAAGTGACCATAAAGTACCGGTATCCCCTGCCTCTCGTTCCCTCAGCCCTGGAACAGCTAAGGTCCGCAACCATCTTTACGAAGCTGGACCTACGCAGCGCATATAACCTGATCCGCATTAGGGAGGGGGACGAGTGGAAAACGGCCTTCAGCACCACCTCCGGACACTATGAGTACTTGGTCATGCCGTATGGGCTTGCTAACACCCCCTCGGTGTTCCAGAACCTAATCAGTGACGCCCTGAGGGAAATGCTGGGGAGGTATGTCATCGCCTACATCGACGATATTTTGGTATATTCGACATCCCTAGAGGGGCACGTCATGCATGTCCGGCAAGTATTGCGTTGCCTGTTGCGATACCAGCTTTACGTAAAGGCCGAGAATTGTGAGTTCCACCAACACACGATCTCTTTCCTAGGGTATGTCATTAGCCCAAGGGGAGTCGCCATGGACCAGCGCAAGATTCAAGCGGTCGTGGAATGGCCCACTCCTCGAACCATCAGGGAGTTGCAGCGTTTCCTTGGCTTCGCCAACTTCTATCGGCGATTCATTCGAGACTTTAGTAAGGTGGCGCAACCCCTGACATCCCTCCTGAAAGGTAAACCCCGGCGACTCCTTTGGACCCCAATCGCCAGGATGCTTTGGAGAAGCTTAAGCGGGCCTTTACCACAGCCCCCATCCTCAGACACCCGGATCCCTTCAGGCCGTTTGTCATGGAGGTTGATGCATCTGAAATGCAAGTGAGGGCTATCCTGTCTCAAAGATTTGGAGATAGACCCAGGTTGCATCCCGTGGAATTCTTTTCCCAGAAGTTGTCGACAGCGGAATGCAACTATGATATGGGGAACCGAGAACTCCTGGCTGTTAAGCTGGCCCTAGAGGAGTAGAGACACTGGCTGGAGGGAGCCTCACACCTGTTTGTTATCTACACGGACCACAAGAACTTGGAGTATCTGAGAACCGCCAAGCATCTCACGCCTCGCCAGGCTCACTGGTCCCTATTCTTTTCCAGGTTCCAATTCACCCTGTCTTATAGGCCTGGATCAAAGAACACAAAAGCCGATGCACTGTCTTGAATCCACTCCCCTGAGGGTCGGGCGGACCAAGAAAGTTATATCGTGCTTCCCTCCTGCATAGTGGGCGCCTTGGAGTGGACCCTAGAGCAAACCTTAGCCCGTATCCCCAGGTCACGAATCCCGGCAGCCTGTCCTCCCGATAAACAGTTCGTACCGAAACGGTATCGTCTAGAACTCATCATCTGGGCCCACACGACATTGGCGACGGGTCACCCGGGAGCCTACCACACGTACCAACTGCTGGCCGTAAAGTACTGGTGGCCCAACATGCCTAGGGAGGTTCAGCGCATTGTATCCTCATGTTCCACTTGCGCTCAGTCCAAGGGACCACGTGCTCTACCTGATGGGAGGTTAGTGCCTCTACCCATACCTGAACGCCCGTGGTCCCACCTGGCTCTAGATTTCATAATGGACGTGCCGAAGTCACAGGGAAATACCGCGATATTGGTGGTCGTCGATCGGTTTTCGAAATCCCTGCGCCTAATTCCTCTACTGGCCATTCCATCCGCCTTTACCATAGCGGAACTCCTTTTCCAACATGTGTTTTGGTACTTCGGCATCCCCAAGGAGATTGTGACTGACAGGGGTCCACAGTTCACATCTCGCATTTGGGCCAGCTTCATGGAGAAAATGGGGGTCATCGTTAACCTCACTTCCGGGTACCACCCCCAGGCCAACGGACAGGCAGAACGGGCCAACCAAGAGGTCATACGGTTCCTCCGAACCTTCTGTTCCACCAACCCAGGGGACTGGAGCCACTTCCTACCGTGGGCGGAATATGCACAGAACTCACTACGGCATTCCGCCACCCAGCTCACCCCATTTCAGTGTGTCTTGGGTTACCAGCCACCATTGTTCCCCTGGAACGCTTCCCACACTGACTCACCGGCGGTAGATGAGTGGTTCCGCCGGAGCGAACTGGTCTGGGAACAAGCCCACCAACAGCTGGTGCAGGCATCCCGCACTGCCAAACGAAAGGCTGACCGGCGTCAGAGGGATCACCCCAATTATCGACCCGGGGACAGGGTGTGGATCTCCACAAGAAACTTAAGGTCATCCCTCCCAAGGAAGAAGCTTCAACCTAAGTATATCGGGCCCTTCCGAGTCCTGAAACAGATTAATGAAGTCACGTACCGCCTGGACCTACCAAAACACAGTCGCATCGCCCCGTCTTTCCATGTCTCGCTCCTCAAACCTGTGATACCGGGCCCCTTGGCCACAGCGGTGCCGGAAGACTCCCCACTGGAACTGCTGGAGATTGAAGGCCACCCAGCCTACCGCGTACGCGACGTAGGAGAGGAAGACTCGAATATCTGGTAGACTGGGAGGGGTATGGCCCAGAGGAGCAGCGCTGGGTCCCATCCCAAGACATTCTGGACACAAATCTGCGTTGGGACTTCCACGTGGCTCATCCAGATAAACCTGGTCCCCGGAGGAGAGGGAGGCCTCGGAGGGATTCGGCTCCCGGAGTGAACCCTTTGGAGGGGGACTCTGTTACGCCACGGTGAACTTGTGGCCACAGTTCCCAGCGTGTAGTGCCGCCCATGGACATGGCGGACGAGGACTACACTTCCCAGCCATGCCCGCACTTGAGTTCGCCGGAGTTCTGATTACGAACACCTGCGCTACATCAAAAGTTATGAAAGGGCCTCGTTAATGTCAGCTTCTTGCGAAGTAAACGCTCAGCAGCCTTGTCTCTGTTCATGCACCAAGCCTTAGTTTCGTATCCGTTTACCTGGTTTCGATATTCGCTTGTCATTTGACTACGTTTCTGCCTACACTGCCTACATAAGCTCCAGGCTACACGTGACCCTGTGTAGGATAAGTGGTATGTGATAAATTCCAAATTGGCTCAAATTTATAAAGGCAAATGTGTAGATTAGTGCATATGCAGTGTTTTGAAAACACTTATTTAATCCACACTTTTGGTGTGCATGTTACATTTTAGGCACTTTTTTTTTACATTCTGCTCTGGAGGTTTCTGTTGCCTACTGTGGGAATGTTGCTTTTTGACTGCTAGATTGGACCTCAGATCTGTGTCCTTCATACGGCATTTGAAAGCATGATTATGCTTTGCTAAAGAAGGAGTATTAATTTGCTAGCCACATCTCAGCTGTAGTCTTCAGCTGCCAACATGTACATACAAGCACACACACATACACAACCACACCTGCATCAGTTTAGAATTTTATATGCACTGTCTTTTCCTTAATTTCTGGCCAGAGCTATTTGATCCTGACAGTATGCTTCAACTCTTCATACTCTCCTCTGCACCAGTAGTCTCATGTCATCGACAGTATACAATATATTTTAATTAATATACACAAACGCTGAGCTGTCTGAATGTGTACTTGATGTGTCCTTGGGAGGAGGGTGATGTCTAATAAAATTGTAGAATATTAACATGTCTTGCGGCAAGGTAATACACTTGAGGATGTATGTTTTTATTTATGAGATGAAGGTGTAGAGAGTTTCTTCAGGGTATGCATGTGTTAGATAACAAATGACCTCCCCTCTTTATTTTTTCCATTTAATTTTTAGCTGCTTTGATCCGAGGAAATAGAAATAACTGCACACAGTTCTCCCAAAATCTGGACTGGCTGGTCAGCAAGCTGGAGAGACTGGAGTCATCCTCAGGTAGAGCAAACACTGTCTCATTATTGTCACTGGCAAATAGAGTTGAATACATTTTGTCTTCAGTCTTGCTTTTCTGATTATTATTTATTCTGTAAATGTGTGTGTTATTTGGTGTCAGTATGAAAGATTTGATTTGGCTGCCTTATGAGTTTGTAACTCCATCCACCTTCATGCACCCAATTTGTTTAGGAGCAGGTCTATATTCATTGGAATATTTATTGTATCATCTCTTTGAAACACAATTTTCTATGTGCTGTCTTGTCTTCCTATTGGTTCCCATGCACTGGAGCATTAATGACTGATTCTGTGCTTCAGGGATCCTGGAGGTCCTTCACTGCATCTTAATTGAAAGCCCAGAGGCACTTAACATCATTCAGAGAGGACATATCAAATCTATCATCTCACTGCTATACAAACATGGCCGCAACCACAAGGTAAGCTTCTGCTGCTTCCTTTTGTGTGACTGACCGACTGTCTAATGGACAGGGCTTCACATAGAATATAATCCATGAATCCAAGTTTATTTTTTATTCCTTAATCACCAGTTATGCCTTGCTCAGGGTAATTTCAGGGCTATCTTGTAACATTACAGAGAAAGAGAACATGATGTAATTTTTAGTTAAAGAGGATTTCTTGCTGCATGTGAAATATTAATGAGACCCTCTTATCATCTATATGATACTCAGATTTCAGAAAATGTATAAGCTTATTGGGTTATCAAGCTGAAAAACCACTTTGGGAATATACCACTTAATGTAAATGAACCAGATTTGTAAGGACATGAACACTACTCCCACTGTCTTTAAATTTCCATCTTTTGTCTCTTTTTGTTTGTAATAAGATCCTAGATGTTCTGTGCTCACTCTGTGTTTGTAATGGAGTAGCTGTAAGAGCCAATCAGAACCTCATCTGCGATCACCTACTCCCAAAACGAGACCTGTTACTCCAGACACGGCTGGTGAATGATGTCCAAAGGTAGAGAAAAAAATAGTTTTTTGTAGTGGTCACTGCACTAAATTATGCAACTACACAGCTGAGTATATGTCAAATATACAAAAAGCGCTTTACACTGTGTCTCATTCACCCATTCACACACACACACACTCACACACCAATGGTAGCAGAGCTGCCATGCAAGGTAAATGACAATGACAGTGCTGTGGTAAATGCTTTTTAATTTTTTTTTTTGCATGAGTGTTGAGTAGGAGATTTAAAGTAATTTTTTAATATTAGGCTACATCTGAATACATACTTGCATTAAACAAATGCCAACACTGACTGCCTTAAATATACACAGTAAAATCCCTAGTGTTGAATTAACACCCAGAGTGTTTATATGAGTCCAGTGGACTCATATAAACACTGAAGGGTGTGAATTCAACACTGTGGGTGTTAAATCAACACTGGTGATTTTTCTGTGTAATGACATGCTGGTTGTGTTAAAAATAACAACTAGGTTGAAACGTATGTTAAAATAACACACTAAGTGTTGATTCTAACACATCTGTTTTGTGAGTGTTGCATTTTCCATTGGCTTTATAAACAGCAAGTCATACATTTACACATTTACATCATTTATTAAGATTTTTTGACACAAACTGTCTGTTCTGTTTCCTTTTCTATAATGATAGCATGAGACCTAACATCTTTCTGGGAGTGAGGGAAGGTTCTGCTCAGTACAAGAAGTGGTACTTTGAACTGATGATAGACCAGGTGGAGCACTTTATAACCAGCGAACCTTCTCACCTGCGGGTCGGGTGGGCTTCCTCCAAAGGCTATGCCCCCTACCCAGGGGGTGGAGAGGGCTGGGGGGGAAATGGAGTTGGAGATGACCTCTATTCTTATGGCTTTGATGGACTTCACTTGTGGTCAGGTATGCTTAAATACTAAATATTTAAAATATAGGATGTCCCAAAAGTCCCTATACATAGGGACCTACGCATGTATTCCAGCACCATGTCGGTTGTGCCTTCGTCAGTGGGTGTTCGTGGACGTCTACTCCTCGCTTGGTCAGCAACACTTTCAGTCATTTTGAATTTGTTAAGAAGTTTGGCAACAGTGTGTGATGTGCTTGCAATGTTTCTTGTTTAAGTCCTTCGCAACCTTGCGACAGCTTCCCAATCCAGCTATGAGAATGATTTCAATACGTTTTTCTTTTGTCAAAGACATTCTTAAAGGCTATCTGAAATTTTTTTAGATATCTGAAAAACTTTGATATAGTGCCTGTTAATTAAGTTATATACTTGAACAAAACCACAAGGATAAATCGCTTTTTCAATCATTTATGCAACAGAAATATTAATAGATGTGATATTCTTCTGTGGAAAAAATAAGTACACCCATGGCCTCAGAAGCTAGTATTGCCCCCTTTAGCAGAAATAACTTCTAGTAGGCATTTTGCATAACTGTCCACCAGGCTTGCTGGAAATTTTGACCACTCTTCCATGCAATATACTTTCAGTTGCCAGATGTTTGAGGGTTTTCTTGCATGTACTGCCTATTTCAAATCCCCCAACAACATTTCAGTGGGATTCCAATCCAGACTTTGGCATTCCATAACCCTCCATTTCTTCTTTTTGAGCCATTCCTTGGTGGATTTGCTTGTTGAAAGGTCCACTATTGGTTCAACTTCAACTTTTGGACAGATGACCTCACATTATCTTCAAGCACTCTTTGACTCTTTGATGGAGAATTCATAGTTGAATCAATGAATGCAAGCTGCCCAGTCCCTGAGGCAGCAAAGCAACCCAAAAACACAACATTTCTACCACTGTGCTTCATAGTTGGTATGAGGTGTTGCTCCTGTAAAGCTGTCTTTGGTCTATGCCAAACATGTATGCTGTTACTGTGGCCAAACAGCTCTATCTTTGATTTGTCTGTCCAGTGCACATTATTCCAAAAGGCCTGGTCTTTGCCTATATGCTCATTGGCAAACTGTAGTCTTGCAAACTGTAGTTTTCTCCCATGCAGGTCAAAACCTTTTTTTTCCTTAGGGCTTACAGAACTCTTTAGATCTTGGCATGATGACACCACACACCTCAATAGCAAAGGGAACACCAGACACTAGATATGAGAGGGGTATAAATAAGACAGGTTCCACCTTCACTCCCTAAGCAGGTTCTTATCACTGGCACCCAATCTTGAACACCTGATTCTAATTTTATGGGTCTGAAGTTGTGATAAATGTGGGGGTGTACTTACTTTTTCCATGTGTTTTTTTGTCAATTTAAATTGAAAATGACTACAGAATGTCACTTTTATGTGTCATTTGATAGAGTGTATCAACTTTATAAAGAGGATCAAATGTTTGCTTGTCCAAAAATGTCAAAAAAGCCAAAAAATTACCATAAGGTGTCCTTATTTTTTCACATGACTCTATATATGGAGACTTTTGGGACACCCTGTAGATTGAGATATATTTTTTAGCTATTTAGATACTTAAATTGTGTTATTTTGTTCTGGCAATCCACACAAAATGCAGTTTATTTATTTTTATTGGTCACTGTTTAGTCTGAAACTCGGTTTATTCTGAATTGCCTCTCATGCAAGTGCAATACTCATGAAAGTGATCTAGTGTGGATTGCTAAAGTAAAGGTAAAATACTTTATAAAGCGCAGAAGTTACAGTTATAAGGCATTGACTGACTCCTCCTCTGTGTTCACAAACAGTTCTCTACGTTTTTGTGTCTATATTTGTGCTTCAGGTCGAATCCCACGGAGAGTAGCTTCAGTAAACCAGCACGTACTTGCCTCAGATGATGTGGTGAGCTGCTGTTTGGATCTTGGAGCTCCAAGCATCTCCTTTAGAATCAATGGGCAGCCTGTTCAAGGCATGTTTGAGAGCTTCAACACAGATGGTCTCTTCTTCCCTGTTGTCAGCTTCTCCGCTGGTGTCAAGTATGTAATAGTACAAATGAGAGGGATTATACACTATATGGCCAAAGGTTTGTGGACACCTGACCATCACACGCACATGTACTTGTTGAACATCCCGTTGCAGATCCTTTTGCTGTTATAAAAACCTCCACTCTTCTGGGAAGGCTTTCTGCAAGAATGTGGAATGTGGCTGTGGGGATTTGCCCATTCAGCCACAAGCGCATTAGTGACGTGAAACACTGATGTTGGGTGAGGAGGCCTGGGGCGCCATTAGCATTAAAGGTCATCCTCAAAGTGTTCAGTGGGCTTGAGGTCAGGGCTCTGTGCAGGCTGCTCGAGTTCTTCCACTCCAGCCTTGGCAAACCATGTCTCCATGGACCTTGCTTTGTGCACAGGGGCATTGTCATGCTGGAACATGTTTGGGCCCCTTAGTTCCAGTGAAGGGAAACTGTAATGCTACAGCATACAAAGATATCACATACAACCGTGTGCTTCCAACTTTATGGCAACAGTTTGGGGAAGACCCACATATGGGAGTGAAGGTCAGGTGTCCACATACTTTTGGCCATTTAGTGTACAGTATGTGTGTTTATATATTTACACAGTACATTAGACAAGCTAGTTTGAGTGTCACAGCTTGATAAGCCTTCAGACAGAATTGCTGTGTAATTGTTTCTCATTGCTTTTATTACTCAGTTGCTTTACAGCATCCTGCCATGCTTTTTTATTGCCTTTTTGGAGTACAACCTTTTGTATTGCCTCTTATTACCTACTCTATTTCAAACCTTATTCACACCCATTCATTTACTAATATCCTTTTGCAGGTAACCTGTAAGAGTTGTTGGTTTTTTTTTGCCATGTAAAGTGTTAATATTAATAATATGTCATGACCAATGCAAATGGTTAAAGCTCTAAAGCTGAGCACTGAGTGCATGGTGGGCACGTTAATACTCCTGGTACTTGGAATAGCATTAACTCTTCCTCTTTGGCTGCTGATTATGTCTGATTCTCTATAAAATGCTGTCTAGCAGTGGCAACATGTGTGACCATCTGATAACACACACAATGGCGCTCACACTTACAGCATTGGAGCTCAGCAAAGCTGTACATCTTTTGACCATGACTTCCATTTCCTTTTAACTGTGCTACATTTATTTAAATATATGTGTGTTTGCATACATGGGTGTTTGATTTCAGGGAAGTAACTCAATTCAAACTTATACATCGCATTATAGGGAATTGATTAATTTAACTTTGTGTTGGTAAGTGTGTCTGAAGAGGCCAGCTGGAAAGGGTTTTCCATTAAAAAGCCTTACCAGGTGTTCAGAGAACGTTGGAAAGTAAGCAGAGACTATAAATCACTTTATGGCTATTAGTGTAATTTTTATATCTCTCTAAATTAGATTGAAGGATTGCTGAGAGTGCTAGCAAGTTAATAAAGCCAAAAAGAGTAATTATGGTGTTGATACATGATCAGTTCAAAGCACATTGTGATGTTAGTTAATGTGCACTGCTCATTTTGCCAATCTATCTCTGTTCTGATAAATATTTGTTCCTACATTTTTTTGCTTACACATTGTTATTACACACAGGCACTAAGAGCACTTGCCCTTTACCTACAGTTATGCTCATAAATTTACATACTGTACCCCTTGCAGAATAACGTTTTCAGAAACAATTTACTTAATGTATTGTGTTGCCTTCTTGTTAGTGAATGTTTGCACCTTTTGTAATAGTTGTGTATGAGTCCCTCAGTTGTCCTCAGTGTGAAAAGATGGATCTCAACATCATATAGCCACTGTTGGAAAGGGGTAAATATGCAGAAGATACTGGGAAAGCAAAGAATGTGCAGGACCTGGAGAAGAACAGTGGGCAGATTAACTGCTCAGTACAAACAAGGGACTCATGAACAACTATCACAAAACATAAAAACAGTTGTTGATCATCCAGGTAACAACACACAATATTAAGAATCAAGCGTATGTAAACTTTTGAACGGGTTCATTTGTGTGTTAGTATTGTGTCTTGTGGACTATATGTAAACATGTGTTATGTGAAATAGCTTATTCAGGGCAGTACTAAATAAAAAACAAAAATGCAATTTTAATGATGCCTCTTATTTAAAAAAAAATTATTAACATTTTGCAGATTCTGCAACGGGTATTTAAATTTATGAGCAAAACTGTAAGCCATTAGCACAAAAATCAAAACAAAAATCTCACGCTCATTACACAGTACAGTACTCCACCTCAAAGGACAAATTTAATAATTTTCAATAACTGTTATACCAGAAAGACATATAATACATAGAAAGTAATGGCAGTCTCAATTTCTTAAGCACATGGATTTAAGGATTCAGATCTGCGGAGAGCGGCGTCCAACATGTTGCCTCTCACCAACGCCACTTTGGACTGATTTCTTTATCTTGTCCAGCATCTTATTTTCATTTTGTATTCACCCACTCATTCTTCGTTTATCTCTGCAGGGTGCGTTTCCTTTTAGGTGGCCGCCACGGTGAATTTAAGTTCCTGCCTCCATCAGGCTACGCTCCCTGCTATGAGGCACTGCTTCCCAAAGAAAAGATGCGAGTAGAACCAGTTAAGGAGTACAAAAGGGATGTGGATGGAGTGAGAGACTTGCTGGGCACCACACAATTTCTGTCCCAGGCTTCTTTTATACCCACTCCAGTGGACACCTCTCAAGTAAGAACATTATTTATTATGTCAGTACAAGAATAACAAAATTGACAGAATAAAGTGTATGTGAAGGATAGTTAGTTATGTATGTGTTGATGTTTCTTCATGTAGTTTAGTCATCACATGTCTCCAAGTTTATGTACAAAACATTTTATGCCTTGTAAATAAAAGGGTGCAGCAAGTAGGTCCAGGGTCCCTGGTAAAATTCTGAGCTTGTGTTACTGTCTGTGCTGAATTTCTGCTTTCGGTTCACCAGTTTCCCCCACCTTTCAAAAACATGTATGTAGGTAAATTGGCAAAATACAACTTACTGAAATATTATCGTAGAAACATGAGAAAAATAACTAAAACCTTAGTGTAACACTTTCCCAGATTTGGGTAGGGAATGAGGAAGCTGGATGCAGGCTTGAAACAACTTCATTTTCACTTTTCAGTGGTTTTATTTTATGGTTCTTTGCTGGTTGGCTCTCTCTGTCTTTCGAGGTGGCTCCCGTTTTAATTCTCGCCTCGGCTCACTGCAACAAGTAACATTCATTACTGTAATTCCTTGCAGGTGTGCAAGCCTTACCACTCACCTTCTCCGACTCCGCTCTCCATTCACAAACCAGCGCCTGAGCATGGCTTTGCTTCCATACTTAGGCTGTTCAAACTTTTTATTTCCAATCAAAATGTGGGACATCATCTCATGTTTTTTATTTCCAATCAAAATGTGGGACATCATCTCATGTTGCGGGATGTGGGACATACTGATAGGGAATGAATGCATGAGGAATTAATAGAAAAATGTGGTGTTTGATGCTGTCATGTGGGGTAGAAAAGTGAGAACGTAACCGGGAATGCCAAAATCATGTTTTTCACGAGTCTCTGTCTTCAAGTCCAAGTCAAGTCTCGAGTCAGTTGTTCATGAGTCCAAGTCAAGTTACACGTCTTTTTTTTTTGCGACTTAAGTGCGACTCGAGTCCAAGTCACGACTCGAGTTTTCCATCTCTGAGTTACACAGTGACACATACACATCGAGTTTGACTCCAGTCAAAACCACATTGGGCTCCTCTCCTGTCAGCCAAGAACAGGAATCAGAGGCTGCAGTTTGCACAGGCACATCAAAACTGGACAGGTAAATATCAGAAAAACGTTCCCTGGTCTTTTTTCCAGTCTTAAATTGTCACGTTCTGGTGAGCCTGTGCCCACTGTAGCCTCAGATTACTGTTCTTAGGTGACTGGAATAGAACGTGATGTGGTCTTCAGATGTTGTAGCCCACCCTCCTCGATATGTTGTGCATTCTAAGATGTGTTTCTGCTCACCAAGTTTGTAAAGAGTGGTTATTTGAGTTACTGTAGTCTTCCTGTCAGCTTGAACCAGTCTGGCCATTCTCCTATGACCTCCTCTGACCTCTCTCAAGGCATGTCCACTTGCAGAACTGCTGCTTTGTTTATCATGCTATTCTGTGTAAACTCTAGAGACTGTTGTGTATGTAAATCCCAGGAGATCAGCAGTTGAATTACTCAATACCAATGTGTCTGGCAATAATAATAATGCTACAGTCAAAATCACTTAGATCACATTTTTACCCATACTAAGGTACTAATGTTTGATGTGAACATTATGCATTGCACTGCTGACAAATTATTGGCTGATTGGATAATTGCATGAATGAGCAAATGTCCAGGTGTTCCTATTAAAGTGGCTGGTGAGTGTATAATGACACACATAGAGACAGAGCTTATACAAACTCAAATACTTGTATTTTAATATTAATTAAAAAGAACATAGCAGGTGCAATAAAACAAAATAGTAGATAAACAGAATGATCAACATCCAACAGATAATTTGTAAATTATTTTAATAATAGTTTAAAAAGAAATTAATAAATGGCTTATTGTAAAGCCTTTTTTGTGTCACAGATTGTCATGCCTCCTCACCTGGAGAAAGTACGTGATAGGCTGGCTGAGAACATCCATGAACTGTGGGCCATTAACAAGATTGAACTGGGCTGGTCTTATGGCAAGGTACGACTACAAAAACAACAACAACAACAACAACAATAATAAAAAACATTCAGCAGGCCTAATAGCACATAGCCAATACCATTTTAACACACAACCATACATTTTAGTTTGGACCAGATCATACAAATATGACACACACTCAAATTTCATCCACACCAATATTTCAAGCACATACTTCTGAAAACTTTTAGATACCACAGATCAGATTTTCACTCTGAATTTTTGAATGGTTATCATTTATATTAACAAAAGCTTGTTCAGTGCTTCACTTTGCTTTCTCTTTTATAATTTGCTGATCAAATTAAACAGAGGGTAAGTCAAAAAAAGATTTTGGTTCATTGTGCAATTGAAAGCATCAACTCCATTTTAATTTCCATATGTTCCAGATTACTTAGTTCAGTCATTTCTCCCATGTTGGGTATGATTGATTTTGCTTTAAATTGTGATTGATTTACTCAGTTTAAAAGGCTGAATGGGTAACAGCACACATTTGCTGCAGTTTCAACACTTGTCATGAGTAAACTATGAATATGTGCTCAATTTCTCAATAACCCATTTAGAAATTCAATGTAGTATTCCTATGTAATTTATTCAGTTCAGCCTGATTAATTTCTGTCTGTAAAACCAGACTTTCATTATGAAATAATTACTATCTGTGATCCTCTCTTTTTTATTTAAAAAAATTAATGGCTTTAAGACCACAATAGGCCCTTTAAGACAAAATCATCATCAAAATCCCATTTTGTATGTATGTACTACAAATATGATTAATATGTTGACTAATATATTGATCATATTCTCCTTGATTTCCTTCTCCTAAGCCCTGAAAATCAGTGAGTCTCTTTTTGTACTCAGGCCATTTTTTCTGTTCCTCACAGTAGTTTAATAGAGTTCTTAATTGGGGCCAAGAGTGATTATTATGACAGGTCAAGCTCTTCACTTGTTAATCTGCCGTCATCAAGGTCCAGCTGTTGTGGGCAGGATTTATTTATGTTTTTAATGAGACCTTGTTAACTTTGGGATGATGTAGCATTGGCTGGAAAATCAAGATCAAAATATAAATGTATCTGGCACAGTTGGTGATGGCTTTATATTATCAGGAGGGGTATTGGGTGCTTCCTTAAATTTATCTAGACATGCAGTTCCCTCTCTTTGTCCAGCAGCGATGCTTCCATAGCAGTGGTTTGTGTCTGTGTTTTAAAAACCCCCCAAGCAAACAAAAAAATGAACCCCAGGATTAACCCTTAAATGCGTAAATGTTTTGACAGGCATTATTACATATTCGGGGTGTTAGCGACCCGGAGTATATAACATGGATGGATCTCTAAACTGGCCCAATAGTATAAAACTGTCCTAATATTTTATTTACAATTACAAAATAAAACAGATGCAAAAGAAATACACCATTAAAATCACGCACCAATAATTCGCATGCTAAAATAGTGAAAGTATTGTAGCATTTTCATTCAGTCATTTCAGTCACCATAACAAAATTTAAATCATTACAATATTTAATATTTTCGTAATTAAAGTCATTTTATCATGTATAATTTCATGTATAATATAATCATGGCTAAAAAAAATTATTATTAAGTAATATTAAGTAATATTAAGATAGACAATTGTGACACCTTCTGCGTTTCCCCTGGTAAATTCAGCATATGGCTCATATTCGGGATCGGATCATTCGATGCATTATTCTCAATAGGCTGCTTCTGTGTTCATAATCATCAAAATTAATATTTTGTTCGCTGACAGCTTCATCATCAGATCCACCATGAAACGACACTAATATTTGATTAGAAACTTGTTCTGCAGTAAATTGCTGAACCATGTCAAGTTTTTAAATATTTTTTTATGTCTATATGCCTCGGGTCAGTAGCAACCCTATAAACATTTTACAATAAATGAATTATAAAACAGATATTATTTGACAATAAAAAATGTTTTTGTTATATTGTTGATAATGAATACATTGAGGAATACCAAGAAGGTGGAGGTCTAATGTGAACAAATTAAGGAGGGAGAGGGTACTGGATGACGTCCCGGGTCACCGTCGACCCGAGGTATGTGTTTAAGGGTTAAGCTTCTACTAAAGATGTAATTCACCATAAATAATAAAAAATTAATCTGTATTCATAAAACATGTCAGAATTAAAAATCAATGCTAGTAACATGTACAATACTGTTCTATAATTTCTAGGTTACTTTACAAAGACTAAGCAGGAATGAATGACTAGTTCTTCATTAACACTTAGGTTACTGTGATTACCTGCTAAGGAACACTAATTAATTACTCAGTATGAATGCTTGGAGTTTACTAGTAACTTGCATGGTGCAGTTCACTAATAACCTAGCAGGAATTACTGAGACTTACATTTCTCTTGCAGCTAACTAAGGCTATTTAATTTTAAGTAACAATGGTTTTCCTAATGAGCAGACCCTTCACTTCATCCATACTAAGTCTGAATACAGTTGCCACCCAGGGATGTGTACGGAGCCCCCTCCTATACTCCCGCTTCAGGCATGATTCTGTTGCCAAACAGCTTCAAGGTCATTTTCAGGTTTGCTGATGACACACCCATTCTAGGCCTCATTACAAACAGAGATGAGACGGCCTACAGCAGGAGTATCCAAATGTTTTGGGAAAATGACAGTTATTAGCACTGTGTAAATTAGTAAAGGAGGATTGGTGAGACAAATGTCTCAATTGGCAATTAGTGTTAATGTGATCAGTAATTAATCAGTAATTATTATAGAAGAGACATAGCTAACTACTAGTTCTGCAGGAGAAATATAAGACTCAGCAATTACTGCTAGTTAATGGTGAAATACTCCATTATTCCTACCTACTAATTACCCAGTAGTTTATAGTAGTAGTGTTAATGAAGGACTATTTATTCATTCATGCTTAGTCCTGATTTACTAAGATGCCAGTTAAGGAGCACTGATTTGTAAATGCAGTCTTCTAAACAGTAATTGTATAAATGTGTCATGTGCAAGCTTGGAGGATACTGAAATGAATATTATGTTCTAATTGTTCACCGTGGTTGTGGCAAACTCATATCTCAAAGAGTGTTCCAGGAGAGTGAACTGAATCTAAAATTTGAGGGTTGTGAAGGACATCTAAAAACCATTCGAAATGCAATATAAATAAAATAAAGAAGAGACATGATTTTATGTTCTGTTGTTAAGGTATATGCAAATAAAAAAAACCTTTTCACAGACCCTTTGAATTCTGTTGGAATCAGAGGTGAGACCATGATGCAGATACTGTATTTAATTTAATGTGGTAGCATGATTTTGAGAAGCTTTTGAAATACTGACAATTTTGAGGAACTAATAAAGCAATTGTTCCCTTTCAAAGGGAACTCAACGTTGCGTGACCTACACGCTGTGAGAAGCGCCCTCACGTGTGACTAGTATCTGAAGCTTGTGTACCAGCATGCCTATTTATAGGCCTGCCGTGATCAGGTGACGTGGCAGTTTATTATATGATATTATATAATAACAGCACCTGTGAACCACGCTGTCAGCCTTATTATCTTCAGCGAGACTACATGTCAGTCGTTTGTGTAATACTCGCAAAAAGACTCTTCATTTTCTCTCTATCTTTTTTTAAAAAAAATCTATTTACTTTTCTGTCCTTTTAAAAAAAAAAGAGAGAGAGAGAGAGGAAAGTATCAATGAGAGAGAATTCAGGAAGTGTGTTACACTTCGCTCCTGTTTCATCATGAAGGGGACGGATACACTTTCTGTATGAAGTGTCTAGGGTTGGAGCACACCAAGGCAGCCCTCGAGAGGTCTGACTGTGCACATTGTTAATACCTTATAATTAGGCAGCTCCTTTCGCGACTCGCTCTCTTCTCGGCCGAGGGGAGTTGGGTTTCAGAGCCTCGCGAATCTGGGCCGGCCGCTGCAGAGGCAGCCGGTTCAGGTCCTGGGGATCTCTTATGGATCTGGAAGAGGAGCCGGAGGTGAGCACTGCTCTATCTCTTTCTGTCTTCTGGGTCTGGCTCTCCGCCAGATTTTGGAGCTCGCATTGCAACTCCTCCTTCCGCTATGAAAAGCCAAAAATTTATAAATATTAATAATAATAATAATAATAATAATAATAATAAAAATAAAAAAAAAATAATTTCCTCTATGACTCCGAGGAGCCAGAAGTGTGTGCTAAAATCTGAGAGTAGCTTTCAAGCATATAAAGAGCTGCTTGAAGTGATTACTAAGGCTGGATGCGCTTTTCTTTTCTCCCCAGTGAAAATAAATCTCCCTCACACTGCATAAAACTCCCCTTTTTTCCAGAAGTGAATGACGAAATATGACGCCTCTGGGGCAAACCTTACATAAGCTGTATTTATAACACTGTGATGTCTGATTATTCAGCCATCGTGGGGAATGAACCGCACAGCTATTTAGCTATGCTGAAGGTGGAGAAGGCGCTTGCGAGCTACCTCTCTCCATCGATGGTAGGTAATTTAGGGTTCAGCTTTACCATCCAAGCCATGTGAGGCCACCGCGGCATTGGTGGGCAAGGCCTATGGGTCTTGCTTGTGGGCCACTGCATACAATGGCAGTTTTGCAGGTTTACCAGACAGACCTGCTGAGTGAGCTCGACAAACGTCGGCATTCAGCCAGCTCCTTCCCTATTGTGTTGAGTTCACCAGCACTAGTATGAGGGAGACACAGAAGGTAAGTTTGGCAGCCTGCCTTCCCCCGCAGACAGCCAGGGGAACCGGGTGGCCACAGTCGCAGTCTGCCACTCGGCCTGATCTGAGAATGGTCATAAAGGCCAAGCAGAAAAAGGAGGAGCGGTAATAACAGGCAGTGTAGGGATATACCAGTACTACTGTAGGGCCTCCCCTAGCCAAGGCTGTCCCAAGTTTTCAGGGTTCTCTGGTCAGCAAACTGTCACAGTGCAACGAAAATCTGATGCTTTCCCTCCAGTAGAATGTAGAAAAGTTAATATCATTAAAAGGCCATCTGGCAGCGTGCAAACTACTGCCAAATGTGTCTCCATAGGTTCTGTCTACCATAGAAAAGGGTTACCGGGTCCAGTTCAGAGCTCGAGTGGCATATAAATCACCTAGAAATGTGGGCCGTGTTTCTAGCACTGAAATTCTTTCTTCCTCAATTGAGAGGTCA
>JANDJT010000228.1:8940437-8970686 GCA_024331685.1 Stegophilus panzeri
AGATCACATTTTATGACAAATTTATGCAGAAAACCATGAAATTCCAAAAGGTTCACATACTTTTTCTTGCCACTGTAGGTAAAACTTGATATGAGTGATTGAAAGCTAGTGTGGAACAAGTTAGCCTGTTTAGACTTATTTAAACATCACTTAAAGTTTCAGCTCCCCACTGATTTTTTTAATTGTTCAGTAGCAACATAAGAATGGTGAATATGGGTAACTTGTGATTTTTTTACACAGGTGTGTGGACATCATGGAACTCTCTGAGCAGGAAGACCTGCGGACATTCCATTATCACACCCTAAAACTTTACCGTGCTCTCTGTGCCCTTGGTAACACGCGTGTAGCCCATGCTCTCTGCAGCCACCTTGACCAGTCACAGCTCCTTTACATTATTGACAACCAATACCTGTCTGGCATGCTGCGCCAAGGCTTCTATGATGTCCTCATCAGTATTCATCTAGAGACTGCCAAAGCTGCGCAGCTTATGATGAACAATGAGTTCATCATCCCAATCACAGCAGAGACCCGCAGCATCCGACTCTTTCCAGATACCTCCAAGCAACACCAGCCACCTGGTGTAGGACTCAGTACATCTTTAAAACCCAGGCTTAGCTTTGCTCCACCATGCTTCATCACTCCAAAGCGTGACCAGTATCTCTACAGCCCAGAAATTCCTCTAGATGTTCTGAGGGAGAAGGCAATTAGCATGCTAACAGAGGCTGTTCAGGGTGGAGGAGATCACATTCGAGATCCTGTAGGGGGCAGCGTGGAGTATCAATTTGTGCCAATTCTCAGAATGATTAGCACGCTGCTAACCATGGGTGTGCTAACCAGCCAGGATGTTCATAAGATCTTGCTCCTCATCGAACCGCATGTCTTTGGGGAGCAGAAGGCAGATGAAATGGGGAAAGCTACAGAGAAAGAGGGGATGACAGGAGCAGAAGAGAAGGCAGTGGAGGCTGGAGAGGAGGAAGCTAAAGATACCAAGCAGCCAATAAAGGGATTGCTGGAGAAGAAATTGCCAGAGTCAGTCAAACTGCAGGTATAACAATACTCGAAGTAAGCAAATGTGTTTTATGCATTGATTGTTTTCTGAAGACCTGCATAATGCAGGATTTCACTTTAAACATAAAAGTAATGAGAGGGCTGTAAGGATTTAATTAAGCTTATATGTATAAAGAATTGTTATCCCATTTCTGTAACTCGTTTCAGATGTGCAAACTTCTTCAGTACTTCTGTGACTGTGAATTGAGGCACCGTATTGAGGCCATTGTGTCATTCTCTGATAGCTTTGTGTCAAAGCTGCAGTACAACCAGAAGTTCCGTTACAATGAGTTAATGCTTGCTCTCAACATGTCTGCTGCTGTTACTGCTAAGAAGACTAAAGAGTTCCGCTCACCACCACAGGAACAGGTATGCTGTTAAAAATTCACAACATTCTTTAATTCTACATTTCTTGGTGTAATGGCAGTGTCTGAAATCATTGTTTACTTATCATAAAGTCATCCTGCACAGTGTTTTTTCCTCTTTTAACAGAGCCATAGCACACCCATGAAGGCACTGTTGATTATTGACAAATTAATTTAGATCTATTATGACCAAGGTAAATACCAAAATTATTGAAACCTTGCTCCTCATAATGGAACACCTAGGCCAGTATGCAGAGCGGCTCTCGGACAATCAGTTTTAATGTCATGCATGTCATGGCGACTGTTTCCCTTCACCAATTTATTCAGCTAGACATCCACACCATTAACCTCATAAGAGCCTAGATCCAGCCCCATGCCACTGAAACTGATGGAGAAAAAGAAAGAATCAGAGCCTGTGGAAATCACTCATGTCAGTCTGCCCACTGAGGATAAAGAGGGCCAAAGACAAATAGGCCTCTGCTTGTATTGTGGCAAAAGGGGACATTTCTGATCTACATTGTGCTCTGAGACCAGAGAAAATGTTACTCCTGTGATTGAGAAAAACAAAATTTCCCTTCCTGTTATCATGGAGCTTTAAGACTTATAACTTTCCAGCGCTTGTTGACTTTGTGGCAGCATTTCAAGGTACTAGACAACACCCAAAAGGGATGAGGACGTGTCATAGAGCATACCATTCCCCTCCAGATGTGCATCGTTGCCTTGCACACAGAAACTCTATCATTTATGATAATCAGATCACCTCAGAATCTAGTAGTATTGGGTTTTCCCTGGATACCAACCCATCCAGTCCTGGAAAGAAGCTGAGATCACTTTCTGAAGACCACACTGTTTTAAAACCTGCCTCTCTCTCTTGTTGCTTTACTCGGAGTGACAGCCTGTAAGTGAATCACAAGGTGGAAATCCCCAAATCATACCTTTTATTTATCAGCTGTGTTCAGTAAAACAAAGGCTTCAAAATTACCTCCACATTACCCAGGGGAATGTGCCATATGGGCTTTTTAATGCGTCCTTAGTCTTCTAAACCTTCATGAACAAGATACTGAGAGAATTTCTGAACTTTGTCATAGTCTACATCAACGGCATCTTGATCTTCTCATCTGAGAATGGGGTAGGAGATATCTTGACTCAGTGCAGTGGTCAACACGACAAGCTACACCCATGTGCCTTCTTTTCTAGGAAGCTATCACCAGCTGATAGAAATTATGATGTGGGGAAGTGGTAGTTGGTCACCATCAATGCTGCCCTGGAAGAATAGCAATACTAGCTCATAGGAGCTCAAAGATCAATGCAATCTGGAATATGTCAAGTCAACAAAAAAGACTCTACCCCTCACTAGTACAGGTGGGCATTTGTCTTTTCCTGGTTTCACTTCATGTTGACATATAGAGTGAGATAAAAGAACACCAAAGCTGATACCCTATTATTCATTATAGTCCATAAACACTGAGTTCCTCCAAAACCATTACACTTGATTCATGCATTGCAGCACCAGTCACCTCAGAAATCATGCAAGAGCCCAACAAGAAGTTCCAACCCCAACAGAGTTCTCTCAATCTAAAAATGTATGTGTCCCAGAACATGAGGGCAAATATCCTACAGTGGTTCTACACGTTGCTGATCTCCATACATCCTGGTTAGTGGGAAACAAATTCTGCTGTAATCTTGCTCAAGATGATTTTCAACTTTTCCTCACTGGTTTCACTCATTTCACCATATAAAAGACTTATGAACTTAACACTAAGTGCAACGCCTTGCCATTTGCTAGACTTTCGAGTAAGTTCTAAACCATAATTCATCTGATTGCATCTATGTATGACTCTGCCTTACTTTTCTGGTTTTCCTGCCTTATATTTTCCTTCATTCTGGCTTGTATCCTGTGTACCTAACCTGGCCTCTGATCCTTGACTATGTATTTGGATTGTTGATTATCGTGCTTTGTGTAGGTACATTGTGTCTGACCTGGGACTGTCTGTTTTTAGTGATTTTTGGATTGTAGACATGTGTTTATTAAACCTCTCATACATGGATCCCCACCAGGCTCTCGAGTCACCTTCATAATACCAAGATCTGGGAAAGGTTTGATTGAGTACAAGTAGATCTCTTTGCTGATGCCAAATTATTTCAACTTGTCAACTTGGAGGCTGAATGACTCCGACGTGACAGTAATTCGCCCCATCCCACCTCAAGGCTGTTGCTATACTATCTAATCACTATGACACTTTAACTCAGCTATATATTTTGAAGATTTTTTCTTCATCTCTCAGATACAGGAAAATAGTAAATCAAATCTTCCTGTTTGGAATTTGTCTTTGGCAGTTCATCTTTTATATTTCTTTATAGACTGTTGATGACTTCATATTTTTAGCCAAAGAGTTATAATTGTAATTGTTATAATTGTAATTAATTAATCACAATTATGTTAACCTTCCCATTTTTTAAGACCCTGGTTTCTTTTGGGTTTTTTATAGCACACTTTTCTATCACAAATATCTCTCTGGACTATGCAATATTTTTTTTTCTTTCAGATCAATATGCTGTTAAATTTCAGTATGGGTGATGACTGTCCATGTCCTGTGGACATTCAGGAGGAACTCTATGACTTCCACAGCGAACTTCGTCTACACTGTGGTAAGGGCTACCTCTTAAGTAGATAAAATATTGATATTTTTGTAAACTGGCCAGTCTATAGACCATTTATATGCACATTTTATATAATCGTAAGTTATGCATGTGGAGGTAGCAAAGTGTCAATGTTACCAGTGCATGAGTCAGGTCAACATGTTCAACTTTTTAATCACAATGCTTGTGTTGTTAATGAGTTTTAAATGATTTCAGTCTCAGCAAAAACTCATCGAAGTGTGATTGAGCGGACAGTGAAAATAAGAATTTGTGACCATAAGAGTTAATCAGCATTTCACATTTGCCTGAAATTCAGGAACAATGGCCCTCTTGTTATTCAAAACAACCTGAAATCCATACATTATTCAAACAATGTCAAACAACAATCAAATGCTGTGCCAACTCAGTGAGCTTCCCACATCCCACTCAGAATGTTAGTTTGATGCCCATCCCACCACTCATCCAACCTCACAGTTATTTTAAACAGATTCCAATCTGTAACATGAAACCTGGCTAATATGATTCTAATTAATCAGTTATTGATGATTACCCACCTCATTCAATTGGATAAAAATTTAATTTGGTTTGCCCTCACTTGGTTTTCTTCATTCCTGTTGAGGTGTATACAGGAAAGGTTGTTTTTTTTATTGACAGGGTCTGAGTATTAATAGATTAATAATCACTGTCGGAGTGATCCAGATTAGACTTTAACTCCTGTATGTTGCTTATGTTTGTTTTTGCTTCCTCATAGAGCAGTTGTGTCAGTGATGAGAATTGTCTCTGTTTGCTGCTTCTAAACGAAGCTTTAGAAGACAAACCTTACAAGCTAAAGCTAATATTTGTCATTCTGTTTCTAAAGGAGCACAATCACACTATTATTTTCTTTCGACACATAGATGCTGCAGAATTTCTCTGCAAATAAGTCATAGTTGAGTGCCTTCCCTTATGGCTCTGACACATTTGAAGGGAAATAATTTACATCACTTATAAGGTTCAAGAGGGAAAAAAGAGAAACGTTTAAAAAAGTTTTTGGTCACAGACAACAGCAAAAAATGCTCCTTGAGTACCATGGTATTACCAAAACAATAGTATACATTGTGTGTATGTCTGTTTATCAGGTATTCCAATGGAGGAGGAGGAAGAAGATCAGGACACATCTATTAAAGGCCGTCTGGTGGCTCTAGTTAACAAGATCAAGGGGCAGCCTCACAAAGCAGAAATGAAGCCAACAGAGAAAGAGCAAGCCATCCCTTGTAAGAATCATTTGCAATCAAGAATCATCATACATGGAATACTTTTGGTGTTTATTTGTCTTTGAAGTGGAAACAGTGTGGAAATATGTGTGCATCAGAGTCACAATGAAATGAATGTTATAAATGACCCTTGCCATAAGATGAAAAGGATATCAAGAATGAGAAGGAACCATGTTATAATGTTATAGAAGTTGATAGAAATTCTGGTGTGTTTTATGGTGAGTGCAACCATGGTCATATCTATTTTATTTTCCCAAGGCGCTGACAGAATAGCAAAGTCAAATAATCAATCTAAACCTTAGTATCAAGAATGTCTTTTGTTTTTCAAGGATGTTATCAAAGAAAATTTGCATAAAAAAGCATGTCTCTCCATGTGCATCAACAAGTTTAACTGTACTATTAGTATATTCATTTTTTTTGTCATTGTGGGTGCATTTACTATACACAAAAGCATGCATGCACAATATTGCTGATGTAAACATTATTGTATTGTCACACAGGACAAACCAGATTCAATTTGAATGATCAGTTATGACTGAATTCCCATGTGGATTATTTCATTGGTAATCCAGACCAAGAGCTGCATGAAACCTGTCAATAAGTAAACAGAAATAGCACCCTTTTCCGGATTCAACATTATGTCCAAGACTTTTGTATCTAGCATATCTGCACTAATAAGTCCCAGTCTATCACAAAGGCTAGAAGAATCATGGCAGCGTAATTAACATGTATGCCAGTGTAAGGAATGCAAGTATTTTACATATCATATGTTGAGGGTTTTTTTTGTAGATGTGTAGAACTAGAAAGTTATATACTTATATATAGCATTCTATAACAGGGTAGTAAAACATTGATATAATTGTTTTTTTTTTTACAAGAAAAGATGCATTTATTCTAATCTGTACTTTGCCAGTTACAATTCTACAGTGTCATATTATCAGGAATTACCATTAATTAGTACACCTGAAAACAATTTGTACACAAACCTGAGCTACAGTCTCTGTAATGATGCCCATTGCAGAAATAGTGAAACCTGAGATATTTACATATAAACATACAAGCATATATAATTTAAAAAGCATATATGACCCCTTACTAATATTTACAATTATTTATTGGAAAGTACTGCCTGGAATTTATACAAGTTTAGGGCAGAACATAATAAAAGCTTAATTTAATAAAACCATTGGAGGCATGCTGAGCATGAAGTGAAAATCAGGCCTGAGATTTTTCTGAAGATTTGCATTTCTGAAAATCATACATTGTGTTTTGAAAATCTCTGTAGTATGATACAGCAGATGAATAACATAAATTGCTTTTTTATTTGAGCAATGTCTGGTATATCATAATAAATCACTTAATCTTCCAAGCGCAATATGATAGAAGCAGTCATTTTATTTTGAAATAAAATGAAAGGCAAGCTTGTTTTCAGCCTCTTCAATAACTCAGTGAAAAATACCTCTCCTTGTTCTGTATTTTAATTGAAACTATGGATGCATTTTTCAGACTGATGAACACAAGTGCATGTTTTCTGGTACAAACCTAAGCATTCTAACATTAATGACATGCAAGCACATGTATCATTGAGGAAGGTTTCACTTTAATGTAGTATTACTTGATATGTAGCATCACTTGATTCTTCTCTTTTCTTTACATAAGATATGCTCAACCGCAGTCTGACAAAAAAAAAAAAATAACAATGGAGGCCAGAATAATAAAAACACATCTTAACATTTAGCACATGTCAGTGATGTATCCATCAAAGCAGTATGCTTTGCTTTGACTGGAGTCATTAATTGTGAAATATATCCAGATCACGGTCATTTTGTGTTTTCTGTTAATTAGTACTCAACAGTACACTAGGCTTATGTCACAAAGTATCATCTGGTATTGAATGTTGGTATCTGAGAGGTTTTTTTTTTTTTTTTATCAGTAAATAAGCACAGTATCAGACTTGTACTTGATACACATACTGGTATCAATGCATCCCTGATTGAAAATTAGTTTTCATTTGTTTAGCTGTTTTGCTTATACATAAACAAACTTTATAAGCCAACAATAAGCCAAATTATGCAAAGATGTTCTAGCTGCCAATGGCCTGGAAAAAAATTCAAAGTAGGTGAAGTTAACATTAGCTTGGGGACATCTCAATAGTGCAGAGACATCACGATCTAATGACCTTTTGACCTTTAATGCCAGTTTTCATGGGTGGTGCAATACCTCACTGTTGATCTCAGGGAAATCAGCACAAGGCCTGTGGTTGGCTCTGTGTTGGCTAGGAATGATGGTTTTCCTTTGGGTAATAACATGCTGATGTTGCTGTCCTCCAGTGTCTCCAGTTTGATCTCTGGCATGATTGATTGCATCGACTCATGGGTCAATGGGTTCTGTATTTCTGTAATTGCCTGGGATTAGGAAAGACAGAGACTTCACATGATAAATGTTATACCTATGTCTGTCATACAACAATCAACTGTCATGGAGAGCTGGGATCTAGATAAACTTGGTGATTGCCTTACTTTAACACACCTTCTAAACATGGTTATTAACTAATGAGTTGAATCACTAAATTATCTTACATTTGACTAAATTAACCTCAAGGACTGTAGTTGAGCATATCTTATTTAAAGAAAAGAGAAGAATCAAGTGATGCTAAATATCAAGTAATACTACATTAGAGTGAAACCGTCCTCAAAGATGCATGTGCTTGCCTGTCATTAAGCATAATTCTAGGTCTTGGTATAGTTTGTTCTGGTAGGTTTGATGGTTTTCCTTTTGTGGTTTGGATTCTGTTTTTCTAGCCTTGCTAATTTAATGGAGATACAGTATACCTTCTTCACATGCATGCATCCAAACTCATTTCCTTACCCATTGATGTTTAGCTTAGTTTTATTGTCCTTCGCTGTCCCGAGCTCAGCATTCTTTTACCACCTGTTATCCCTGAGGTCCTCCTGCATAATGCCTGCCACTAATTGGTTGCCTCACAAAAAATCTCATTAACCATAAAAAAAAACTGTTGCTGGCTAATAATGGCAGTGAAACAATGATGGGATTATCCCATCAGTGAATATCAGAGTCCCTGTAAGGTTGGAACGCAGCTTATTAGTAGCTACCTGGAACAAATTATTGATTATACTTAAGCCTTTATATGAAGGATTGCAAATACAGTATACAGTATGTCCCAAATATGGGACAACTGACTATCCAAATAAATATGTCTTACTATACTTATATAGTATACTTGCTTTTGATTATGAAAAATATTTCTTTTTATGTTTATGTAGTATCAAGATGTCCCACAGAGGCTAACTCATGCATGAGTATAACTGCTGTTTCTTTGACTCTTTCTATGTTGTAGGAACATTGCATTAGCCTTTTAGATTGATTTTGTTTGATTTATTAGATTCAGTGCAGTTCAGTGTGTTTCAGTTTGTCAGCAACTCTACAGAAAATAATGAATTATTTCTCACTGTGTACAATAATTACTTCCCAAAATTGACACTCTGGAGCAGCCAGCAGTCAGCCTCTTTTTAATTAGTGCTGGTTTAATGAAGCCCTAATATCACCAGCCACCCACATCCACAACCAACCACAAACTCAGACATTTCACCCACCCACACAAATACACTCACAGACCACTTTATTATTGACACTTATACAGCACACCTGCTCATTCATGTAATTATCCTATCAGCCAGTCATGTAGCAGCAGCACAGTACATAAAATCATGCAGATTTCAGGGCAATAGTTTCAGTCAATGTTTACATCATACATCAGAATGGGGTAAACTGTGACTTTCACTATGGCATTGTTGTTGTTGCCAGATACTGCTGATCTCCTGGGATTTTCACACACAACACTCACTAGAGAATGGTGTGAAATACAAAAAACATCCAGTGAGTGAGGCAGAAACTCCTTGTTGCTGATGGATGTCAGAGAAGAATGGCCAGATGCACAGCACTTAAAACCTTGCGGTGGAAGGACTCAAAGAAATCCACTCCTGAACAGGAATTGAGGCTACATTGGGCACAGGCTCACCAAAACTGGGCAGTTGTAGATTGGAAAAAGACTAGAGGTCTTGAGTCCAGTTTTGCTGAATAAGCCTCAAGGTTTGGTGTTCTGCATTCTGAGTTGTATTTTTCCGCTCACCATGTAAAGAGTAGTTATTCGATTTGCCGTAGCCTTCCTGTCAGCTCAAACTACACTATGTATTACCCATGTATCTTACTATCATTATTTTCTAACTGCAGCTGGAAATCAGCTTGGTTGGAGGTTTCATTGCTTATTCATTAGCCCCTAAGGTCAGGGTTGGTCAGAGTGTTTAGAATCTTAATTAAACACATGGATCTATTGTACTGATCATCAGACTTGTAAATCAAGTGTTTGGTTTTATTCATGAATATATTTACATCATGTGGGCAGAATGTGGGACATTAAGTCCTACAGAATGGTGAGTGGTACAACAGCTAATCTCAAGGGCTCAGAATAAGGCAAGGCATAAATAAACAGCACGCATATGCAACCATCTAGTATATGAAGTGGAGGTTAAGATAATTTGTTAAGAACTTTTAAGGCACTGGAGATTCTCAAACAGTTGAAAGATTAAGTGTAAACACATCTTTCATAGAGAACATAATAGACAATCGGTAACCATATCTATTGCTAGTACAGTCTTTACAATATCACATTATAATTGTATATGTTTTGTATGTTAGGAGGAGTCTGTTAATGGGTGTAATTACATATAAAGATTATGCTGAAAACTAATGATTGATTCCTAGACAATTAGAAAGAGTTAGGCTGTTTTCACACCTAGATTGTTTGCTAAAGTTCATATATTTGGTTTGACTGGTTTCACATTGCAGTGAGTCTGAAGTGCACCAAATTGTTTGCACTCTTGGGTGTTCTTGGTCAGAAATATGGCAGGGTATGCTTGGTTTTCCTCTGTAGGCCCAATGTATCTAGGATAGGCTCCAGATCCACCATGATTTATTTGCACTCTATAAATAATTAGGGCTGCATTTTCTTCAGCAGGGAGACATAGATTTTATTTTTCAATATTAACACAAATATGTGTGTTGCAAATAGTTAATTTTAAATGTTAACAAACAACATTATTACAACCCCAATTCCAAAAAAGTTGGGACAGTTTGGAAAATGCATATTCATTTGAAATTTCAATTCACCCTGTACTCTATTGAAAACACATTATATGATGTTTTACTTAAATTTTTTTTGTTTTTTAAATATACACTCATTTTGACTGCAACACACTCCAAAAAAGGTGGGAGAGTCGACTGTTTACCATTGTGTAACATCACCTTTTCTTTTAATAGCACTTATTAAGCGTTTGGGCGCTGAAGACACCAGTTTGTTAAGTTTAGCAAGCAGAATTTTCCCCCATTCATCCATTATGCATTTCTTCAGCTGCGCAACTGTACGGGGCCTTCGTTGCCTTATTTTCACTCCATAATGCGCCACACATTTTCAACTGGAGACAGATCAGGACTGCAGGCCATGCTAGCACCCACACTCTCTGCTTATGCAAACGTGCGCTTGTAATCCGGGCAAAATGTGGTTTGGCATTGTCCTGCTGGAAAATGCAGGGACGTCCCTGGAAAAGACAACATCTGGATGACAGCATATGTTGCTCCAAAATGTGTACATATCTTTCTGCATTAATGATGCCCTCACAGATGTGCAAGTTGCCCATGCCATGGGCACTGACATGCCCCCATACCATGACAGATGCTGGCTTTTGGACCTGACGCTGATAACAGCTTGGATGGTCCTTTTCCTCAGTTGGATGGAAACATGAAGGCTGTTCTGTCCAAATACTATTTGAAATGTTGACTCGTCGGACCATAAAACATGATTCCACAGTACTACTGTCCATCTCACATGAGACTGAGCCCAGAGAAGTCGGCGGAGCTTCTGGACAGTGTTGATGTATAGCTTCTGCTTTGCATCTGTGGATGCAGCGGTGAATGGTGTTGCCTGACAAAGGTTTACCAAAGTATTCCCGAGCCCATGTCAGGATATCCATTACAGACTCATGGCTTTTTAAGACAGTTTTTAAGACAGTGACGTCTGAGGGATCGGAGATCACTCGCATTCAGAAGTGGTTTTTGGCCTTGCCCTTTATTCACCGAGATTTGACCGGATTCCTTGAATCTTTTAATTATATTGTGCACTGTAGAGGGTGAAATGCCCAAAATTCTACCAATTTGTCTTTGGGGAATGTTGTTCTCAAATTGTTTGATTATTCGCTGATGCACCTGTTGGTAGATTGGTGAGCCTTGACCCATCCTTGCTCTTGAAGGACTAGGCCTTTTTTGGAGGCTCCTTATATATTATTATTAGACGATTGCCTCACCTGTTTCACATCACCTTCTTATTTCAACTTGTCACATCACTATTAGTCCTAAATTGCCCCTGTTACAACTTTTTTGGAACGTGTTGCATGCATCAATTTCAAAATAAACATTTACCTTTAAAAAACTATGCAGTTGATTAGATAACACATCAAATACATTGGCTTTTTACATTTTCTGTTTAAATACAAGTCAAAGTACATTTACAAATCACTCATCTTTGTTTTTATTAGCATTTCCCACACTGTCCCAACTTTTTCGGAATTGGGGTTGTATTTAAATTAAAGTAATTTCAAGGAATTCCATTTATGGTATACAAAATTGACTCAGTTCAATTCAGTTTTATTTGTATAGTTCTTTAAATAATGGACATTGTGCCAAAGCAGCTTTACAGAAATACATCAATTCAGTATAAAGATTTTAAATGTATGAATTTGCCCCTAATGAGCAAGCCAAAGGCAACGGTGGCAAGGAAAAACTCCCTGAGACGATATGAGGAAGAAACCTTGAGAGGAACCAGACTTGAAAGGCAACCCACCTTCATCTGGGTGACAACAGATAATACAATTGTAAATAAAGCGCTTCTATAAATGTGCTAATAGTACATGCTCAAATAGTGCAGTTGTGTAACCAGGAAAATTCATTACAGGTTTTACATGAAATCTGTTTTGTTGAACTTATCCAGTGTTCACTGATGGAGACTTTTTTGTGGGAATTGCAGTGCTAAGGCTATAATGGCAATTGTAGTCCTAGCCATCATAGCATAACTGTTCACATGAATTGAGGTCCAAAGCCATCTTTGATGGATTTTAAGTGGTGCCATCCTCAGCAATCTCAGTGATCTTTATACTGCACCATGTGGGGCCATCCTCAGCAGCAGCATTTGACTTCCAACTGATGAAAACTCCAACCAGAAGGAGAGCATCAGGATGGATCAGGCAGGTCTGGGGAGCAGAAGGGGTCAGGATTACTGGTATCTAAGGAGCATCATGGGTAGTTCGAAAGAAAGAGAGAGGGAGAGAGAGGGAAAGAGAGGGAGAAATTGTTAGGTATGCTTATTGGCCCGTAATGGTTTAGGACAATGTACTTTGCGTGAGTGCAAGTAGGGACCACCATTAACAACCTTGATCATTAAAGACCAAATGTTTGCTCAGGTACTGTGACATGAGACCATTCAGTGGTCAGTAGTAGTATTTTATAATCAATGCAAAATTTTACTGGAGGTTTATGCAGTGTGGATAAAGATAGGGGTGATATGGTCATATCTTCTGGTTCTAGTAAGGACTCTTACAGCCGTATTCTGGACTAACTGGAGCTTGTTTATGCACCTACTGGAACATCCAGACAGTAAGGCATTACAATAATCCAACCTAGAAGTGACAAAAGCACGAACTAATTTTTCTGCATCGTGTAGTGACCATATATTTCTTATCTTAGCAATATTTCTGAGATGAAAGAAGGCTACCCTAGTAATATTATCTACATGAGTGTCAATTGAAATACTGGGGTCAATAATCACACCAAGGGCTTTTACTGCTGCACATGATGAGACAGAAAGGCCATCCAGAGTTACTATGTAATCAGAGAGCTTACTTCTAGCTGCATGTGGTCCTAGTAGAAGTACTTCTGTCTTGTCAGAATTAAGTAAAAGGAAGTTAATGAGCATCCAGTGTCTAATGTCCTTTACACACCCTTCAACTTTATTAAGCTGGTGTCTGTCATCTGGCTTTGCTGAAACATACAACTGTGTGTCATCAGCATAACAGTGGAAGCTAATTCCATGTTTATGAATAATTTGACCCAGAGGTAGCATATATAAAGAAAAAAGCAGTGGGCCTAAAACAGAACCTTGCGGAACACCAAACTTTACCTCAGTATGCACAGAGAAATCTCCATTTACATCTACGAACTGATAACGATAAGTCAAATAAGACCTGAGCCAGGAGAGGGCTGTTCCCTTAATGCCAACAACATTTTCTAGTCTATCAAGGAGAATAGTATGATCAATTATATCAAAAGCTGCACTAAGGTCAAGCAACACAAGCAAGGAGACAACCCTTATCAGAGGCCAGTAGTAGGTCATTTACCACTTTAACCAGCGCTGTCTCTATGCTATGGTGAGCCCTAAATTCTGACTGATACATTTCATGAATGTTATTCCTATGTAGCTAAGAGCATAGCTACTGTGCTACAGTCTTTTCTAATATCTACAGTACAGTACAGTATCCAGAATTTACTGGCCTTTGTATGAGTTGATTTTGGCCCCTGACTGACATGGGCCCTGTCACATGTCCTCTATTTTTAATTTACACTCACACCTGTGCACACACGTGGGCCTATTTCAATAAATATTGTTTCTACATCTAATAACAGATATGGTAATATGACATATTTGGTTATTTCAAATGACATTTGATAATTGTCTTGCAATAAAATATATTGGAAAATGTAACAAGAATAAGTTAATTTTACTCAATGTGCTTGTCACTACAGCCAACCTGAAGGAGTTGATCTCTCAGACCATGGTAAGCTGGGCTCAGGAGAGCCACATCCAAGACCCAGAGCTGGTGCGTGCCATGTTCAGCCTACTACGGCGACAATATGACAGCATTGGCGAGCTGTTGTGTGCTATGCGCAAAAGCTACACCATCAGTGCTGCATCTGTGCATGACACCATCCACCTGCTGGCCTCACTGGGTCAGATCCGCTCACTGCTCAGCGTCCGTATGGGAAAAGAGGAAGAGCAGCTCATGATTCATGGCCTCAGGTGTGGTAATACTTATAACTCATTTTAATTATATAGCACATTTAGAAATAATAGTATTGCTAATTGTGAATAAGATGGGTAATGGGCTTTTAAACATTCCTCAAAACATTTGCATTTTGGGGTAAAGGTACAAAAATACTCTTACATGTATATGAATTTTAAATATTGTGCAAATTACATAAGCAGACAGTCTGCTTCAGTTACAATTATCATAGCATAAAAAAGGTTTCAGATAAAATGTTAATTGAAATTAGGTGTATGACTGTTAAATGTCAACAAAAAATCAATTAAGTGGCAGTTAAGCAGTCAGTATATAGAGAATAAGTAAAGATTTGTCCTGTAGTGATACCTGATCAGTTGAATAACAGCAGTGGAGAGAATTTCTTGGGGAGAATTGCAAATTTTTGGCAATGGGATATCTGAATTGTTCACTTATTTTTGCTGCTGCCATCAGGTTGCTCCTTTGCTACTTTTTACATTGCTCCATATCCCTTTTCTGTTTATATCCTACACACTTTTTTATTCATTATTCATAGGACACTGGTGCATATGTGATTATAAGCACACCAACTATGATAGATGGTTTAGCTTGGAGGAAGATGTATTACATGTGCATCCATTTGCAAGGTTGACATGATTTATAGCACTGAATAGCTATTCTAATCAGGTAAATTAGAGGAAAATGGCAAGCCATTTCTAGATAATGCAAAGAACAGTAATTATAGGATGCAATAAACTCAAAGGCTAGTGTGAGCTCAGTTCCATTTGTATTAGCCTAATGTCTTCTCTTTAATTTTGTATGTTTCAGTGACATAATGAACAATAAGGTGTTCTACCAGCACCCGAACCTGATGAGAGTACTGGGCATGCACGAGACCGTCATGGAGGTTATGGTGAATGTACTGGGGGGAGGCAAGTCTCAGGTACTGCACAGTTGTTCTGGGACATTGTGTGCATGTATGCGTGTGCAACTGCATGCAGTGCACCTGATTATATACTTTTCTTTGCAGTAATTGCATTATAATGTTTATAGAAGGCCAATGTCAACCCAGTACTTCCTTTACTTTGGTCATATTTTTGGTCATATATATTTTATTGGCCACCTGTGATGAGAAAAATTGAAAAAGCATTTTTTCCCAGTAGATCTGGTTTTATGTCCACTTCATTGCATTTTTATTTCCTATGCCTATTAATGTTATTGCTATGGTAATATTGGTTGATAGTAAACTGTAAGTAATGATAAAGTAGCCAAATTAACATACACATTGACTGATGTTTGTTTAAACATTAAACAAAATGTAAATCTGCTTTGACTAATGTTTATTCAGACCAGGACTAACAGCCCACATAAATTAGCATAATTACAGAGTCTTACCAGCGTGGCACAGTGGTCCAGAGGGATACGTTGCCACCTCACAGCTCCAGGGTCCCAGGTTTGATTCTGTGCTTGGGTTACTGTCTATGTGGAGTTTCTGTACATTTTCTCCACATGGCTTTATGGGTTTCCTCTAGGTTTCCTTTCAGAAACATTCCAATAGGTGGATTGGCTAAGATAAATTTCCCCTAGCTGTGAATGAGTGTATGAGTAAGTGTGTGCATGGTGCCCTGCAATGAACTGGTATCCTATCTAATCTGAAGTCCCAGATTTCTCTGGATCTATCTCAACGTTATCTATGATTAAATGGTTACTGAAGGTGAGAGAGTGAGTGAGCATGTAACTAAATGTTAAATAATAAGGTCAATGAATATAGGGGCACTAAGTATTCAGTCTTACTAATGAATTTTGCCAGTTAAATACAAATTGCAAGTTAATCACTAAACTATTAGTTTGCTAGAATGTATTACTAGAATGTTTTTGTTTAGTGATATTTTTCTCATAACAAAAAACAGGTGATTTTTTATTTGGTGATTTTTTTATTATTTAAAAAAGCAACACTTACTAGCATGTTATTATTATTATTAGCAATTATTAGCGTGAAAATAAGCATTGATTATTTTGTTAACATTGCTTATCATGTATCACTACTGGCATCTATAGTTTAATGTTAACTAACAATGTAATGTACCTTAATGCATTACTGTCTCTTCCACCAATCAAATATTTTTTCAGTGAAGACTCCATCACGAACAAATTATGTTAAATTATATTATATTATAATTTCTCATTGTTGGAAATGGTTATTTAATTCCAAAATAAAATGAGAATGTGCCACTGGTAAAAACATTTAAGGGAGATTACCTTTCTGGCAGTCTGATGACACCCCAATCACAGAGATGTTAAATGTGCATGTTTCATCATAGACATTGTATAACCTTGTGCCTGGCCTTAATTTAAATGCTGATTGGTTCCTGCGGGACATGGTATGGAGAGTATTTGTCTTTATGTGTGTTAATGAGGCCTGGACATTTGCCACTGCAGATAGATAGTACCTTCATATATCATGTATCTTTTTATATAATGAAAAAAGGGCTAGCTCATTAGGATCTATAAGATTAATTAAAGTTGGCTTGTGATTTAATAAGTCTGTGGACTCTTGAGTCCTCTTTTACTTATATGGAAGTAAAAATTAATGTACTTTTTTACTACAGTGCTGGAGTTCAATTCAAGTGGCACACACAGACCTGTACCCACATACAGCATATTTGGTCATGCATGCAAATAATGAGACCCCTAAATCCCACCTCAGTCTAGGATTGAGCCAGTACTCAGGAGATGTAGCAGTTGTACTGTGAGTGTCAGGAGTGTGTAGTTGAGGCAGATGCAAGTGCTAGCTTTTTATTAAATTACCAATGATACACATATCCAACAAAACTTACTGTAAATAGTGTGCTTCAAAAGGCATAACTAGATACAGGTGAGGATGAATCTGAAATTTCTATGCATTCAGTTCAGTCTGCCATTGATAAGCAACAAGTGTCTGTACATAGAGGTCCTGCCAGTGAGCATGTTTTCCTTACCTGGTATTTTCTTTTTCAGCAACTGGCAAATTGAGTTTAATTATCCACATTGTTTCACAGGAAATTGCTTTTCCCAAAATGGTGGCCAGTTGCTGCCGCTTCCTGTGCTATTTCTGTCGAATCAGCCGACAGAACCAGAAGGCCATGTTTGATCACTTGAGTTACCTGCTAGAGAACAGCAGTGTGGGTTTGGGTGAGTTCCTGAACACAAGGCTCCATACTTATCAGTACAATTGTATCTAAAGTGCTTTGTGCATACCAGAGTTATTATAATATGTAAAAGATTCGCATTTATGAAGGCAGTCAGAGGTTGACTAGTCTACATATAAATCTAGTACGAATATAGACCGATCAGCCATAACTTTAAAACCACCTGCCTAATATTGTGTAGGTCCCCCTTGTGCTACCAAAACAGCTCTGACCCGTCGAGGCATGGACTCCCTAAGACTTCTGAAGGTGTGCTGTGGTACAGTATCTGGCACGAAGAGGTTAGTAGCAGGTCCTGTAAGTCACGAGTTACGTAGTGTGGCTTCCGTAGTAAGTTGTGAGGTGTGGCCTCCATGGAGCTGACATTTTTGTCTAGCACATACCACATGGATTGAGATCTGGGGAATTTGGAGGCCAAGTCAACACTTTGAACTATTTGCCATATTCCTCAAACCATTTCTGAACATTTTTTGCAGTGTGGCAGGGCACATTATGCTGCTGAAAGAGGCCACTGCCATTAGGGAATATTGTTGCCATGAAGGGGTGTACTTGGTCTGCAACAATGTTTAAGTAGGTGTTACATGTCAAGGTAACATCCACATAAATACTAGGACCCAATTTCCCAGCATAACATGCCCAGAGCATCACGCTGCCTCTGCTGACTTGCCTTCTTCCCATAGTGCATCTTGGTGCCATCTCTTCCCCAGGTAAGCGATGCACATGCACCCGGCTGTCCACGTGAGGTAAAAAAAAAAACGGGATTCATCAGACCAGGCCATCTTCTTCCATTGCTCCAGAGTTTTACCAGGCTGCAACTATGCAGCCCCCCACACACAGCAAGCTGCAGATTCACTGTGTGTTCTGACACCTTTCTATCATAGCCAGCATTAACTTAATTTGTGCTACAGTAGCTCTTCTGTGGGATCGGACCAGCCTTTGCTCCCCATCCCAATGAACCTTGGGCAACCATGACCCTGTTGTCGGTTCACCTGTTGTCCTTCCTCCGACTACTTTGGTAGGTACTAACCACTGCATTCTGGGAACACCCCACAAGACCTAGCATTTTAGAGATGCTCTGACCCCAGTTGTCTAGCCATCACAATTTGACACTTGTCAAAGTTGCTCAGATCCTGACACTTGCCCATTTTTCCCGCTTCCAACACATCAACTTTGAGAACTGATCGTTCACTTGCTGTCTAATATATCTGACCCCTTGACAGGTGCCATTGTAATGAGATAATCAATCTTATTCACTTCACCTGTCAATAGTTTTAATGTTATGGCTGAGCTGTGCACTTCAGTTTTCATAAAGTGTAATAAATTTTTCATAAATTTAATAGAGTTCAGGGAATAGGTCCCAGAAACAAAATGTGTACATTATTATCGATATTTTTTAGACATTATAAGTAGAAGTTATATATTCTCTGCTAGTTTTGCATGTATTGAACTTAATGGTGCAGCTGTTATTCCAATGTACATGAGGTCAGCAAAGTGAGTGCATAAACTTAGTGTGGGTTTTATTAGGGTGATCTATCAGTAAACCTAGGAATCAGACAGTGGTCAATACCAGACAATACTCAGAAAAACAAAGCTCAGACTTAATAATGGGAAAACCATGATATAACTGTTGCTTTTACTTTACTAAGTTACTGCAAGCGTCAATGTTTTATAGTATTACTAACCTATGTTGGATTTCCTATAACAAGCACTAAAAACACTGCTGTCTGCTGGTTGTTATGAGTTTTTACAGTGGTTACACACATATTAATGAAGGTTGTAGAAGAAAATACTTGTGATAAAACATGAGCATGTTTGTATGTGCATCCCCATAGCTTCTCCATCAATGAGAGGTTCCACTCCTCTAGATGTAGCTGCTTCCTCTGTAATGGACAACAACAGCCTGGCACTCGCTCTTGAGGAGCCTGATCTCGAAAAGGTGTGTGTGTGTGTGTGTGTGTGTGAATCAAAGGTGAATTCCAAAATGAATATATTTCAAGGAAGGTATTTATCATTCTTACAGTACATATGTAAGGAACCATAATTTCTGTTTTCTGTGTGTGTGTGTGTGTGTGTGCGTGTGTAGGTAGTAACATATCTGGCTGGCTGTGGACTGCAGAGTTGTCCCATGCTCCTTGCCAAAGGCTATCCAGATATAGGCTGGAACCCAATTGAGGGAGAGCGCTACCTCTCCTTTCTCCGCTTTGCTGTTTTTGTCAATGGTAAGCTAAACACAAACTAACAAGAGTATTTAATTTAACATGACAAAGGTACAATTCCTGGCTTCATTAATGATTAGAGTAAATGAGGAACATATATTTAACATTGTCATTGTTGACATTGTACATTTGGTTGAAAGTATAATTTATGACTGATGATATTGATTGATAATTATTGATCATTTGTTTTGGGAATATATCAGATTTAATTCTCATACAAACATATACACAGATAAATGCAACAGTGACTGTAATTCTCTTTGTAGGTGAGAGTGTAGAAGAGAACTCCAGTGTTGTAGTGAAGTTGCTGATTCGTCGGCCCGAGTGCTTTGGCCCTGCTCTGCGTGGAGAAGGCGGTAATGGCCTGCTAGCCGCCATGAAGGAAGCCATTAAAATATCAGAAACACCAGCACTTGACTTGTCCAGCACCACCCAGGGCCTAATGTCTGATGCGTAAGATAAACACACACAACCCACACCATTGTATTTCTGTCATCATGTGGGTTTTTAATTGAAGTGTATATTACTGTACCCATGAATTGCCATGTATACAGCTAAGCAAAGCCCTCAACCCCCACTGCCTTAGCCTTAGCAACCAAATATTTTTTTGCCTGTATTGGTTTTGAAATAAAAACCTGGTTTTCTAACAATATATTTTTTTTTACTTTAGTTTCAGGGTGTGTTTAGATTAAGATTTGAAAAGCTCGGTGCACATTCTATCAGAATGTACTATGAAGCTGGGACATCCTCACAACGTCAAAGTGGCATCCTTTAAGCAGCATTTCTTTATAATGTCTGTGTGAAAATTCAGAGAATGTTTTCTTTTAATAATGATGGAAAACGATCATTAAAAAATTACTAAAAACATGCTCAATGAATGTACAAGTTAGTCCTTTTAAATTTAATCAAATAACACTGAACCAGAGATTAGAGATATGATGCCTCATTTTGTATGGAGTGGCAGCTCATTATACTGTATGAAAGAAATTTATTTTGTTTGTACAGAAAAATTGTGAATATGGTTTTAGTTTGGAGCTCAGTAACTCAATGTTGAGTTAAAACTACTTAAGCAAACCACTGATGAAAAAATTAGAGTGAATTTTCTATAAGTATCATATTAATGATCTTGGTCTTTGTCCCGCAAACATAATTGCCAGGTTTGTATATAATGTCTGCATATTGCAGATACTGCTAATCAGAAATGCTCACCACTATTAATTTATTGTCCATGAAAAGACTGAGAAAATGAAGAAAAATGCGCCTACGTTTTTTTCTGTGTCTGAACATTTTGGGATAGTTTTTTTGTATTCTTTATTTTTTGAGTTGTAGTTAGGATGGGAATTTTCAGAAACTTGGCGACCCTCCTGAGCTTCAGCAAGCTATCCTTTAAAGCTCCACATTAAAATAGAAACCTCATGCTTGTGTGGTTGTTTTGTCTTGTACTCCACCAACTGTTTGTATCTGTATTCAGATTTGTTCAGAACACATTATCTGTTACAATCCAAATAACGTAGTCTGCAATCCATAAATGTTTCCATTTTGTATATTTTTATAATATAGTATAATACCTATGCAAAGCTGAGCATTATTGCACACTGTAGAAGTCATGTTATGTTTCTCATTCTCTTAGGTCTACAGAGGATGAGGAGGAGGAAGAGGTGGTTCACATGGGCAATGCCATCATGTCGTTCTACTCAGCCCTCATTGATCTGCTGGGACGCTGTGCACCTGAAATGCATGTGTGTTTCCCTTTTTTTATTCTAAATCACATTTACAGTAATGTTATGATTGTTTATGCAGGATACTGTGTTGTATTGTGTTAGGATATTGTGTTAGTATAAAACTGCAATGCTCTCAATTTATTTAACCTCAAAATTTTGTAAATTTTTTTGCTTAATTTCATGAAGAGTGCTAGTATTTCTGGAGTTTATTTTATAATCATTGGCCCTCATTCACACAGCTAATAAATAAAGGCAAAGGAGAGGCTCTGAGAATCCGTGCCATCTTGCGCTCCTTGGTGCCCACTGAAGACCTTGTTGGCATAATCAGCATCCCACTCAGGATGCCTGTTGTCAATAAAGGTAGGAGTGTGATAATTAGCTTATGAATTGAATCAGTGACAAAAGTGACAAATAAAATAGGTTTCCATGACTCCTTAGTAAAATGACAGAACAGATGAATATGTGATAATGCTCTTTTTTATCTCAGATGGTAGTGTGACAGAGCCCGACATGTCAGCCTGTTTCTGTCCGGACCACAAGGCACCCATGGTTCTGTTTCTCGACCGAGTCTATGGCATAGAAGACCAAAGCTTCCTCCTGCATCTTCTGGAAGTTGGCTTCCTGCCTGACCTAAGAGCGGCTGCCTCTCTGGATACAGTGAGCACACACACCATTACAACAATCTGACTGATCATATAGAGCACGATTTTAAACACCCATGTTTACATTAGTGCATAATTCAGTCTTCCTGTTCATATACAGTGTCATAATAATGACCTTAATATCTGGAGCAACCTATTTTTTCATATTGACTCACTTGCTGCAGATTCCAATAGTTGGTCTACCTTCTCATTATTTTAATTTTCATAATACAGTTTGCTCTAAGTGCATAACTTCGGTGGTTAATCATTGCAGCTTTTCAACATTCTCTTCCAGTAATGACAAGTTAGCAGATAGCTTCCTTCAGTGAAACTGAAATGTAAAATAATGTTTGTCATGCATATAGAAAGAGCCATTCCAGCTGCCTTTTACTTGTCATGCCCCAGCGTTCAAATGTAATCTGGGTCAGCAGCTGCTGCCCACCTTGATGTAATCACTGGACAGGGGAGATCATACACAGAAAGATGCTCCATTTTATTTGTTTGCAGTTAGAAGCTATATAGAGATGTTCATTTTTATTAATTATCTTAGGTCAAATACAAGACATAATGGATGAATCTAGTAATTCCCTGGGGCTGATCCCAAATTTATAAATGAAAACCAGTACTTGTCTTTTATATATAGCATAGCCTGTGGTGTCTGTAATCAGTAATCAATGAATTAAGCTCAGTAATCTGATTACATTACTGATTACTGCATGTAAAACGTAATCAGATTACTAATTACATTACTTTCATGTTACTTTCAAAACCTATCAAACCTATAAAAATACACTACAAAATGAAACTCATAGTTCTTTCAGTAATTTTAGCACACGTAAATGTATGACATGATAAAAAACAATTGGATTTATCATAAAACTTCTGGTGTTGTTACAGTTTGTAGGACTACCAGACCGAAAAAATAGAAAACTTTTCTAACAGGACTATTTTGGTGTCACTAGCCAAGGGGAGGCACAGCTAAGCTATCATTGTATAGGTTTAGATGCTACAGTGCCATGCAAAATACATTGTCTTTTCTTATGCTCTGCTCACATCATGTTCATGTAAACTGGAACTCATATAGACATTTCCACACCTTGTTTTCCTGCTCAGCATCAGAGGATGTTACCGTTTCAGTTTCAACTCCTTTACTTTTTTGTTTTTGTTTTTGTTTATCCATTTTCCCTCACACTGAGTGTATGAGCTAGCGTTTGGCAGAATTGAGAGCTGTCAGCCAATAAGACATGAGTGTTTCCACATATTTTCATGTAAACCCTGTCTGATTGGTCTCAACTCCGTTCACTGAAGATATAAAATTACAACACTGCCGTCTTCTTTTACTGAAGTTCAATTACTCAGTGATAAACCGCTCCAAGTGGAGAATTATTCGGGGCTAAAGAAAAAAATCTTTGGGGCAAAACGTGATTTATTTAAAAAATGTATTTTACTTAATATTGTTTTCTTAACTATAAATTTGTAATGCAAGTAATGTAATTTCATTGACATCAGTAACTGTAATCAAATTACATAAATTTAAATGTAATGCATTATATTACTGTGTTATCAGAAAAAGTAATTAGATTACAGTAACGTGTTACTTTGTGAAGCGTTACACCCAACTCTGGTTAAATGTTTTTGTGTTTGAAAATCTCATTCCAGTGCCAGAATGTTTTAGACCAAAATTTTGCGGTCATTCTTTTTTATTGGTAACTTGACAGTGGTCCATCTCTGTTCAGATGTTGCACTGGACAAGTTCTCATCCAGCGCATTCATGTTTTTCACATCTCGTATGCAAACATTTAGTGCAAAACAGCTAGCATTAACAGCATAATGGCTAAGTATTGCTGCAGATCCTGTAGGTGTCATGCTCTTCACTGTTTTGATGATTTCTAAATATAAAAAATCATCAAAATTAAATGTGATCTGACTTGCAATCCATATATAAGTGGGTATTTCTTTAAATTTCCTACTGTCTAATCTTCTCAGGCTCTCTGATGTAAAACCACACTATTTTGGATGGCAGCAGTATCCGAACTGACTCTTGCTTACATTTTTACAAGGAAACTTCCAAACCACCTTAGTTCATCTCTATTCAGAATTTGTTTGTATACATAATAATTTTTTTTTTAAATCTTTCTTTGGAAAACATCTGCTTTAATTTCTCTGTAGGAAGCACTAAGGACCACTGAAACAGCACTGACCATGAACCGTTATATCGGCTCTGCGATGCTGCCCTTGCTAACTCGCTGTGCCCCTCATTTTGCTGGTACAGAACACCACGCCACACTCATTGATTCCACACTTCACACCATCTACCAGCTGAGCAAGGGCTCATCACTCACTAAGGCCCAGAGAGATGCTATCGAGGAGTGCCTTCTGGCCGTGTGCAAGTAAGTCTTTTTGGGTTTTATACCCTGGAGGAACCTGTTTTTTTGCTGACCTTTAGTTCTGTCATAATTTAATGATGAGGCTAATGATATGCTTATAGTTTTGTTTATTATAGCATCTGCTCATAATGTTCTAGTCGTGGTATCCCTATAACCAAGGTGACACCCAAAAGCACAATTATACTATTATGTGACACTCAGGTCACTCACAGTCAGAGCACAGCAACAGGATAGAACAGTGTATTACATTTTTTTTTTCTACACTGTTTTATTTTTTGCTAGTTGGAGAGCCTAGAGAAAACTGGAAACCTTTTAATGTTTCTGTTACATAGTGATGTTGGGTTATCTGGTATCATATTTGCAGGTACTTGAGGCCATCTATGCTTCAACAGCTGCTGCGTCGATTAGTGTTTGACGTGCCTTTGCTGTCTGAATACTGTAAGATGCCTCTTAAGGTAGATACAGGTCATTATTTATGCATCCTTTTAGTTACTATAATACAATGTTGTCTCCTTTGCTATACTGCTGTTTCTCCATCTAGCATCTTTTATTACACATTTTACCTATCTCATTATGTCCTAGGCATGTCACATTTAAATCGATTTTTGTTGGTGCATGCATAAACATAAAAGCGAGCATCTTTCAATCAACTTTAAAATTAAAATCCGTCACTGAATGAGAATGCTTTTCATTGTATGTCACTGATATTTTACACTGTGACCTTAATACAAAGACGAAAGGGAGAAAGCGATAGTGAGGGATGGTTAAACTGCATATACATTCATGTGAAAAAATAAGTACACCCCATGGAAATTTTTGGCTTTTTTGACATATTTGGACAAGCAAACATTTGATCATCTTTGAAAGATTGACTATTAATAAAGTTGATATACTTGAACAAAACCATAAGAAAAATTAGCTTTTCAATCATTTATTCAACAGAAATATCAATAGATGTGATATTCGTCTGTGGAAAAAGTAAGTACACCCTTGGTCTCAGAAGCTAGAATTGCCTCCTTTACTAGAAATAAGTTCTTGTAGGCGTTTTGCATAATTGTGTAGCTTGCTGGAATTTTTGACCACTCGTCCTTGCAAAATTCTTTCAACTGCAAGATGTTTTAGGGTTTTCTTGCATGTACTGCTTATTTCAAATCCCCCCACAACATTTCAATGGTATTCAAATCCAGGCTTTGACTAGGCCATTCCATAGCTCTCCATTTCTTCATTGTCCTGTTGAACTTTTGGTTCAGCTTCAACATTCGGAAAGATGGCCTCACATTATCTTCAAGCACCCTTTGATATGATGCAGAATTCATAGTTAAATTAGTGAATGCAAGTTCCTGAGGCAGTGAGCTCTATTTTTGATTCGTCTGTCCAGAGCACATTAAAAGGCCTGGTCTTTGTCTATATGGTAGGGTTAGGGTTGCCTATGGCAAACTCTAGTCTTGCAAAGGCTTTTTCCTGGCAAGCCTCCCATGCAGGTCAAATTTGTGCAATCTATTTCTGATTGTAGAAGCATGCACTTTGATACCAACAGTTGCAAGACTTACTAGCAGATCCTGTGAGGAAATTTTGGGGTTCTTGGGGACTTCTTTTTGCAGCAGACACTCTGCCCTTGGGAAGAATTTGCTTGGACGGCCAGTCTTGGACAAATTGGCAGTTGTTTGAAATCTGCGCCATTTGTAGATTATTTTCCTTACAGTAGAATGAATGATGTATTTCAAATAACTTGGAGATCTATTTAAATCCCTTGTTAGACTCATAGGCATCCACAATTTTTTTTTCTGAAGGCCTTACAGAACTCTTTAGATCTTGGCATGATGACACTGCATATCTTATTAGCAAAGGGAACACGAGACACTAGATGTGAGAGGTATAAATGAGAGACTCCACCTGCACTCCCTAAGCAGGTTCTGATCACTGGCAACCAATCTTGAACACCTGATTCATATTTTATTGTGTACTTATTTTTTCACATGACTGTAGCTCTGTTACAGTGATGAGAAATTGTGGAATAAGTAAATCTTTTTTTTAAACCATAAGTAATTATTTTAGTGTGCTAAATATCCAAATAATCCAGCCAAAATATATAGTACCTGTTTGGATGTTTAGCTCCTATTGTCCTGCTGCACAAATAGACAGTATCTTGGTAGTGCAATTTTTAATGCTACTCTGATCTGTCCACAGCTGTTGACTAACCATTATGAGCAGAACTGGAAGTATTACTGTCTGCCTTCTGGTTGGGGCAGCTATGGCATGGCCTCTGAGGAGGAATTACTCCTCACCAAGAAGATCTTTTGGGGCATCTTTGATTCACTCTCTCAAAAAGTAAGACTCCAGTATGCATCTGATTTCACTGGTGTATTCCTGCCTCACACCCAGTGTTCACACGATACAATCCGGATCAACTGTGATCATGACAAATAAATTAATTAATAAGTGTATCTCTTTTATACAATTTTTTTTAAACATTTGGATACGTGCATGTATGGGTGTGTGTGTGTGTTGTAGAAGTATGAGCAGGAGCTGTTTAAGATGGCCATGCCATGTCTGAGTGCTATAGCTGGAGCTTTGCCTCCGGATTATGTTGACTCTTCTCTCAGCACAACGCTGGAGAAGCCGGTCTTTTTGGATGTGCAGGGCAACTTTGACCCCAGACCCATCAGCACAACAAAGTAAGCAAGAGAGAAGAAGTGCATGTGTGTGTGTGTGTGTGTGTGTGTGTGTGTGTGTGTGTGTGCTTTGAAAAAAACTGCAACAATATCAGCAACAATGTATTATTATCATCAGTCTATTAGTAAATATTTTGTTCAATCATTTTTATAGCATCTCCCTCCCAGAGAAGCTGGAATACATCACTCACAAATACGCGGAACATTCTCATGACAAATGGTCCGCTGAGAAGGTAGGATTATGGTTCCCTACTTTTGAATCCTCAGGGCCTCGATTGCTCTGAAATCAGGCATGAAATACTCCATCTTGATTTATCTTCTTCAGTGGTGACAGTTCAGTGACAAGTCTGAGGGTGTAATCAGTGTTTAATTTGTAAAACATGAGGTACTGGGACACTGTAGGAGAGTTATTCCAGAAAGTGGAGAGGGAGGGGAAAAATGTCCTGGAATGTAAAGACACAACAGTGCGCCAAGCCTGTAATGTTAATGCCACCGTAATGTTATAGTGATATGGAAGGACTGGAGGTGCTGCACATTTATGGTGTATTAAGCTTAAAAATATCTCACTGTTCAGAACACTGGGTATTGTAAACAAATAAGTACATTATGCCATTCTTCTAATCTTTCTTCTAAAAAAGACTTTCTTAGTTTGAGTAATTATTCAGCAGCCCACATTTGAACTGGGCAGGACAGTTGTTATGATTAGGATTTTGATGATAATAATAATAATAATAATAATAATAATAATAATAATAATAATAATAATAAATATATTATTATTATTACTATTATTATTATTATTATTATTATTATTATTATTATTATTATTATTATTATTATTTATTTTTATTATTGCTGTTGTTGTTATTATTATTATTATTATTATTATTATTATTATTATTATTATTATTATTATTATTAATTATTATTAATTATTTAGTTACTTATTATATCTGCAGTGGAGCCACATAAATAGTTTCTGGAAAGTGTCATCATATTTATTTATATTTTTATTATAAAATATGTAGTATTACCCGTAACCTTTTAGATGCAATGGAATGTTTAAGAAGAGATCTCACAGCTCTTATTATGACATTTGTAATTGCATAAATTAGCTTGCATGTTTTTTGTTAGGTTTTTTTGGTAAATGAAGTTCCAATACTTTAGCACATATTTTTAAGGGAGTTTAGGGATTCAGGCTGAATTGACTCCATACTTGAAAAAAATGTAACAGTTCAAATGAGTGGCGAAAACACCTTCATGATTATACCACAATCATAGTTGTCTTGATTTCTTCTGCAAGACCTTTCAAATTATCTTGCGGACTGAAACACCATCCGAATTTATTCTTCAGACTTATCTTATGCACGTCTTGTATATTTTATTTGTTTGGTTGTTTGTAGCCAGAAGCCCTTTACTTGGTCATCCTTAACAATCATATAAATTTCAGGTTGTTTTAGGGTGGAAGTATGGAGATAGCATCGACGAGAAAGCAAAAACACACCCCATGCTGAGATCCTACAAATCACTCACAGAGAAGGTAGAAGGTTAAAGTGCATTGTCTTGGAAGATGCAGCACCTTTTGTATTTGCATTGATTTGTGTGTATGCATTATCAATATCCCAGGAAAAGGAGGTTTATCGCTTCCCAGTGAAGGAGTCTTTGAAGAGTATGCTAGCCATGGGCTGGAACATTGACAGAACCAAAGAGGGAGAGGCCATGTTTCAGCAAAGAGAGAATGAGAAGATGCGCAAAATTTCCCAAGCATCTCAGGCAAATGTTTCATCTTCATGATTAACATGCTTATTAGCATATAATTTTGTGACTTCCCTTGTGGGTATTATGAGTACTGACCATGGTCCAGATGCAGAGTATTGAACAAGTCTAACAGGAAAAATATTTGCATGCAACTTGTTTGCAGCAACTTCCTTAAGTTGAATAACAGTACTCTGTCACAAGCATACATAACAATCTATCAAACTTTATAATAAATGAAACAACTAAATTATAATAAATAATTTACCTTTTTAAACATATTGAGCATAACCCACTTCATGTATAAAGTTTATGCTTTTAGCAACATATGGTAAGACTTACCAGGCTCAGGAAACATCTCCTCCTGTCTGTAAACACAGTTGGTCTTACAAGTTACAGGGTAACATGGTATGCAACACAGTTATTTTCAAAACGTGGAATGTCTCAGTATACGTAATAACCTAACAAATTTACAGCCTGTAAATGATCCCCATTTTGAAAATACCTTTATTACTGTATGCTGTTACCACTTGACATGCAAGCCTGATTTTGCAGATAGGAGGAGAAGTTTCAAGAGACTGGCAAGTCTAATCATATGTTGTGAAATGCACAGTACTTATGCATGAAGTGAGCTATGCTCAATATGCTTTAAAATTCCTAAGCCCAGGAAAAATTACATATCGATCTTATTCCAATAGCATAGTGGGAGAGGTGGGCAATAGCATAGTGGTAGAGGTTAAATTGCATTGATGCACAACATGACATACACAGCATTCGAGTGAAAGTTTGATAGGTTGCTATGAAATGTACTTCAAATTCAAAATCAAAATTGTCACACACACACACAACCATACAACAACAATACGACATGTAGTGACAAGCTTTTTATGACTGTCCATGACATAAAATAGAATTTACATAGACTAGAATTTATAGTTGTTTTGTGCAGTAAGATGCTATGCAACATTAAGCTACAGTGCCCTCCACTAATATTGGCATGCTTGGTAAATATGAGCAAAGAAGTCTGTGAAAAAAATGTCTTTATTGTTTAACCTTTTGATCTTTTGTTATTTTTTTTAAGTAACAAAGATATCAAATATAATATCAAAGATCTGCAAACAAAACACAGGTTTATCCAAAAATATATATATATATATATATATATATATATATATATCTTTGTTAATTATATGTGTGCAACAATTATTGGCACCCTTTTAGTCAATACTTGGTGCTTCCTCCCTT
>JANDJT010000228.1:8982133-8995487 GCA_024331685.1 Stegophilus panzeri
ATATTTAAATAATACACTTGCCGATTGCATCTTAATGGTTCTGTGTTTATGGCTCACATCTTTCTGCCTGTATTTAGTGAATGATGTCCAAGTGTCATGCTATCGGATCCTGAGCAGCCTCTACTCACTGGGAACTGGGAAGAACATCTATGTTGAAAGGTAGAAATGTGGAGATTTTACATAATATTTCTGAGATAGGGGCAGATTTACTAAGATAAGCCTAATTACAGACATTTTAGTCTCTGTTTGCACTGGTGGTCGTGGCATGCAACTGACGATAAACACACCTTGACTACAGAATATGTGAACAGCTCAGTATACAGTAATACCACATGGCATGAGTGAGGGGACAGATATGAAGCTCACAGATGTGACGTACTGTCAGGGTTATGGTGATAAGGCTACTATTTTTATATATATATATATATATATATTTAGAAATAGAAACAAATGAATTCAATTTAAATATTTTGCAAGCAATTACAAACAAAGGTTTATATTTAATATTAAATACTTTCCAGTTGGAGTAATTAAAGTGTGCACCCAGCATGGTTACCATTTATAAGGTAGTATATAATAAGCTAAGTATGTTTAAGCTGAGTTGAACTTTTCAATGTTGAATTGTTTACATTTTATTGGGTGTAACCTGGTCATTTGGGAATTTTATGTAGTTCAGAACACATTACAGAAATTTTGTAAGTATAATAGTAGTAGTATTATATCTATATAGTGTGTATTAGTATTGTAATTATGTACAGTCACTTATGTAATTAAGTACAGTCAGTACAGCGAAGAATTAGTGTTACTCAGTAACAACTCACAGGATATAAAGACTCTCTATGTATGTGATCGGTTTTACTGTAGACAGCTTCCAGCTCTAGGTGAGTGTTTGGCCACCCTTGCAGGAGCGATGCCTGTGGCATTTTTGGAGCCTCACCTCAACACACATAACCCATTCTCTGTCTTCAACACCAAAGCAGCACGGGAACGGGCCAGTAAGTGTTACATTTTTTTAGGCTGTAAACCTCTTAATTAGCTACTGACCACAAGATAAAGAGTTATATTCAAGAAGTACTTTTAATTTTGTTTCAATATTTCACTACTGAGGCTGTTGGTTTATTTATTTATTTTTAATTTCGCATGAATGCCTTGGTTATGTCTCTTGTTTACTGCTTGTTCACTATTTATTAAATACATATTAAGTACTTATTACTTACCAGACCATTGCTTGATTTCATAGTAATAACAATTTTATCTGTAAAATTTATTACTTACCACATTGTCATCTCAGATGTTTGCAAGATTAACAATAGTCACATTCTTGGTGGTTGTGTGTGCACACAACTTTGAGTATATATTGTGGCATTAATATTATAAGGTTCTATCTGGGTTAAGAATAAATGGGAGCTAGAACCTTATAATACCTTATAATACTAAGCTCATGTTATATGTTTGTCTGAAGTATTTTAACCCACTAATTTACCTCTCTCCTCAGTATTAGGCATGCCTGATACTGTAGAACAGATGTGTCCAGAAGTGCCGCATCTGGACTGCCTGATGAAAGACATCAATGACATGTCTGAGTCAGGAGCACGCTACACTGAAATGCCCCATGTCATTGAGGTAGTGCTGCCCATGCTGTGTAACTACTTATCCTACTGGTGGGAGAGAGGCACAGAGAACCAGGCCAAGGGCACAGAAACTGCATGTAGCACCACTGTCACCTCTGAACACCTTAGCGTCATCCTGGGTAACATTCTCAAGATCCTGAATAGCAATCTGGGCATTGATGAGGCCTCTTGGATGAAGAGGATTGCAGGTAAGGAAGATGTCTAATAGTAGTAAGTAGACTAAGGCACATGGACTACATTTATAATCAGACAAGTGCCAAACAGAAAAAAGTTTCCCATCTGACCAAAAATCTTCATAGACGTGCCTTGTATGGTTGAGAACAGCAATTTAGCAGATTAGGAGACGTGGGACTCTAGATTCTTCATCGTAGCGCACATACAAATACAAGGCATAGCATTATGCCACTGTATATTTTTGGTATCTCTATGAGCACTGGCACAGGTGGTAACATGGCCCAGAGAGGCCAAATGTTTAAAAAAAAAAAAAAGAAAAGAAAAAAATATTGTCTTTCAGTGAATCCATTATCACATGTGGTTAAGTGTGTTGCAGTATCCAATTAAATTGTTTTGATCTTTTTCTGTTTTACTTTTCACTAGATTTTATGTTGATGTTTTAGTAGAAGTCTAATAAATGCAAAGTAGACTTTTAGATTTAAAAGTCATGAAAGTATATAAATAATATTTAATATGTTCACATTTTAAGCTATATTTGATAGTTTATGTTCCAAAATACAGTTAATGCCAAATTCCACATTGCGTTTTTAATCATTGGAACTGAGAGGGAGAAAAAAACACTGCCCTGAAGACAGGGACAAAGGAATGGCTAAACTACACATTAATGCTAGACAGTAATTAGCAAACTAGACACCATCTAGTTCAAGACTACAGCAGATTTGAATAGGTTAGGAAAAAAAAAAAAAACAACTAGCTGAATTGAAAGATTTGCAGTAAAGTGGCATTTGTTTATAGTTACACTTAAATCGTGAGAAATCACCATATGAATGGCTGTGATTGTTATTATAGAAACAAGTGTTTTGTTGTGTATAATAATGTAGTTAAATTCATGTTAAGCAAACCAACACTAGTATTTTGGTTCCAATGATTGACATCTGCACCATCTTGCAGTGTATGCTCAGCCTATCATCAGCAAGGCGAGGGCAGATCTTTTAAAGGCACACTTCCTGCCAACACTAGAGAAATTAAAGAAGAAGACAGTGAAGGTGGTGGCAGAGGAGGAGCTTCTCAAAGCTGACAACAAAGGTGATACTCAGGAGGCAGAGCTACTGATCCTGGATGAGTTTGCAGTGCTGTGCAGGGATCTATATGCATTCTATCCCATGCTCATTCGCTATGTGGACAACAACAGGTAATACAGTCATATTACTATAAACATGAGGGCCTTAAATTTGCTCATTCGAGTACAACAGGTCATGTTTCAGTGTGTCCTTAAAATGACCAGTGTTTTTATTATTTGTATTATCAGCAATTTTATAGTGTTTCCATACTGAAATGAATCAACATAAAACATAGAAATGCATATATAAAACTATAACAATACAATATTAATTGTTTTATATTGAAAAATGCTGGCATTTTCCTATTTCTGCCCAAACAAGAGTATTGATGTAAGGACCCAAGCAAAAGGTGTAGTAAGTAGATCTGATATTCCTCTGGGCTTATTGTGACTCCTCTCTAGGTCACGATGGCTGAAAGAGCCTGATTCTGACTCCAATGAGCTTTTCAGGATGGTAGCAGAAATTTTCATCCTCTGGTGCAAGTCACACGTAAGCTTATCTGAATTCTGCTTTTCCCTGTCATTATGGCAAAAATAGTAGATCAAATTAAAGATGCTACAATACACCACTTTAGAGCTCCAACTGTTCTTAGCTTAAAACAAACCTTTAGACTTCCAGAAAATCATTTTATTAGGGTATTAGGAAGGAGGTATACTGAAGCAACTTTTTCAAGCAAGTTTTATTATACCTTCTGTCAAATTCACCTCAGTGTCATTTTTTTACTGCAGAATTTTAAGAGAGAGGAACAGAACTTTGTTGTGCAGAATGAGATCAATAATCTCTCCTTCCTCACTGGGGACAGCAAGACAAAGATGTCAAAGGTAGGAGTGATGAGTGACGAGTTTACAAAATTCTTTACAGAAAAACAAACCAAACGTCATATGGTGGCTGGCTGAAACAGTACAAGGATGTGAATGGAAATGTTAAAAACGATGAAAATGGAGCAATAACTTCTTTTGTTAGTATTGAAATGAAGACACAAAAGGGGTTTCTATTTGTCTCTGCACTGTAAGAATGCATTTTCAACATGTTTAGCTGTGTGAACACTTGCAATCTATTGATGTAGGAATGATAAGAAGGCAAATGATGTTTAATTCATGGATCATGCCTATAATAGCACTCATCCCATTTTACAAATTTTACACTTACTTTCACTGAGCTAATAACCACTCATTCTGCTTCACTAACACTGGCATTAAGATCTCCAGTCAGTTTATCATTTTAACATTACAGCATATCGCAGTTTATTCACAAACAACCCAAAAACAGTGCATATAAAAATGAGAATTGTGTAAAATATTATGCAAACTTTCACATACTGTATATATTTTATATAAATATGGTCGGAATTATTGCCATCTTCCAAGAAAAATTTTTATATATATATATATATATATATTGTTATTACTATTGTTGTTGTTGTTGTTGTTGTTAATAATAATAATAATAATAATAATAATAATAATAATAATAATAATATTGTTATTATTATTATTGGTGTTGTTGTTGTTATTTAATAACATTAAAATAAATAATGCATATTTATTTCCAGTGCATATATTCAGATTTCATGCAACAAGTTGCAATTAGTATGAATGTGAAGTTCATCAAACATTATTTAAAAAAAAAAACACTTGAATGGAAAAATCTATAGAGCAATTGCAAAGAGAAAAGACCTTAAACATAGCTGTCAGTATGTTATTCAATAATATACTGGTGGAAAATTCATGGAATCTCTGGACAGATGCACCACACAAGATTCTAAGGTGTTCTAAGATTATTGATTGAGTATTGAAGGATGGTAAAAGAGTAGACAGTAGTCACTCAGAAAGAATCACAGGATGACCTGAAAGCAGCAGGAACAACAGTTACACATCAAACAATAAGCAGTGAAGTGCACAACAATCATCTCCATTTTTACCTCCCACACAAAACTCCTCTGCTAAGGAAGAAGCACAGTGATGCATGTCAGAAAACAGTACAGAGGAAGTACAGAGGTGGGAGCATCAGGATACAGGGCTGCTTCTCTGCAAAAGGTATTGGGGCATGCCATTGAAGGAAATGAACAGATCAAAGTACTGAGGCATATTAGACAAGAATTTAATCTCACTGGCCAAGAAAAAGAATCTGGGGAAAAGACAGACATTTCAACAAAGTAACTCAAGTAGGCCTTACATGGCCTAGCCAATCTCCTGTTTTGAATCCCATTGAAAATGTATGGAGGAGTTTTAAATTGCTAGTTCATCAGAGGTCATCCCTCATCAAGGTTCATCAAGGTTACTTTCATAACCTTGGGCAATTGATGACAATTACCAAGAGGAATGGGCCAGATTTGAACCACAATACTGCAAAAAGCTAATTACATCATACTAAAGCTGTAATTGCTAACTACAGCTTTGCAACAAAGTACTAATGCCAGCAATTTGTGTGGTTGGAATACTTTTTTCCTTAGCAGTTTTGTTACTTCAACAAAAAACAGTTTTGTTACTATGAATATATACTTTATTTTCATATTTATAAGTACAAAGTCAAAAGACATTATGTGTAAATCTGAAATGGATATATGTACTGGAAGTATATTAAATAACCAAAAGAAAAGTGTTGGAATACTAATTTAACCCTAACTGTATGTTGAATGTGTTGTTGAAAGACCAACAGCCAAATCTCGTAACTCCTGGCAGAGGCAGTCAGTTTTGGAGATTAAGTGTCTACTCAAAGAATTCCGAAAGGGCTCATTGACCACTAGCTATGAAACCACCCCAATGCATCAGTAATCAGACATGAGCATGGCCAGTTGTAGTTCTAACAATGCTTGCACTGTATTTATATTTCAGGCACTGTATTATGTAGGCTAAGGCCCCTTTTCCTGAAGGATGACAGTAATTTACAAGTTGACTATATCTGCTGCATGCAATACCTAGGATCTATTTATTCTCTGTTTTTGCCATCCTGGAATGACATATGCAAATTATGTCAACACATCTTGTAACTCTCACAGGAAATAATTTTCACACAATGCAATATTGAAATTAATTATGTATCTAGAGTTCATTTAATCTATCCCTATGTTTTAATTCAGCCTGTTGAGGATGTAATTTAGTCATGATTTTTCTAATAATAACCTGGCTGATGGAATTTAGTTTCCCACATTTAAAAATACAAGGAAATCAATCAACTCACATTGTTCGTACATTGTTCACACATTGTTCACTAATGATACCTTTTTGATAATATTTCTTTCTTTCTTTCTTTCTTTCTTTCTTTCCTTCCTTCCTTTTTACCTTCCTACCTTCATTCCTTCCTCCTTCCCTCTCTCTCTCTCTCTCTCTCTCTCTCTCTCTCTCTCTGTGTCTCACCCAGTTGTTTCTGCCAAAGGTACAGTGAGGTTGCATGTAAGATTTTTATGTTCTCTGTGTCTGAGAGTGGGGGCAGGATAGGTTTGCTCACTGCGTCCATTTTTTACCATGTATCAGTAATCACCATCAACTTGTTTGGCTTTATTTCTGTATGCCCACATCATTGGCATCTTATGAGCATCAGATCTAAATACCTTTGTCTACCTTTGGATGATAAACCAAGGACGCATATAACTACAGAGATGAGTTCCACTTTAGTTACAATTTCACTGTGGTCCTGCTCTACTCATCAACAGTATGGTTAAAATGTATTACGAGAGCTCTGACTGATGCAAGTTGCATTTATATGCAGCTAACCAAACACATAAGATAGACATCATTCTTATACAATGCAGCACAGCATCATTTAAAAATGCATAAACAAAGCTATTGTACATTATGTTATACAGTTCTTTTATTTGGCTTTATTGATTTAAGGCAAATTGCTTAGGCTAACGCTTCCTGATCCTGTTCCTTAAGTTAGATTACAACTTTTTTTGTAGTCAAACACAGTAATTAAAATTTAAGAAAGGTAGATCATTTGTTGCTTTATACAAATTAAGTATTATTGGGGGGAAAAAAAAAAGTCGTGGTCAAATTGACCTAGTCTATATGGCCAATATTTTCTGGACACCTGACTAGCACACTTGCTGCATATGTGCTTTTTGAATAGCCCTTTCCAGATTTAGTTTCCATTTGCTGTTATTATAGCCTCCACTCTTCTGGGAAGGCTTTCCACTAGATTTTGAAGCATAACTGTGGGGATTTGCTCATTCAGCCACAAGCGCATTAGATAGGTCATGCATTGATGTTGGATGAGAAGGCCTGCGTTCCAGTTCATTCCAAAGCTGTTCAGTGGGGTTGAGGTCAGGGTTCTGTGCAGGCCACTTGAGTTCTTCCACTTCACCCTTGGCAAACCGTGTCTTCAAGGAGCTCACTCTGTGCACAGGGGCATTGTCATGCTGTCATGTCATGCTTAGTTTCAGTGAAAGGAAATTGGAACTCTATGGCATACAAAGACATCTTATATAATTACTGTGTGTTCTTCCAACTTTGTGGCAACACTTTGAGGACAGCCCACATATTGGTGTGATGGTCAGGTGTCTACAATCATTTGCCTATATAGTATAGCTTAATTTAACTAAACAGAAAATGACAAAAAAATTAAATGTAAAGCCATTTTTTATGCCAATAATAATAATAATAATAATTTTTAAAATCACATTACGATAATTTTTATTTGGGTGTAACACACAAGTGTGTTTTGTTGTCCAGTGTGTCGTCTCGGATCATTTTCTGTGAAACTAAATTGTCTTTTATGTCTTGTGCAGTATGTATTATGCTGTAGCATGGTGTCTGTCCCCTTTCTTCTCTTGTGCTCGGTGCTTTGTCTTTATTCCTGTGGAGCATTATGTGTGTTTGGTGCATTGGAGTGAATTTTGAATTTAGTGAACCTTGAAAAAAGTCTGTGAAGAGGAAATGTTTGATTTTTGTCTTTCTGGAAACACCTAGAGAGTTTATAAGTATGTATCAAAACACATTATTATGCTTTACATTATTGCGATAGTTATAACATTGCCAAAAATACAAAACTGCAGTATACAGTACACAAAGGCCAAGATCTGATGAAACAGTTAGACATCAGGTACTGTTTGTGGTGTTACGGTTAATAGTAGACTATTCTGACTGCAACCAGATGCACAGGTTCATTATACTTCTGGGTGTTTCTTTATTAGTTAGTTGCTCTAAACTTGAGCTAAATTTCAAATGAAAATAGTAACTTATTTGGCCAGCTCAATAAAGTGTATTTGTCCTCTGTATGCTTTTTTGTTGTAGCTAGTTTTCATTGTCACCATAATTACAGTGTGTGTATGTAAGTCCTGCCTCAGTAAGGGTGTGTATGTTGAGTGCTTTCTCTGCTCAGGCAGGAGGACAGGATCAGGAGAGAAAGCACAAGAAGAGACGTGGCGAGATTTACTCCATCCAGACCTCATTGATTGTGGCAGCTCTGAAAAAAATGCTACCTATTGGCCTGAACATGTGTACGCCTGGAGACCAGGAACTTATCTCATTGGCTAAAACTCGCTATGGCCTGGTAAGGCTGTGTGGTTTATAAGAGTTATAGGCGGGGGGGGGGTGGTGAAGCAATCATTTGCATGCTTTAGAGGCACTAATATTCTGCTTTCATTCTGCTTCTTTTAGAAAGATACAGATGAAGAGGTGAAGGAGCATTTGAGGCGAAACCTACACCTTCAAGAGAAGGTGGGCCATAAACAAGATGTCCTTTCAGTTTAATAAATAAAAAAAAAGCTCCAGCTCTTACCCCAGTGCTAAATATATCCTGAATACCATAAACAAAGTGTTCTCAAATGTTTTTTCTTTTTAGAGTTTCTTTTTTTCCCTTTTCTTTCTAATTTCTGAGCTTCCCACACACAGAATCCATTTTTATTAAATTGTCACTAGATTCCATTTTATATTTATTATATGCATAATAACTTTGATAATGCTGGGATATGTTTTTCACCATTGTAACAAAATTATAAAATTGTGGAACCCCTGACTGTTTTTCACGGACCTCTGGGAGTCCCTGCATATCGCCACTCTGCATATCTCCACTATGTATGAGTGTATAGAGGAGAAATTAGGCATAGAAAGTCTTCCATAGTGTCTTGCCATCCCCCTAAAAAATCATGTACCATTTTAGCTATTTGTTGAGGGAGGCTCCTCATTGCCTCCATTTTTATGGGACTTCAGGAGGTGATCCAGTACCCTTGGATACAGAACCACCATTATGCTTACCAAAAATGGACAATGACAGTGTCTAAATAGGCAACAGCACTGGAGTCTCTGGGCAAAGACCATCAAATGTTGGAAAGTTGCTGGAGTCTTATGGAGACCAAAATGAAAAACATAGTATTGCAGTAGTTTTCTAAGCATACTGAATATTGTCTTTGGGGGAGAGAGATGGTCTGCAGTAAGAGGAGTCTGTCCTACCCTTTATTCAAGTCTCGCGGAGATAACTGCAATGTTTATTTAACCTGGAAGTCATTACAAAGCCAGGGGGCCCTGTCTGGTGTAGGCTCCAGATTTACTTTTTTGCTGTTTTTACATTCTGCTCAGTGGTTAGAGCAGAAAGGACTAAGTCAGTGTTTCAGCTCACAGTTAGGTGTCTCTGTAGATTACTTCACCCAGCTTCATTGCCTTGGGAGGTTATCAGGAACAAGTGGCATTGGGAATGAGGATCAGGCAATACTTGCTATAGGAATTTCAGCCTTAGGATTTCCTTTCATAAGCCCTGTAATGTGCTTACTGGGCCTTCTGCATGTGCTCCTGAATGATGAGGCTCTCTCACTTCCTGTGTTTCTGCAACAATTGTTCAAGTTAGGTGGCATTCAGATATTATCTTCAACAGAAAAAACCCGGAGAAGATCTGTGACAGTTCCCAAATGGCAAAAAAATCTTATTTCATTTTGCCTCTGGTTTGTAGTCCTTTTATTTCCATGTTTTGGTGATTGCCCAGTGTGGTTTTGTGGTCTCCAGACTTTGGGGGGAACTCCCTGCTTGGTGGTACCCTAAAGACCCTTTGATGACCTTGCCAAGTTCTTAAACCAACAAAATAACAGTATTCTTAGAGCTTTATACTGATATAGCTGTTTGGATGTAGTCTGTATTACCCCCAGTGTCACACAACTGTCATATCCTTTATTTTATGTTACAAATAGTAATAAAGGACTTGAATTTCTATTATTCATCTTAGTATAATAGAACAATAACAGTATAAATGACCTTCTGTGCTCTCATAGTCAGAGGACCCTGCTGTGAGGTGGCAGCTTCATCTGTATAAAGACGTGATTGTGAAGAATGAGGGTCCACCCGATCCAGAGCGCACAATTGATCGCCTTCAGACCATCTCAGCTGCTGTGTTTCACCTTGAGCAGGTCTTAGAATGTTTTTTTCCCTTACTCATTCATTTTGGATTTTTTTTTTGTCATTAGAAAAGACTCCTTTGCATGAAATTAAAATGTGTTTGTTTTGCTGGCTAAGAAATTTAAATGGCAATATTAGGTATTAGTTTGGTATTAAATTACAGTATATGTGACTTTTTTTTTTTTTTTATCCTTTCTTTTCACCCTAACTCGCATGTACTGTAGGTGGAGCAGCCACTAAGGTCCAAGAAGTGTGTGTGGCAAAAACTACTGTCCAAACAGCGTAAGCGTGCGGTAGTGGCCTGTTTCCGTATGGCCCCGTTATACAACCTGCCCAGGTATGCCACTTGTTGCACATCCTGATATTAACATTCCATACCATGGGCCAACTAGAACATTGCTTAAGTTAAAATTGATCAGCCAGTCACAAACTGAACTATATAACATTGCCCATAGCTTTATAGGCATGAAGTAATGCTTGCCTTAAAAATACTGGTTTTAATCACACAATATAATAGTGTACCAACAATAGCTGCATAAATACAGCACTGCACTAACATTAGCCTGCTAACTAGTTAGCTTAGCAAGTGTTAACATGACATTCCTGGGAACATCAACCAGTATGTAGCATATTCACCGGCAGGCAATGTCTTTTTTTTATTGTGTAATTAATTAGATAACATCTCTAACTTAATAGACCAAATGGCTACCCATTTGGGTTCATGATCACAGGGTCGCAACATTTCCACTGGTACTCGGCAAGGAAAAGAGCAAACAAGGAATAAGCTACTGGCTCAAAAAAAAAAAAAAAAAAAAGATAGTTGATGATCCAGAATGAAAGGAGGTACAACAGAGTTTAACCCCTTTATGAAGATGAATCCTATACCTGTTGGATAATATGCCAAACATTTGTTTCTTTCTTTTTTGTTTTCCTCTCCTGTTTTTTTTTTAAATTATTATTATTTCTGTCCACCTGTTCTTCCTCAAGCTTATAATTGCAGTTTGTAATTTCATGCTCTGTTGCTATGTAACTCAAAACCACAGTAGCATCACCAGAATTGACAGGCAAGTGGAAGCAATGAATTTAAAATCATGCCTAATTAGTCCTGTCATTCATTTTTTATTGCTGATGCATTTCCCTGTTCTCTTATTATACCACATCCAGTTCAATTTTGAAAATTCAAACTTATCCACTGCTGAAAATGATTACAATTCAGAATCCTGCTTCTGGTGATTTGTGGATGTATGTTTTGTTTGTAAGTTTGTTTATTTGCTTTTTTTAGGGCTCCAAACATCAAAGATGCTGTAATCACACTATTAATATTTTCATTTTGTATTCATGATTTTGTTGAAATGATGATCATGAGTCACATATGATTCATGATTGTGTTATATGTGTTTTCTTCTTTTGTCCATTTGCTGTTCTCAACATTACCCTTCTCTTTAGGCACAAAATTAATAATTACTTCCTGAATGCCTACCGACACATTTGGCTGGAAAAAATGCATGAGAGAGCAGATTATGACAGTCTGCTCTCCATGCTAACGGTAAAGTAGTGCTCGGGGAATGTTTATTGGATGCCCCCTCAATTAGCTCATCTCCTAGACATGGTTTGGACTGCAACAGATCTTCAGTAGTGAGTCTCACTGGTCAACTGGTCATATGATAATACTACTGATAACTCACCTAGTTATAAAAGCATCACAACGTTTATAGACAATTATATACTAAGCTGTACTAGCTGTGCACTGTTTCCACATATTCTGCATTTTTACATTAGGGAATAAGTTCTGAATGTCTCTGTGAATTTACTGAACTTTATACCATCAACAGTGTGATTTACCCCTAGATTTATATTAGTATTCAGAGTTGTTCCTAAAAAAATAAAACAAAAAACGCAGTTTAGCCTAATATGATACTAATAGCAGTCGTGAAATGTTAATGATGTGTTAGTTTCCAAGTCATGATAATCATGTTAAACACATTATCACTGCAAATTTCTAAATTCAACAATATATTGGCTGCCAGCTTATAAAACAGCACTTGATATAATTGATAAATTTTACTCATATTTTTACTCTAAATATTATCAAAACAATTTTATGGTTTAATGTAGAATGGCTATAGCTCACGTTATTTGAGTGGAATTACCAAATTTATTGTAATATGCCATATAAAATTCAGGCTTCAATATAAAAGTGTCACACTGTCATTATATTCTTTCACATGTAAGCAGTATGACCAGTTAGGCTTCCTGCTTCTTGTGTATAAACTAACCTTTTCCTCCCTAGCACTTTTTTGTTTGCCAGCCATAACTTCCTGTCTCACTTGCCCTACTAACCATGGTAACCATAATAACCATAATATTAACAATAACCCTGCTTAATCTTTAATCCTCCCACCTCAGGCATCGCTCTATTAACCTGTTCCTCACTGGCTACCAAAGAATATGGATAGAGACAGAGACGTACTCATTTGAGGAGAAGCTAGTGCAGGATTTGGCAGTAAGTACCTTTCAGGACAATTAATTGATAATTCTGGGTTCTGTGGGCAGACCTTGGCTGGAAACCAGCCACGTACACTATAAGCACAATTTTCAACAGAGCTGTGGTCACTTGGGATTTTTGTTTAAAAATATATTAACTATAGAGTACAACACAAGGGCTTTATTAAATTTTTTTATAATGCACAAATAAAATAATAGAAAAGATATACATATATTTTCCTGAACAGGCTATTGGAGTGAAGATCGACAGTTCTTGTGTCTTATACATTAGAATTTTAAAGGAGGAGAGTGACAGTCCTGAGTGTAAAAAGGTGAACATTTAAATCCATTACATAAATTCTATTTGACTCTAAAATCATGGACTCGGGCCTTCTTACCTCAGAGACTGGTGGCAGGTCTAAGTAGTTAGTGATGAGAGTGAGACTGATCTCAGTAAACCAAGGTGCAAAGGGTGTATATCGAGTATTCAAGTATTTAATTGGCCTTTTAGCTGTATACAGTAATGTACAGTATATATTCAGTGATGTACATCACTGTATATATACTGTACATCACTGTATATACTGTACATCACTGTTTATATACTGTACATCACTGTATA
>JANDJT010000228.1:9017767-9034012 GCA_024331685.1 Stegophilus panzeri
ATGTTTATGTAATAAAGCTGCTATTGTGACCTTAATAATTTAATTTCTCATGCAGCGAACTTGCTGTTGCAATAAATTATTCAGTACATGCTGAGGTCTGTAAGGATAACAGTGCACATTGTTAAAATATCATATTATTCTAATATCTAATAAATGATGAGATGGTATTGAAGAATAGCATGAAAAAGTGTTACAAACAAAAGGTAATTTATTGTTACAGTATGTAAAAGAAAAATGTGCTGCAATTAAGCTTTATGTGTGTGGCTACAGGTTTGATCATTGATGCCTTTGGAGAACTTCGAGACCAGCAGGAGCAGGTCAAAGAGGACATGGAGGTAAGAGAACAACTGCAGAACATGTGTAAAAACAAGTGCAAACTGAAAAAAAAAAAAAAAGGTTGGGATGGGGCAGTGTTAATTTTGTATCCACAAAGCCTGAAAATTCATCAAAAATGGCAATTGTGTTCAATTTAGTATACCTGAAATCTATTTCTGTCAGGTAAAGGCAAAATTACAGCATTCACTAGTTTTTACTACTGAAAAGAAAAAGTTTCTTAAAATCACTATAGTTTCTTAAAATCATGGCAGCATTTAAATAGAGTCTGTAAAAAGGTTTTACCATATGTACAAAACATGCACTCAAGTTTTTGTGTTCATATTGTATTTTGTACATTTTGTCACTGATGACTCTAACTGCTCCTAATTGCTGTTATACTGGATGCGCAATTATGCCCTTGTGGTAAACTCAGCTCAATTCATCAAGACAGCAAGAGGATAAGATCTAAGTGACTTTGAAAGAGGGTTCATTACTGGGATAGGAGCTTCCGTCAAACTATTCTACTGGCTTGTGTTTCAGTTCTTAACAGTGACTAAATTGACATCTGAATTTAGATCTGAGTGCATTCAGAACGGAAATATTCGCATGCAGAAGCTTCTGTGTGTACTTCCCTGCTCCCCATTTGTGAATAGCTTTGTGCGTACTCAATTCACAGCATCTATTAAAAACACACTTGCTAATATTGTTCTGGACCTCAGGTTGGCCACCCTCTATTAATGATACTGTTTAAATGCCATATAATTACTTATTCTAGAAACATAGCCTAATCATTGGGATAATGAAGTCAACTAGTTGAAGGAAAGACTTGGGCTTGAAAAGGATTTGAATCTCGAGCTTCACTTGGTGTTGACCCCCCTAATACTTCATAATTGATCTTGAATGGATCTTGGCTAGTACTGGTCTTGGACTTATCTTGGATTTCACAATGGTGGTCTTGACTACAACCCTACCATCAACTGCAATTGCAAGGAAAGATGTAAATGTTCTTCAAAGGACTGAAAATGTCAGGACATGATCAGAATATCAGCAAGAATTGCTGTCAACAACAGTTTTTTCTTTTGTCACCCATCTGTAAATAAGAAGGAAAATATTCAACTATGTGGGCAGTTATTGGATTTCAAATCACATCCTTGCATACTAAATATTATGTACATCATCAGCTGTTACTTCATCTGGTGGAGTAGCCTACTATTTAGAAATATAGTGTAATGTTTTAGATGTATGCTGTGTTTCAGTTATGTTGATTTCAGCCATGGGTCAAGTACAGTGTCAAGTACAGCCATGGGTCAAGTACATTTGAAATGTATATCCCAAGTAGCATAGATAAAGTCTGTGGTTGTAAAAATCTGTAGGTTTTGTCACCATTGTACAAAAGGAACCTCAGTAGGTAGACTTTCCATTTTGTCAGTTTTGCTAATCAAAAAGCAATGCAAAGAAAACAAAATAAAAAGAGGGAAACTTCTAATAATGTAGCACCTTTAAAATATGATGAACTGACATTTGTGTTTCAGACTAAATGCTTCATCTGTGGCATTGGGAATGACTACTTTGACACAACTCCACATGGCTTTGAGACACACACATTACAAGAGCACAACTTGGCAAACTACCTGTAAGTATCCCATGCACATCTCACTCACTCAACATTTGCCTTTTTCCTCAATGAGACTTTGTGTTATAATGCATTGCTCAATCAAATGATTTTCATTGTCAGGCTACTCATAGATAGCCCTCTCATCTAAAATCACACCGCCATCACTACTTGGAATGGTAAAGAAAAGTCAGCAGACTGTTGTGTCCTTTCTAAATCTAAAACCAGATTATCATGTTCATATCATAATCAGCTTAGTGTATCTCCACCTCAGTCAGCACTTAAATTAATTCTTGTTGATTTGGAGATATGCCTATTCAGTTTAATATTTGTCATGCCTGATGTTTTAGGTTTTTCTTAATGTACCTTGTCAACAAGGATGAAACAGAGCATACTGGCCAGGTAAGTTTGCCATTCCTGTTCTGTCCATATATGACAGAAAAAATTAAAATTTAATTAAATTCTCCAGAGTAAGCAGAATGTATCTTCATTTAAAATATATATTGATTTTGGTTATAAAATAGACTTGGACTGTGTTCAGGAAATTAGCTATCCTATTTTGTTGTAGTTTTTACATGTTTGTTCCCAGCAGATGCTCTATTTTTTTCTTTCTTGTTGTCATTCTGGCTGTATTTTTTCTTTCCCATCTACTTTCAGTGGTTTCCTGCTTGTGTTCATCTAGACTCAGGCCCTGTTAATTTGCCCATTCAAACTAGCTCATTCATTTTTCTCTCTCACCAGTACATTCAAAAGCAGTTTCCGTTTATTTCCTCCACAGGAGTCGTATGTGTGGAAGATGTATCAGGAGCGATGCTGGGATTTCTTTCCAGCTGGAGACTGTTTCAGGAAACAGTATGAGGACCAGCTGGGCTAAAGCAAGTGAGATTCCAGCCCACCAGCCTGTCCTCAGAGCTGTGAGCAGTATACCAGCTGCTTTTTCAGTTTGTGTTTGAACCATTGACATTCTCCACCCCAATAAATGGTCTTTCTCTTTCATGCTATTTTGCAGGAGGAGTCCCAATGCCATGTTTTTTCTCTACCACAGATGATGCTACACGATGCATTTAAAGTTCTAATTGTTACCTCGGTCAACAGTGCCAATTTAGCAAAGTCTTGTTTTACCCAGTATTATTTTCCATATTTATTTCTCAGAAAAAAAGAGAAAAAAAACACAACCATATTTTGCCACATAACCCTGAAACCTCTGCACAAAGTTTTTGTCCTTTAAGAACCAATGGGTTTTGTCGGGTTACAGAACATGTGAGTCTATACCCTTATATGCACAAGAATACTATTTTGTTTTTTTTAAGTGAATGGAGCAGAATAAACACAGGCCAAAAGGGAGTGATAAAGTATCTACGGTACAGAGGATATGCATTTTGAAGCTGTGCTCAGATTTCATTAAACTGCTTGCTTATTTGAGCTATGGGATGAGCCCAGGGCAGGTATGTATCTCAGAGTAACATTCTCAGAGTAACATTCTGGTCTTAAGTGCCAAGAAATCAGGAAAAATAAGTAACTCTATACTTAGGCCTAAGAAAAAATGCAATGTACAAAAATTCTTTAGCCTTAGTACTCTTAAATGGTGAGCTCTGAGATGTTGGATGTATTGTAACTGATGTTACCCTTTTATTTTTTATTGTAGAACTAGTCAAATATCTACTCAAATATCTCCAACATTATAAGAAACAATGCAATAATGGCTGACTGAGGCACAGCCATTAAGTTTATGTGGTCACCTGGCTGCGCTGTTCATTTGATCTCAAAACTAAGATGGCATGTGGATTGTAAATATGAATAAATGACACATTTTAGTTATAAAGTGCTTCCATTCTTAGCCAATTACTCAGCATTTACTTACAATCTAACAACATTATATACAGTACCAATGGCTTTATACTTTCAGGAGTGCTGTATCGCAGATTGTCGCTACCCATAATGGCTTTGCTGGAGTGACCAATCACAGATTGCAACAAGTCCAGCTGAGCTTGATCCCTGCAAAAACAATACCAATATAAAATTTAATACAGTCAGTTGTTAAACCTGGAAATAATATGTGGAGTGCAATACAGCAGGATACGAATTATTAATCATCTCAACCAACTCCTAGCAAGCCATTTTCTTATGCATTTCTCATTCTTATTAGTTCGAGCCCTGCTATTATTATCCTTTTTATCAAATTCTTTATGTTGTCATTTCTTTCATCCAACTCAGCTATAGGCTTTGTATTTGGGTCCAGTGGGGTTTGTGTTTGAATAGAGAATTACATGTCATAAACAAGCTAAATCTCTAAAGCATCCCTTAGTATACATGGAACTTAAACTGGTTGTCCTCGGTGGAAGTGGCATTAAATCAGTTATTATTGACACTGTAGCTTAGTAAATTCAAATATTTATTTTTTTACATAATGGAACATGACTATGGAACATGACTAGTTTGTTTTGTTCATAAACATAATCTAAAATACATCACTGATGTGATTTTGCATTGCATACAGTCTACATCTTGTGCACTTTTATCGGTTCTTACTATGGAATTGTGATGTAGTTAACCAGTTTATCACAATGTAACTGTTGTACTTCATGCTTTATTTCAGCCTAGGATTAACTACTCCTTGCTAAGAGTTGCTCAGCGAACTTTTATGACACATTTTTACACCCAGCATTTAGCTAAGAGTGTTTTTGGGCTTAAGAAGACTGCTAAAGTAGTGTAATTCAAACCCTTTATACATGCCAGCCCTGGCCTACAAATGGTTGGTCATAGAATGAATTGCCTCCTATTAAGTACTGGTGAAGTGCCTTATCTTCATGACAACTGAAGCTATGCAAATTCGTTTCTTTTTTTTATTTTATATTTATGCCATTATAAGCATACGGCAGATGCTCAGAGTAACAGCTTTTAAATTTTATTTTGAACAGGTACAAAATAAATGTATGTCTTGTCAGATGCAGTGTTATTGTAATGAGAAACAGAATGCTCATGAAGCAACATAAATTTAATAGAGAACTGTGGTGAACAACCTAATTTAAAAAAAGGCAGATTGCTGTTGTATGGCCATTTCTATGTAGTAGCCTTGTTGAATTGTGCATTTCTTTTAAAGGACAAATAAAGATATTGATGAATAACAGCTGTTATTTTGGGATGCCACTTTCTTTCTTTTTTTTTTATTTTTTATAAATATTTCATAACTCTAATGGTCCTGATTTAAATCACTTAAATAATATTATTGCTGAAATTGCCCATTTAGGAACAGGCATGACAAATTATACAGTTTCTTATTTAAATATTATATTAATAACACCCATGAAAAACAGTCCAGTGTATTTGGTCAATACCTCATTTGGCTGATGCTTTATCCAAAGAGACTTATAATTAAGATAGGATACAACTGAGCAATTTGAGGGCTAAGGGCCATGCTCAAGGGCCCAACAATGGCATCTGTACCTCTACTGAGCTTTACTCTGAGGCTCCCCTGGATTGTCAAGCTCCTCTCACCATGAAGAGTAAGCCCAGCATCCCTGTGCAGGAACATCTTTTCTGCCACCTGTACCAGCACATTTCACTCACTACCCACAGCTCATGACATAGGTGTGGACAGGGATATAGATTATTGTTGTCATCACTGATCATCTCCAAAGTTGTTCCATCACTTTCTTTTTGTTTATATGTGTTGCTATTTCATTCAGCAGATGAAAAATCACTCGTCAGTTACTATGGTAACAACACAGCAAGTTATTGCCAAAAGACAATATTCAAATATTGAAAATATTTTACCAATTACATAAATCTAAAAAATAAATAAACTATACCATTTGACAAAAGAAAGTTTGAACACCCTTTTGATTATTTCACTTAAATATACATTAATCATATCTATATGAACCATGTTACCTCAGCAGCAGGTTTGAGTAACTGATTTATAAAACCTTAATTTAAAACAGAGCAAATTTCAAATAGGCCTCGTGCCAATGCTACTATTGTGCCATGACCACAAAATTTGAGAACTTTTCAAATCAAAGAGAACGGCACACATGTTTTTGTCTCATGCGCACTTATAATGGTTTTGTGGGATTGAGCCTACTTGCCACTCGGCACATATTCCTTCACCTGCCTTCCCACCTTTCTTTGAAAATTAATAGAGGATGAGCAAATTCATGTCTCATGTGAAAAGCCCTTTTTTCAAATAATGAATGGTTGGAAAGCTGGCAAGATAAGATTGTTGAGTTGTTGTTTCTTAATTTCTTTTTTATTTTTGGTGACTTCTGGTAAACTAGACTAAATAAAAATGTAATGTCATGAAATGGTATATGTTGTATGATAAGTGCAACATTTAATATATTTTGTGTATCAACTTATTCAATAGTGCTGATTCAGTAATAATATTTGAGAGTAAATATACACAACAAATGGTGATGGAGCTACGTGATAAAGGCCCTTCTACAGCTGAATGAATCACAGTATTAGTATGAAAGCATTCTAGACATAGAGTTAGTAGAAAGAATAATCAAAGTGTACTGGACAATGTTTATAGCTTTGTGGCCACTGTTCAATTACCGTCTCCAATTCAATTCATGTTAAAGACTTGTACATTAAACCAGAAAAAAAACCTAAAAATATAAAGGATTTTTGCAGTTACTCTGCTCTATGCATGCCAGAGCATTTGTCTTCCAATGTTTAGACACATAACTCCATGATAGATTGCATCTTCTTCCAACTACCCTTCATACTGTGTGTATGTGTGGTTTTCAAAGACTTAAAGAAAAAAGAAAGAGCAGAAAGTGTGTGTCATCACTGACTGACACATGCTATAGAAAGTGCAAACCTAAAAAAAAAAAAAAAAACAACTATAGATTTCTCCTTATTTCCTATTAATCAGTGTCCTATTGTTTTTTTGTCATTGCATTATAAATGACTGCCTTTCACAACGGGTCAGATACCATCACAATCATTGACCTAGAAATTTAAGTAATTATGTAAACTAAGAAGGATTGTGTTAATCCCCACATCTGCTGTGATCACTGACCACACCTCTGCATTTTAGATTAGTATTTGCCTTGTGTCACGTAATTCACGTAAAGGAGGTTAGGACAGATGCAAATGCAGATAAGAACTTTATTAGATGAGAGAGAGGCAGACAAATCCAAATTGTGAAACATAGAAGTGGTCATAAACAGGTAATAGGTCAGGCGATCGGCAAACGGGCATAAACGAGGCAAAACAAGAATCGAATACGAGGGCTAGAACAAGATCAAAACTAGGACACAAAACACGATTAACAACGGCTTGATGTACGGAAAACACACGTAATACTTTGCAAAGACTTAGTGTTCAAACAGTCTCTTTTATGTGTGGTGTGTTTGTGTGTGAGATTGGATGCAGGGGTTTGTGATTAGAATGAAAGTGAGTGTTCTAGGAATTGCGGTCCAGGGCGACCATGTTTGTAGGCAGGACGGGAAATGTAGTCACTATTTTGCTGTGATATGATACCTTGGGTTTTTTGTTTGTTTGTTTTTCTTTCATTTTTTCAAAAACACATAAATCCGATCGCAAGTCCGTATGACCCACACATATTTCAGGTGAAATTGTCTACTATGCTGGCAGTCACTTAAATCTACCAGAGGTCACTTTTATACACCACATCTTTGGCTATTGTAGTGCTTCAATCTGCTTAAGAGCAATGGTATTACAAGTAATAGTGAGAGAATCCTGGGGGAATTTGGTTTTTTGAAGCCTGAAAGATTCAGAAGCCTATTTCATTCAGTGGCCGATCTGCAAATAAGAAGATTAAAGGAATACTGCACTTTCTGGAGATTTAACACAATTTGTTAATTGATTAATCCCCTGATAAGTGGATTGTTTTGTCCGCATATGCTTCACTGAGAAAAATATCTAAACAATATTGCAAACATTTTTGTAATAAACTATAGTAATAATAAGATATTCAAACAAACTATTCTGATTAATATAGTGTCAGCTCAATGTGCTTTATGTGGCCTTAGTATATTATGGTCCTATCTGGTTTGAGATATGGGAAATCAAAGTTCCAGCCAGAAAAACTTGAAAGTACTGAAATTTAAATTAACAGCTCACCAAGATCTTAACTTTAAGCTTACTTCAAGTTTACATTATGGAAGTTGTTAGACAATTAGTACATTTTTGAACACTAGACAAATACAGATGTAATTTAAAATACTGTTTAGTTCTGTAAGATTCTACCTGGCTCTTTTAAGGTCTTGGGAGAGCTCTTTGCTTTTACCCATCATAAGATGTTTCTTCTATGACACCTTGGTAACGAAAAGCCTTTTTATAGACCATCAATTTACTAACCCAGCTGATATTAATTTGCACTGATAGGGAGTATAATTACTTACGGATTTCAGCTGGTTCCCTGACTTACCTTGCCTTGGAGAACTGCTTTTTCTAAGTGTGTACAATACTTTTTTTCCTGTGTCATTCCACTTTATTACACATAACTTTATTTATGGACTTTAATGTTGTGAAATCTTTATATTTCCGGATGTCTTGATTTAATACTGACGTCTGCTGAAAATTTCATGTGAATAGCCTCATTGGAAATATATTTACTGAAAAAAATGGTGACGTGTCCAATACTTATTTGCCCCACTGTACACACAGTTGCAATCAAAATGTATTGAACCCCCATTGCAAATCAGGTATATTGTCAAAATGTACAGACTTTAAGCTGTTTGCAATGAACAAATCAAACAAAAGCAATTGAAATAGTTCAACACAACGAATGCTTCAAGTGGTTTCCTCAAATTCAACTTAAAATGCTACTTATAATGATTTCTCCAGTTTCAAAAGTATTCAACCCCTTCATGGCAAGCATCTTTACTACTTAGTAGAGCACTCTTTTGCTGTTATGACCTGCTGCAAATGAAATGCATAGCTTCTGTCAGTATTCCTGAGGAACCTTAGCCCATTCCTCATGAGCAATGGCTTCCAGTTCAGTAATATTTTTGGGTTTGCGTGCTGCAACTGCCTTCTTCAAATCCCACCAGAGATTTTATATGGTGTTCAAGTCAGGTGACTGTGATAACCCTGTAGAATCTTCCAGGGCTTCTTCTGCAACCAAGGCTTGGTGGAATTTGAGGTATGCTTGGGATCATTGTCCTGTTGGAAGGTCCAATGACGCCCAAGCTTCAGCTTCCTCACAGACGGCATGACGTTTTCTCTTAGGATTCCCTGATACGTCAATGAATCCATCTAGCCTTCCACACGCTGCAGGTTTCCAGTACCAGAAGATGCAAAGCAGCCCCAGAGCATCACAGATACACCACCATGCTTGACTGTGGACAGAGTGTTCTTTCTTCAATATTCTTTCTCCAGATATACATTCTTCCTCCAGCATGATCCATCGTGCTGAAAAGTTCCAAGTTGTTTCATTGCTCCACAGAACAGAATCCCAGAACTTCTGTGGCTTATTTATATGATTTTGACTTGAGATTTCTTGCGCTTTTGGGTCAATAGTGGTGTATGTCTTGGAGTTCCGGCATTACCTTCTGTGTTTAGTACGCACCATACTGTGCTCACTGAAACCTCAGTGCCTGTTGCCACCAAGTCTTGCTGCAGGTCTTCTGCAGTCACTCGAGGGTTTTTCACAGCCTGCCTTCTCAGAAATCTGGTTGCAGACATTGATAGCTTCCTTTTTCTGCACCGTCCAGGTATTTCATGTATTTTCTACCTCTAGCCAGTTCAGGTATTTCACGTGTTCCAGCTCAAGCACACCTGGTGCAACTAATGAAGCCCAACTAATTAGTTGCATCAGGTGTGCTTGAGACGACAACTGTTTTGCATATTTGTGCTGCTGTGAGGGATTCTATTCAGGGGTTAAATAATCTTTAAACTGGAGAAATCATTATAATTTGCATTTTCAGTTGAATTTGTTGAAACTACTTGAATCATTCGTTGTGTTGAACTATTTCAATTCATTTTGTTTGATTTGTTCATTGCAAGCATCTGAAAGTCTATAAATTTTGACAATAAACCTGATTTGCAATGGGGGATGAATAATTTTGATTGATACAACACCCACACATACAAATCAGCCATAACATTAAAACCACCTACTTAAATCAGCTCTTACCGATCGATGCACAGACTCCACAAGACCTCTGAAGGGGTGCTGTGGTATTTGGCACAAAGATGTTAGCAGCAGACCCTTTACGTCCTGGAAATTGTGAGGTGGGGTCTACATGGATAGGACTTGCTTTTCCAGCACATCTCATTGATTAGGTAAGTCAAAAATGTGTCAAAGGTTTTACATTTCAAAGTAACATCCACATGAATGCCAGGACTCAGGTAAGCAAAGCACAAACACCCGGCCGTTCACATGATTCATCAGACCAGCCCACCTTTTTCCATTGCTCCATGATCCTGTTCTGATGCTCACATGCCCATTGTAGCCACTTTTCATGCACTGTGTTCTGACATCTTTCTATCATAGCCAGCATTTTCAGCTATTTTTGCTTCAGTAGCTCTACTTTGGGATCGTAGCAGAGCGGCTAGCTTTAGCTCTTCATGCACATCAATGAGCCTTGGTTGCCATGACCCTGTCACTGAGTTCACCTAGTTCTCTTTCTTTGGACCACTTTTGATAGGTACTAACCACTGCACACCAGGAACACACCACAAGAACTGCCGTTTTCTATATGCACTGACCCAGTCATCTAGCCATCACAAACTGGCCCTTGTCAAAGTCATTCAGTATGTGTATATATACACACACACACACACACACACACACACACACACACACACATGTGTGTAGGTGTATATATTTTTCTGAATGTTTGCTCTTAAACAAGCTATTTTACAGTGAACTTTAACTGTACAACATTAAAAAAAAAAAATAATAATTCTATGATGTTTGCTACAATATTAGCTTTCTACTGATGATTTTCTAATGTGCCAGAACATTTATAGATTGTAAAACCAGTAAGTACAGTAGACCTCTACTGTACTATAATGCACTTCTTTTGTATGCTTACTTATCATTACTCTCATGGAGAACATGTAGAACATCTATGATTAAAATTTACTTTCTCCTCCCTAAATAGAATGTGAATATTAATTGGTCAAGACCACCTATTTTGTGTTCATCCTATGTTCATCTTGGATGATGATTGGCTGGCAGATAGAAACTTATTAAACCAAGCTTATCTGTGAGTTTGGAAATAGAACTATGTTTTTTTCAAACACTTTGCAAAATATAAAAAATATCACCACAGAAGAATGAATATGAAGCCATCCAGGGGGGATGAACCCCTGGGAAAAGCCAGAGAAGGGAGTGACATCCTCCGTGAAGTCAGAGGGGGGGAGGGACATCCTCCACAAAGCCAGAAGGGGGAGTGACGTCCTCTGCGGAGCCAGAGGGGGAAGTAATGTCCTCCACAAAGTCAGAGGGGGGAGCGACATCCTCCATGGTGCAAGAGGGGTGAACGACATCCTCTGTGAAGCAAGAGGGGGGAATGATGTACACTGCGAAACAGGGGGAAGGAGGATGTCCTCAGTGAAGCAAGAAGGCAGAGTGATGTCCTCAGCTGAGCAAGGAGGTGGAGTCACATCTTCAGCAGAACAAGGAGGCAGAGTGATGTCCTCAGCTGAGAAAGGAGGTGGAGTCATGTCCTCAGTGGAGTAGGAAGGCGAGCAGAGCCAGGTGGCATAGTAACATCCAAGGCAGAGCCGGGAGACAAAGTGATGCCTATGGCAAGGCCATGAGCCGTAATAGCATCTTCTTTGGGGCAGGGAGGGTGGGTCGATGGTTCCAGCCTAGTAGGGAGCCCCCTAATCAAATACTTTCCTTATGGGGCACATTGCTTAGAGCCATACCAGTGTGGCACTAACCCATTTTCCCTTCCTTTGTTGCTCCCACATCAGATGGTTCTTCTCCAAGAGCTCCTGATGGAACTAAAAAATTTCTGCTGCATCCATTGATTGGTAAAGCTTTCTGCTTGACTGTGATACACTGAGAAACTAGAATTTACTAGAAAGAATTTAACTCATAATGAGACCACAGGTGAGCGTGATTAGTTAGGCATGTGATATGCTGGGGCTGATGGGTAGTGTAATTCTTCACCCTTTGGCACTACCATGACATAGATAAGTAAATTAGAACAATTCTAATAATAAAAAAAAAATCACTAAAATATTGTTATGAGAAAAGGTGTTGCTGCAAACATACCCTGTTCCCATCATCACTTCACTCTATACAGGTGTATTCAGTTAACATTTGTGAGGGTTTAGTAACACAATTTCATGCTTTCACAGGTCAAGGTAAGCAACTATCAACTAATTAAATGGTTTCAAAATCATTTGTTCAAGCCAGTCGAAGTGATATTGACTGGCTAGCCTTCTCCAAACAGTAGCTGTAGCCAGCTAACCACCACACTACATTGGGCTCCAACAAAAGCATGTTGATGGTGGAACCCCTACACACTATGAGAAAACATGTATCTGTGGCAACAAGTTATCGAGCATGGACACTCATCCAGTGTGGGTTTCATACCTAAGGTGGCAACATGCCCAGTTCATGCTAGCATCCCTCAGTTCATTTGCCCATTTTTCTCTCAGTAGTCTCTGGTGAAGGTGCGAAATCTGATGGACGAAGACCATATGGTGGGAACAGCCATGTTTGCTTCACAAGACTCAGTGGGCTGCTCTCAAGATCTCACCAGGGTGACCTGCACAATACTGTTTCCCCATTTCTGGATGAGATGTATGACAGTCTCATGGCTGTGCACTATGCCACTGCAGAAGATGGGTCCGAATCAGCAGACAAGTCCACCAACCACACTTTCTAAGATTCTGATCAGAAGGTCGGGGGTTCAAGCCCCAGCACTGCCAAGATGCCACTGTTGAGACCTTGAGCAAGGCCCTTAACCCTCTCTGCTCCAGGGGTGCTATATCAGGGCTGACCCTGCGCTCTGACCCCAACTTCCTAACATGCTGGGTTATGTGAAGAAAATAATTTCACTGTGCTGTAATGTATATGTGACCAATAAAGACTCATTATCATTGTTAGGTTGATGAGGAACCTTCATCCACTCCATACAGTTGCACAGCCTGTAGCACTGGGAAGTTAAAGCAACCAAGCTGATGGGCCACCACTCCCCAGTGTGGACCTGAATGGGGCCTGCAATAGCAGAGCTGAAAAGCTCTGCATTTCTTGGCCAGTAGTCCTCAGAGAAACCACCATGTCTGGGTATGAGGAACAATGGCTGCCATTACACAAGTGCTCAGCAGGACAGGTGCTACTAGTCTTCCCAGAATGGGAATGCAAAATGCAAAACATTTAGCTGCTTATCAATATTGGATTTTACACTTCTCAAACGTTTATTTTTTTATTTTAGCAATTTTAGCTATATATGAATGCCTAAATCTCTAAACCAAATTGTCCTTTCCAAAAGAACCTTGGTGGTTATATTCCACACATGGCATAATACAAGATAAAAGAAAGAAAATGAAGGTGTACGGTATAAGAAATTTTCAATAGTCTTTCAAAATACTAGTCGTAAATAGTCAAATTGATGATTTTCTTAAATTTGAATCCTTATAACTGAGAATAGAAGCACTATTTGGCTTCAATAAAGGTATCAGTGCCATCAGAACTACTATAAATCTATAGCAAGTTTTTTAAGGAGCAGACTATTTACTGCACCACCAGTTCCAAGAGAAAGACTGGAACGCACTTGCTTTGGTTCTCACTTGCTTCAAGACAGCAACCATTGTGCCAGTGTCAGAAATGCCATGGACATGACCCTCATTGACTTCTATCCTGGTACCCTCACACCCATTATTGGCAAGTTTTTCAAAAGGCAGATTCTTTGTTGTCTGAAATTCTGCCTACCCTCAACATTGGAACCATATCACTTCACCCTGATCAGGAAGGTTCAAAGGTGCAAGAAGTAAAGTGTCTTTACTTCTTGTAGAGGAAAGCTCACCTATATACTCAGATACTAGTTAACTTCTATCACTGTTCCAATGAGAGCTTACTGATGAACTGCATCTTAGTGTGGTATGGCAGCTGCTCAGTCTTCAACTTGAAGACCCTCCAGTGAGTGCTGAAAACTGCTGAACACATCACTGTAGCCCAGCCTCTTCCTCTAAGCAATCAACATGCTGAACTCCTCACAACATCACAAAATCCCCTGCCTCCAGTTCCTCCATAGCTGTTTGTACTCAGATCAACTTATACCATTGCACAGTTTCTACATACTTCTCTGCTGCACACACACCCGTATCGCTGCACATAAACCAACTTTTTACAGTTTGCACATTCTTGCACATTCTTCTAATTGCACTTTACATTCGGTTGTACTGTTGTGTCTTTGATTTCCTCTCATGTCACTGGACCAATATTCACTACCTCCATTCCAATTTGCATCTTTGTCCACTGCACTGTACTATCTTTGATTACTTTCATCTTTCATTCAAGTCTCCTGATCCATGTTACACATATATCATACCATTTGCACTGCTCTTAATGCCTTATATACCATTTGCACTGTTTTTGATACTATACCATGTCATTTGTCTTTTATCTTATATGGTCTTTTATGATCTGCCACGCCTACAATCAAGCAGGGGGCAGAGCTTTCTCTTACAAAGCCCCACATTTATGGAACAGTAGTGTTTAAGTCTAGGTTGAAAGCATATTTGTTTAGTCAATTAGAGCTATTAATAGTTGTTAATTTATTTTAGGTAAAGGAGCAGATCTGGAGGGTTCATAGGCATAGAGTGTTTTAGTGAAATGGGATGTTCATATGCTGTCGTGCCCCCACTCCCACATGTTCACTCAGGTTTGTTGACGGTAGAGTGGCTAGCTGCTTTATGTTTCAGTGTGCCCTCATGTTACCTTCTAGGTCTCCTTTACAATTTCCTTACCCATTACATGACAATAAGCATACCTAATAATCTGTGTTTTTCTTTCTCTCTCTCTCTCTCTCTCTCTCTCTCTCTCACTACACATGCTACTCCTGAGATGCCAGTGATCCTGGCCCCTTCTGCTCTTTAGACCTGCCTGATCCATCCTGATGCCCTACTTCTAGTTGGAGTTCTCATCACCTGCTGCTGAGGTTGCCCCATGTAGACTGCCTAAAGATCAGTGAGATTACTGTGGATGGTACCACTTAGAAACCATAAAGATGACTTGGGACTGCAGTTGGTATGAACAGTTTTGTATTCAAGTCTCCATCATTGAACAGATGATAACGTCAACAAAATAGACCATGTTAAAACTATAATGAATTCAGAAATGAATTCCCTTGCACTGCTATGAACTATGATGACATATTTTGGATTACTCTTAATAAACATACTGATTTAATGCACTTGCAGCCTGCATCTCACTTATTATACAAGACTTCACTGCTAGAGGATGTAGCAAATCAGTCAGCCCCCATGCAGACTGTCAACTTCAGTATGATTTCCCTACAGTAAAGATGACAGTTTGCAGTGGGCAATTGGAGAAAGCTTCACCTACTCTACGCTACCTGTGGCCACCTGCTCCAAGCAGTTCGAAGCCACCTGCTTTATGCAGCCTCCTGGTCCACACCGCCCACTGACTCTGCAGAATATGATGTTGTCCCACTGAGCGCTGACTCTGCAGAAGATGTCTCTCTACTGCCTGTTGACTCTGTGGAGGATGTTGTCTCTTTGTCGCTTACTGACTCTGCAGAGGATGTCGTCGCTTCACCTCCTGCTGACCACGAGGATGACACTGTTGCCCCATCTCCTGCTGACTTTGATGATGATGTTGTTGCCCTGCTTCCAACTGACTTTAAGGTTGATGTCATCACTCTGCCTCCTGCTGACTTTTTGGATGATGTCATTGTTCTGTCTCTGGCTGATTTTGAGGAGGATGTCATTGCCCCACCTCCTGCTCACTTCAAGGATGACATCATCATCCCACATCAGTGCTCTGTCAAGGATGTCACACAGTCTTCCCGCTCTACTGAGGACATTGCTATGCCTCCCTCCTCTGCCAAGGACATTGTGCCGCATCCCTGCTTTGCCGAGGTTGTTGGTCCACCTCCCTGCTCTGCTGAGGACACGGTTTGTTCTAGGAAACACCCACTTCTGGGCCCTGGGCAGCTTGTGGACATTTTGCCTAGAGCTCCAGACTTTTTTTTGGTCCTTTGGCCCTTCGGGAGCCATGCGTTAAAGGGCGGGAGGGGGACGAGGGGGATTGGTTCTGTCATGAATTCTCCCCTTAGTGCTTACTGTAGCTCTCTGTGCAGGTCACAGCTCCCAGAATGAACAGAACTGCATTTGTGTTTTTTGTATTTATTTCCTGT
>JANDJT010000228.1:9041185-9076950 GCA_024331685.1 Stegophilus panzeri
TATGTACACATTCAAACATCATGCTTTTTCTAACAATGTGGTTACACAAACGAAATACCCCCACACAGTAACACAAAAACATGCCCAATATTAACCATTGATACGCTTTTCAGACGTATTTCGCCCAAAAACCAGGCTCATTAACATAAACACCTTTGTTGGGGGCTACTTACGCACACACACCCCCCTCCACCACAGCCCAAACACAGTGGGGCCAGATTGACCCACTGATACAGTCGATAGGGTTACCCCCACCCCTGGTCATAAATGTATAGTCCCTGTGAGCATAGGCTGCGATCTAGAATGACACAGTGGAAGTTTACTTTAAAGATGAGGCTGAATGCACTCATCAGGTTTCATTTGGTCTAATATCTAGCCAGTGGTGGCTCAACTCTTACTATCAGGGCAGTGGTGGCTCATTAGTTAAGGCTCTGGTTTACTGATCAGAAGGTTGGGGGGTTCAAACCCCAGTACTGCCAAGCTGCCACTGTTGGGCCCCTGACTGAGGCCCTTAACCCTGTCTTCTCAAGGTGTGCTGTATCATGGTTGACACTGTGCTCTGACCCCAACGTCGTAACAAGCAGGGATATATGTAGAAAAGAATTTCAAACTGGTGTAATGTATATGTGACAAAGAAAGACTTCTTCTTATCTAACTAAAATTTGATGAGCCCTCAGTAGTCAGTGCATAGTTAAAGTCTGCATTGTTCTTCTCCACGAATAAAAAAGCTTAATGATACTGGAGTCATTAATGGATGGATGAAGCCCTGCCTTAACATTGTACTCCTCCATAGCAGCAGTTTCATAGCATGTTTGATGGCTAGAAAGTTATCTGACTATTGTAATCCCAAAGTTGAAATCTCAATAATTGATATAATTATACTTTTGTCACATTTCCCCATTGTCATGAAGGAATCAACATCTAATATTGAATCTCCCAGGCTGACTACTTCACACCAAAATTCTTTGATCTATACCCAATAATACCTTTTCTTGTCGGCAGAGACATACCAGAGACATAACAAACATGGTATTGCAAATAAAGAGCTGTATTACTGATCTTTACTGCAAAGTTTCCAGATAAATTTCTCTGTTGCATGAAATCTGTAATATAACGCTGTACTCCAGTGAGATTTCTACCAAGGTAGGGGTAAAAAAAAAACAACAACTTTGTAGCAGAAAAAATCTACCAGACACTGGATGACCATTATACTTTGGTTCTGTTCTGTTCTCTTCTGTTCAGTGGAACAGAGTGGCGAGCAAAGGCACTTACCCGCAAGCATATCCAGATTAATCAACAGCAATAACTACTGTGTCTCCAACAACAACAATATCATATTTACCACTGCAGTAAGCACCCAATGAGTCTCAACAAAGGGTGCAGATTTGCTTGAGGGAAAGTGCCGTTGTGACCATGTTTGTGTTTTCCTCTGCAGTGTCTTGAAGGATCTAAACAGTATGGGGTAGATGCTAGTGCAAGAGTCTTATTCAACGTGAAATAAATAGAAATTATTTAAAAAGAACCAAGGTGAAGGTAGAAACAATGAAAAAAGTGCCAAGATAGAAATATGGCTAGAGATTTGGTGCTAATGAGTATGTGAATTTGTGTTTGTATTGTGCCTTGCAACGGACTGACGTCCCATCCTATTCAAGTGTCGCATACTAAGATACTTGAAACATGATTCCATATGCCTCCATACATCACACCTGCCTCCACAGTGACCCAGATGTACCTTATTTAGCTGAGCAGTGGGTGGACTACTAAGAAGATCCAATAACTGAGAGAATTCTCTGTCTTTTGCTAATTCATCAGAGGACAGTGGACCAGTGACATTGTTTGTTTGTTTGTGTGTCTGTGTGTGTGTGTGTGTGTGCATGCGTGTCTGTCTGTCTGTCTGTCTAGCTCATGTTCCAATTATTTAGCAAAAGCAAATTGGAGAACAGGTATCATATGTCTGTCAGCACGTCACCAGTGAAACACTACACATCCCAGAATCCTCAGCAATCCAGTGAACTACAAAACAGAATGCTAACTGCACTCACCCATTGTCAATCAGCACAGTAACTACACAGTAAATCCAGACACATACTTTGAAATATGTCTTGCCTGCCATTCTCAGTGATGGGCCTAAGCCATTATAGTTTATGTAGTTTTTATTCCACTTTCAACTACGTTTTGCCTGATTATCAAGTTTTTGCCATTTTCTATACAGTAAAGCTAGGGCACTTCTCTGCCAGGACAAATTAAATTGTAAATAGCAAAATATATTTTTATTATTGAACATCTATGGTAAATGAGGAATAATGCATAATCCATCCTTCCCTCCATCCATTTTCCATACCGCTTATCCATACCTATCACAGGGAACTCTGGGCACAAGGTGGGGGACACTCTGGATGGGGTGAATAATACATAATGTTACATATTATTACAAATAAACTGTACAGTAGTAGCTTGATAGTGTTATGGAAAAATCAACATTAAAAAAGACAAATAAGAATGCCATGAGACTTACACATAGACTTAAACATATTTGAGATATTAATATGCATAATTGTTACTAACATTGCCCTATGCCACTAGGAATGACAAGAATTTATAAAACATTTCTAGCAGAGAAGCATGTTTTTGTGTATGGATGTGTCAGAGCATAGTGAAGGGGTTAATGGGTAAGTGTAGCTACCACTTGCACACTGCCAAAGTACCAATCTACAGTATGTAACATACTTGTTTTTAACAAAGGTAAGACCTGCCCACTGGGTATGTTGATTTTCATTTTAATGTTGTCTTCTCAAAAGTGTATTTTATGAACATAAGCATGCTGTTTAGTGGACACAGGTCTGAGCTCTAACAGATTAAACTCCTTATGCCTTTAATCCCAGTGACACTGCCTGGAGGGTGGATAGAGAAAATATCCCAATAGCATAGTGACTCTCACAATACAATGGTCAAATACGAAGTGGGAGCAATTCAGAATGGAAGAAAATATAACCGTTATGGATAAGATGAATGCTGACTAACAGCACTAACTAATCACTTATTGTCTATCTTATCATTCTCTCTCCCTTTCTCTCGCTCTCTCTTTCTCTCTCTCTCTCTCTCTCTGTCTCTCCGCCTCTCTCTCTCTCTCTCTCTCTCTCTCTGTCTCTCTGCCTCTCTCTCTCACACACACACACACATGCACACAGAGCCATATCCTCCACATGCTCATTTCTTTTTCTCTCACCCTTTCAGAACACCCCCTCCCTCTCCTAACTCTTATTCAGACCTTCCACAACATCTCTCTCACTTTTCCCCTCCACTCTCACTGTTTTTCTCTTTCTGCTCTCATTCCGCGCTTACATGCTCACTGTCCCGAAACATGAAAGGCGTAAAGCCCTATGGGAATTTCTACCAGGCTGTGAGTGTTATCCACATCTGTGACTTCCACAGAGGACATCAGCATCAGCAGCAGTAGCGTCTTCTGTCTAGACATGTACTAACTATCCATACTGCTTCATTCGTCATGTTCTATCTTTTGGCAGATCTATCCAATTTTATATCCATCCATGGTGGGGCTCCAGCCATCTCTTAAAGTTTCACCTTTTCTCATTGTGATATTTACGGTGAACAGAACTTAAACTCTGAGAACTATTGGTTTCTGCTCCTTTTTGCTCTGGATCTGAGGAGTTTCTAAACTGATACAGCTTCAAGATGTTTTCCTTCTACTGCACTTTATGTCTGATTGCACGACTGGAGGAGAGTCACAATGATTACAGATTTACACTGAGAAAGAAGCCTCTAGCACACCAGTTCTGAAGGGTTATATATGTAAGTATACAGACATGCAAACAGAGGTTTGTTTTTTCTTTCAAGTGTTGGTCGATATGTACAAAATGGTGAAAATAAAAGGGTGAGTATTGTAAAAAGGTTTTATTCTGCATTAAAGTGCTCTATTTCATCTATTCTAGAACCCACCAGCTTTGCAATGTATCCAACCTTAATCTTGATGTAAATAGTATTGAATTCTATATGCCATGCAGGAATCTGTGTATGGGCATGTATATTTAATAAAGATTAAGTTTAAAGAAAGGAAGAAGGGAAGACAGAGACCCATAAGGTTAAAATGTGTGTAGATTGTGTGTTGCTATTGGAAATCAGGGACACTGCTTTGTCTTGGTTCAACAACTTGTATCTTAAGACTGAAAACTAAATCCTACCCCCGAAGCATGAAAATGTAATTTAAAAAAATATATTTAAAATTGGAAATGAAAAGAAGGTTTTATCATTTTTAAATATTTAAAACAAAGTAAATGTTCATTACGTTGAATATTTAATATTCAAGATTCTGCACTATTTCTAGGTCCCTATTTAAATGTAAGCAAATTTGTGATATTGACCATGTTAATTTGCTTTGTACAAAAGGTCAGATTTTCCTCATGAATAATCTCTTCTATTGAAGCACATGTTCAGACAACACTCTGTTGGATTTTATCTAAAATGGATCTTAAGATTTTGTACAAACTTATGGAGTCCATGCCAGCATGAGTGCACACTGTCATTAAAGCAAAAAAAAGGGGGACATACCTAAGATTCTACGTTTCACTCAAGTTGTTGTCAATAATGTAATTTATAATGATCCAAAATTGTATTCATTAGAAAAGGATGCAAAATAGAAGCATTTTCACTAGTGGTTTCAGAATTTTGGACCCCACTGTGGATATAATGTTAGGAACTACAATATAAATCTATATTAGGAAATGAGAACATACTTGTAAATCTTGTTCTGACTATAAATCCCTTGTCTCATACATTTTTTTTTTTTTTTTACAATCATTTTACAATAAAGCTTATACATTTCCATGGCCTATAACAGCTTTATAACATTATTAGCTATTATCTTATTACACTGGAGTTTTAAATGGTAAATGGCACACTTATATAGCGCTTTTATCCAAAGCGCTTTACACTGTCTCTCATTCACCCATTCACACACACACTCACACACCAATGGTAGCAGAGCTGCCATGCAAGGCGCTAACTTTCCATCAGAGGCAACTTGGGGTTCAGTGTCTTGCCCAAGGACACTTCGGCACGTGGAGTCATGCAGGCCAGGAATCGAACCTCCAACTCTACGATTAGTGGACAACCCGCTCTACCACCTGAGCCACAGCTGCCCCTGTGGCTCAGCCACAGCCGCCCCACAGCCGCAGCTTTAACAGTTGAAGACAGGATTTTTTGTATGAAGGAATACGTACACTGCTACACTAATTCTGACTCAACAGGAAAAAAAAATATTGCACACCACCTTACCAGACTTTAAAAATGACAGTTGCTTTATTCAGTGCTTGTTAGTTTTAGAAAGGCAGATAATTAAGAAATAGGAATCTCCAGAGATGTTACTGGATCACAAAGTAGCATTATCTCTTTTGCTGCTAAAGCCCATTGTACACTGGAGGTGGCCTCACCTCAACCTTCTGTTGTCTTATGATTACACTGCTTGAGGAAATCTATTTCTTTGACCTATAGGGAGATAATAGTCTGGTTCCAGAAGTGTAAGGACCATTCCAGCTTCAGTGTGACAATGCCTCCCTTCTATTAGCCCCTTCTATTCCTCTGAAGCACAGTGACCTAAACAAGGTATTTAATAATAAAAGAATCACAAAACATTCCCCTCACCTACCCTGAGCTTGTGCCATTGTTCTTCTATTGGAGCGTTACTTCAACAAGGTTAGTACCTTTCTTTCACGGAAACAGCTGAGGTTCATTTGACTAACCACATCTTCGGCATTAGCAAGAATCCTTTTCTTGTCCTTTTCATTGAATACTGAGGACTCAGTGTACTGACTGTGAAATGTCATATCCCCCTGCCTCTGGTTCTGGCTCACTAGAGTTAAAAAGTGCATGTAACATTAATCACATATCTGGTGATGCTGGATGGCTTAGCAAATGCCCTACTCATGTTCCAGTTCTTTCTCAGTGAGGTCTTTTGTGACATGCTCCTCAGGTATATAATAATTTATAGAGATTATATCATGGTTTACTCATCCAGCCTGTGGAAGCATGTAAGTCATGTGAGAGCCATGTTGGCAAGACTGCAGTTATAGAGAAATGCAACAATAATGCACTGCGTGAGGCAGGGTTTCATTCAACTCCACACCTACACTTATACACAATACACTTATCTCCTGGTTTCCTTGCCAAACCCACAATAACCCAGATATGCTACCTTATCCTTCTATCAGCTCACATTACTATTGTATGTACCAACCAGCAGCAGTCCTCTGTTGTCCTTGGGTACTTTGTCTCTGACCAAGGTATGCAGTTTACCTCATAGGTGTAGAAGGCTTTTATGGCGCATCCGGGCATAAATGTCAATTTAACCTCTGACCACCACTGTAAGTCCTGCAGAAGATCATTGGTGTGGAGCAGGAGACTGTTGTATCTCCCCTGAATATACCCAGAACTCCCTAGTCCACTAGTCCATTCGGCTATAGGTCACTTGCCAAACACAGACTCCCAAGCTTACAGGTCCCTGCTCGTCTTCTGATGGGCTCTGCAGTACTGAAACAAACACCATCATACCATCTCTGTCCACAAGCCTTTAAACCAACAAAGAAGAGTGAATTACATGGTCATCTGTTTTTCGAGTGCTTGTTTCAGTGATTTCCAGGGCAGGTTTCCAGGCATGCAGTCTCTTGTCTTTCAAAAGTAATTGGTCACCAGTTTCCATAGAAACAAAAAGCTATTGTGACTTACAGGCTGTTTCCTTGGCCTATGAACACACTGATTCATGTGTGCTCTGTCTAATGAAAGGAAAACAACAGACTGGTACACTACCAAAAATTTGCAGATTCTATAAGGTATATCAAATGAGTCTATCATAATTAGCCCACTCACCTTATAGACAGGTGACAAATTGAAGGAAAAAACTGTGTATCTATTATGCTGTTGGGACAATTTACTGCCATGGTTTGGTTTCCACTTGCCCCCTTACTGCTAATCACTGCAGTTATTCTGGCTGATCACCTTTATCCTATGATAAAACATTTCTACCCTAATGTGAGTGGTCTGTGTCAATGTCCCAGAATGATAATGTCCCAGTCCACAGGGCATGAAGGACTATGAAAATGTTGTGAATCATATGCTATGGCCTTTGCAGTACAGTACCACAGCCTTGTAGCAACCATGCCAAGGTGCATCCAAACTGTTCTGGTGGCTCATGGTGGCCCAACACCTTACTTATATACAGTAGATTAAGACTTTTTTTCCTTTGTCACATGTCAAATGTACAGGCACATTAATCTTTTATTTTATTAGATGTACCCTGTTTCATTAATTGCTACTGAATTGTCAGTACAGGGAAAATAGTTTTGTAAAATAACTGTGTGAACTTAACCTGGTTGACCAATTGAAATTGATATAGGATTTCCAGAAAAGGTAAATGTCTCCCTCTGCTGGTTGAAAACACACACACACACACACACACACACACACACACACACAGGGCTGTAACACAATTGTAGCTGTATCTGTTTAGTGCTCAAAATATGTCTTCGTATTCTGATTTAAAACTGTAGTGGGTGTGTTCTGTACCAGAAGTTTTTTTTTTTTTTTTTTTTAGCCTTTTTTTGTTAACCTTACCACTATGTCAAGACCAGAAAGCCTGTGAAACTTTCTGACACACTTTCTTTGTGATGTGACTAAATAAGCAAGCTAATTATGTTTCAAAACAACAATGTCTTTCCCCCAAACAGTTATTTAGGCTACAGTTGACAACAATAGCCATCTAATAATATTATATCAGATTTACTTCAGTTTTAGTGGTTGTTATATTTCAAAAAGATCAGAGAAATTCACTAGACAAGTTATCAGAATCTACTATAAAATTGGGAAGCATTCACAGTGCCGTTGTGAGTTAAACTGGGATGGATAGTTTAAGCTGCATATCATTATAATACGTATATGATTTTCTGAGAACAAGAATGATCATTTACATTCACGGCATTCTGCAGATGCCCTTATCCAAAGCAACTCACATTGAACTCATTTATACACCTGGGCTGTTTAGGTTTAAGGGCCTTGCTCAGTGGCAGCTCAGGTCCAGCTGTGGCAGCTTGGCGGTCCTGGGATTTAAACTCACGATGTTCCAATCAGTAGTCCAATGTCTCAATGTGAATAATGTGTTTGTATTCAGTTACACCCCTAATTTACAATTTTGGATCCATGTGAGGAATTTTCATTGACATAATTTTTAACATAGCTGATTAATGCTACTGTATGCCTACATTTAAACCTAAGTCTAACCTCTGTAACCAATAGGAAACCATTTGGCTCTTTTATGTTTTTAAGTAGAAGATGCAGGTTTTACAAAAAATATATATTCAGATCCTTGTAGGGACTTATATATTTCAAGCAATTTCTCTTTTTTATACCATTGCTTTAGTGGTTGAATGGACTTATATGGAATTATCACTGTAACCAGAAGATGAACTGATTAGATTTTGGAATTGATACGCCAGGGTCAAGGTAACAGCAAGGTCAAATGTCTGTAATCGTTTTTATTCAACAGCCTTCTTCCTGTTTGAAGTATATTTTAAGGGTATTTGAGGCATACAAGTGAGTAACAAGAAGGACTAGCCTGTTGCCGTCGACTTCTACAGGCTGAAACTGTGGTTATGTAACGTTAACCTGGTATACATTTGGTCTAGTACAGTATATTGTCCTGAAGATACAACAAAACTGTCCCCTTAAAGATAAAAACTTTCAGTGATTTTGATTACTATCTTTTTCCTCCAGAAAACCAAACACTTCATGAGCTGCTACTAGGGACATACTGACAAGCGAACCATGGACAGACGTCAAATGGACAACTCCACTATCAGTTACAACACTTCAGATAGCCACCTGGTCACACACAGCCTGTGGGAGATCATCACTATTGCTACGGTCTCAGCTATAGTAAGCCTGATCACAATAATTGGAAATGTTCTAGTGATGCTGTCCTTCAAGGTAAACAGTCAACTGAAAACTGTTAATAACTACTATCTACTAAGCCTGGCTTTTGCTGACCTTATCATTGGTATGTTTTCCATGAATTTATACACTTCCTATATACTCATGGGCTATTGGTCACTAGGTAGCCTTGCATGTGACCTCTGGTTGGCTATGGACTATGTGGTTAGCAATGCCTCAGTTATGAACCTGCTACTAATTAGCTTTGATCGTTACTTCTCCATTACAAGACCTCTGACCTATAGAGCTAAGCGAACGCCAAAGCGTGCTGGGATCATGATTGGACTGGCTTGGCTGGTGTCCTTCATCCTGTGGGCACCTCCAATTCTGTGCTGGCAGTATTTTGTAGGCAAAAGAACAGTACCTGAGAGACAGTGTCAAATCCAGTTCTTCTCAGAGCCTGTGATAACTTTTGGGACAGCAATTGCTGCATTTTATATTCCAGTTTCTGTCATGACCATCTTGTACTGTCAGATTTATAAAGAGACAGAAAGGCGCACTAAAGACCTGGCAGAACTCCAGGAAGTCAACCGTTCTACAGACTCTGACATTAAAAATCAGCCTCAGATGCCCACAATTAGGTCCTGCTTCAGTACCACCCCCAGAAGGCAAAACCAGGTATCCTGGGCGTCCTCTAGCCATAACAACACTTCTAAATCTGCTACCACCTTCAGTGACGAGTGGTCTAAAGCTGACCACCTTACCACTTTTGCCAGCTATGCATCTTCTGAAGAAGAGGAATGTGCTCCTGGAGTCCTGGTGGTCTACAGGAATCATACATGCAGGGAGAACAAAACAGTCCTGTCCAATAATGGTGAGGAAGAGAATTTCTTCCTATCACCAGGTAAAACCAACTCTGAGTCCATGAGCATGCAGTCCATAGCCTTGTCCTCTAAACCTAACAACCCAATGCTGAAGAGCCAGATAACCAAGCGCAAGAGGATGGTTTTGATCAAAGAAAGAAAGGCAGCACAGACTCTTAGTGCTATTCTGCTGGCCTTCATCCTCACATGGACACCTTACAACATCATGGTGCTTATCTCCACCTTCTGTTCAGATTGCATACCTCTGTCTCTATGGCACCTGGGCTACTGGCTATGCTATGTCAATAGCACTGTCAACCCAATGTGCTATGCTCTCTGCAACAAAACCTTTCAAAAGACTTTCCGGATGCTCCTCCTCTGCCAGTGGAAGAAGAGGCTGGAGGATAAACTTTTTTAGCAAAGACAAAACCCTGTGTAGGACAGTAAGTTCTCATGACCAAATTTGAACAAAATAATAATTAGAATCTAAAAGAATGTACAGATGAGACAGTATCAGTATAAGGTAGTATGTAATTTGACCATAGATTTTCATCACAACTACATCTAAAATGACTTATTTGTCGATTGTTCCACATAAGATAAATATGTGCTGTACACAAATGTATTATCTGATGTAATGGCCACTGATTTGTAATTGACATTCTTATTTTTATGCTAATTTTAATATAGTCTTAGAGGCTATTACTATTTTGGAAATTACACTTTAATCTGAACATTAAAAAAAAATGCTTGATCAAGATTTTACATTCTCATCAAATGCCTTTTCTATTCATAAGAGAAGAAACAAATAAGAGCTACAAGCTCAAACAAAGTTTTAAGGGACAAATAATAATAATAAAAAAAATAAATAAATAAAAACCCAAACAATAATAAAAAAGACTACAGCAAACAGGAGCTATGTTCACTTAAGGAGACTTTGATGCTCAAGTTAATATTTTTGTGTAATGTTTTTGTAGTTCCATCTTTTTTTTTTATTATTAAACTGATTAGTCAATCCATAAACTGCACCCCTTTTTGCTGTTTTGTTGGTAAGATTAACAACCTCCCTATTTGTGTTAATGTATTATCACATACTGTATATCATGTAAAGATTTTTTAAAGGATATTTGGGTTTATCAATTAAACAGTGATATCACAATATTTCATTACATATTATTAACATTACAAGTGACAATGGAGGTAATAAACAATCAGTCAGCTGTATTATTATTATTATTATTATTATTATTATTATTATTATTTGTGCCCTCTATGCAAACCTCTTTGTATGTATAGTTTGCAGAAATATAGATCTACTTCAAAACTTTGCTACTCCCTATACAATTATACTAATTTGATCTTTGTAAAAGAATCTCAAAATTGGTCTTCTAATAAATGCTTTCTAAGAACCAGTCCTTTTCAGTTACCTGAGTTTTTATCAAATGCTCAAGAGAATATTTAGTATGACTTTCCTGAAGATCAATTCTCCCACAGTCTGAATGCTAATTTTTATCAGATGATCAAGAGAAAATTTATCTACTGTTGATCAGCCCTCCAACATTCTGTATGCTATTATTTTAATCAAATGATCAAAGAGAAAACTTTTCATGTATTTGTACAGATCAGCCCTCCCACACACTGAATGCTATGCAATAAGCTCAGAGCTCATCCCTTTTGCAATCTGCAGAACGCACAATTTTGACCATATCTGAAGGCTTTACCATCATCCAGGCATATTTGCACAGGTGCTCCTTGTTGCAGTCCTTTTGCCAATAGATGACGTTTCGGCGGTTGAGGTTGGCACCAGCACAAGCGTCATACCACCACCCGCCACCTGCAACTCCCTGGAACTCTAGCTTGGCACAGTTCTGGAAATAGTTATCATTGTCACGATCCTTGGTGGTAAACTTCTGGTTATCGTGGAGGTAGTTTTCTGGGTCCAGAGTGAGAGCATCGACAGCAGTGCCATGATACAAGCCCAGACGCAGCCTATACTGTGCATCTTCTCCTTCCACCAGTGCTGGGTCATATTCACCTGCTTTGGTTATGGCATCTTTGTCCACCAGCTTGATGCCCAGCTTGTAGCGGATGGGTCCACTGGTGAGTTGGTGTATGTACTCATTGCCCAGCCAATGGTTGCCAGTCAAGGTTCCAAAGCCCAATTTATACTCCTCCCAGGAGCGGTCAAAGTCCACACTGCTGTTGACTGTGATGTGCTGGATCACAGTCCAACCACCTTCCTGCATGGCACAGAAGGCTACGATGGGTGAGACTCTGGGCTTGATTATGTAGACACCATCCCGTGCCTGACCTTGAGAACTTTCCCACAGGTCATAACAGTCTCTGGGTAACCCTAGTACAGAAAGATGCAGATGACAATTCTATGAAAACATAGTACAATACAGTTTCTAGATAAAACTGCCTTATCAAACAAGTCATGGATTATTTGTTTTGAATATTGGGCTGTATTGTTTGGGACATGGGAAATTTCAGAGCCTGATAAATAGGTATAGAGAAATCAGGGTTGGATTAAGGCATTTTTTAAGCCCCAAGCCATAAAAAAATGTAGGCCTCTTAAGATGACAATTTTTTACATGCTATATAAAAATGATGGAACTTACACTAAAAATATATATTGAATAGGCCATTATGAAGCAAAACAATAGTATACCTCCACTAAAACCAAAAACAAAGAATGAGTAAGCACGCAGCCTGTACAGGACTATAACCCGAAAATGGCAACTGCTCTCATCAATGCTTGTTAGTTCCAGAAAGCAGGTTATTAAAAATGTAAATCACCACTATAGCATGCATTTTGTAATTATTGTAGTGTTTATAGCTGGAAAAGATGGTCATACCAGGCTCAGCAATGGCAAATAGATCTCAAGCAAAAAAAAAAAAAAAAAAAAAAAAAAAAAAAGCTTGGTACTTGTGCCAACTATGCAGTAGCATACACTAAACATACTGTATGTACTATGCCAGGGGTATCCTATCTTATCTAGAAAGATTGGTTTTCATTCCAACCAAGCAGATGCCACACCTGATAGTCTACTAAACAGGTGGAATAAGGTGTGGCTCCTGCTTGATTGGAATAAAACTTGCACCCACACTAGCCCTTTGCGGATAAGATTGGACACCTCTGGCCTATACAGTTAATCTGGCCATGACAATACGAAGAGGTTCAGTCCATGGTTGGTATCAGTTCGTTCTTTTTGTGAGCTGATTTTGTCTCTAATGTCAAGAGCTTGGACATGTAACTTAGAAGAATCTGATTATATTCTGTGAGAACTGTGACATCTGTTCTTATTTCAAAAGTTAATGTCTTCAACCCACACAAAACAAATTAGACATTTCATTGCTATTTCATAGTAAATATCGCTGAAAAATGTCAATTGTAAAGGTACATTTTTAAGGTTAAAAGATTTGGAGTGTGGATTAAAATATAGCCATAATAGAGCTGTGGAAATTTAAAATGTTAAAACTCAAAAAAAGTATTATATGGCATGGGTTCTAAAAATGGCAACACAGAGAAAGTGTTTTCCTACAGTTTCCTTAAACATAATTAAAAGTGTAGTAATTTATAAAGATAAACAAACAAACAAGAAAATGTTGATAACCACAAGCATGGTTTTTACCTTTATGTCCTACGTTCTGAATGAATTTTCGCTCTTCTGGAGAAAGAAGATGGATGTTTTCGGCTTGCTGCTGTGCAGCTAGTACTCCAGCTGAAATGGCAATGCTCAAGAAAGCCATCACTTTACCCTCGAAAAGCATCATTCTTTACTAGTATGAGAATAATAGAAAGATTAATAACCATAGCAAGAAAGTCCATTTAACTAGATTTCACTGTGAGTTTGTAATGCACTTCAAGTGAGGAAAATTTCAGTAGTAGTCTGTATACAATGTAATATACATCTATTATAAGCTATATAATGCCATTTGTAACTAGGGGGACAGGGATATTTTTAGTAAAAAAAAATCCACATACTCACCTTCACCATGTATCACGTTTGCTACAGACTACTTACAACACACACAACCCTTACTCTTAGAGAGATAGCTGAAATGAAAGAAAGTTCCAATCTGAATCTCAGAGTCCACACTGACTCTGTCATAGGCCACACACCCTGGCCCTATCAGCATTGGACTTCAGCCTCTTTTTCATGTAACACCGGAACACACCAACGATTAAAGACTTTAGGCCTATCTGTGTCATCTGGAACAGGACCAGACTGTACAGTTTTTAAGAATATTTTATGTCTGTTACTCTGTAATAACTTCTCCCATAACTTTTATTTCAATTAACGTAGGAAATTGCATAATTTAGGCAGCATAATATTAACCCATCCTTTACCAATATTCAATATAAAGTATTAGGCTTATCTCTGTTTGGATTTGGATCACTAACTAGAGTGATCTAAAGGATATAAATCAGGGATCTGCATACTTTTTAATCTCACAGCTCACATGCTTCTTTACTGTATAGGGGTTATGTTTGAGTCATATTAGCTACAAAATATTTCACAGTCAATGAGACAGATGTCACAACAAATTGATCTATGTTGTTTTATTGTCAACATGGTAGTGTATACAGTGGTTATAAGCTCTCAAAAGCACCTGTAAAAAACAACACCACTTATATATTTATTACACTAATCTAATCTGTTCTTATCAGCAAGCACCTCAGAGTTGGCAGATAACCAAAATCAGCAGAGCCTTCCCTGACAGATTATCCCTTACAGCCCCTCTTACTTTCACTAGTGATATATTTAGCCTTCACCCATTCAACTTCCATAGTGGTCAGCCAAGGCTGTTGCTTTTTAGAGACCCTGATATCTAATCTAGCATTCTAAAGCTATTTAATAGCATACAGACCAAATAAGTACAATACATGAAATACGCTAGTAGTAAAAATGTTGCCCTCACTTTATGCTAATAAAATTATATTATTATTTAAAATATGTAACATTAATAAAACTTTGACTTAAATATATTTTCTACTTGTTTTCTCCGAATCAATAAATAAATAAACACCCAATAAATACTGGCACAACAGAAAATGTATCAAGAGAAGGTATTCAAAAACCCAATTAATATAAACACACCGTTAGTGTTAATTGTATAAAACATATTTCTCATATATCAAAGCTTGTGGCACACAACTGGTGATACTACAGTAATTTTAGCAAAGGACTGAAATGGGAAAATCAAGATGAAACAAAGGCATGAGTAACATGTCTTCTTGTTCACATACACGCTATCTCCTACGCGGACCACTGCCTCTGTGTCCCCTGTGAGTTCCTGATTTACCTTGGCTCTTAGGTGGGGCAAAGAACTTGGTCATGAGCTCAGACACATCTGGAAGCTCAGGGCTGGGATTGAGCACATTCATTGACTGTTCCATTTCCTAATAAATAAATAAATACATAAATAAATAAAAGATACAGTAGTCCAGTAGAGTTCACTACCAGAAAAATATTAAAACATAATACTAACTTTGTCCAATTATATTTCTCAAACAGTATGCATGTGTTCACTATGTCAATCACATACTTAATATTGTACTATTTAAGTCAGTATCAGATGTTAAGGGACGTTAATCATGTATACATACATAACCGACTGAATGAAAGAAAAATTATAATGATCATTATTATCTAAACAGAAAGATGTTTTGGGGATGGAATGGCCATTCGTAGCTGATTAAGGGCATGAGGATATATTGTTTGTTCTTTCCGTTTCTGCGTAACACAGATGTTTGGTAAAGATTTAACACTCAAATCCAGGTTTCAACTATTTTAAAGAACTTTTATAAGGAGAAAACTAGACAAGACTGACCCTTCTCATCCCTGGGTCATTCATGTTGATAAGCTTTGGGAGAAGAAGGATGATCAAAAGGGGAAGCACCATCATGAGAACCTGAGGAATGTGGAGAAAGTAACTGAGCCAATCCTATCATTTGTCAATTGATTACTATTAAGGTAGTTAAACTGTCATTCAGACTGATGCCATGTCAATGGAAGAGTAAGGGGAAAAGTCATTAGCCTTGTTACCAATCACCTAAAAGATAACTAAGGCAATTCTGACCTAAGGTTGAAACTATTTAGAGATACAACTGGTTTCTGACCTAATGCAGTACATGGTGTGAATGCAGACCTGCAAATATAGGTGTTGTGTGCTGAGTCCATGCAAGTTTGTAGTAATAAAAACTAAGAGGATTAGTTTAAGTATTATTTAGCTGAACAGATGTAATCTCTGATAAATCTCTCATTTCCAAATATATTTACACAAGGGATTTTAAATTGTGATCTTAAGGTAGACTGGCTTCCTAAGTGGACTACAGACTCCAGTATTTCAGTGTAAGTAGCTTTTCCTCTTATCTGCATCCTAACAGGTAAATACGTAATAACAACAAGCTTACCACAGGGTTCATGAAGAAATCAGACCAAACCCATGTGTCTCGTTTTGTAAAGTATGAATGCTGTCCTGTACATCTCATCTGAATAGGGTAAGGCAACTGCACTACCTCAGATGTCTTGATGTAATTGACCCTTCTGGCACTATAGATAAGTAAAAGCATAGGAGAATTATAGCATATTATACCGTAATGCAGGCATACTTCCAGACTCAAAAGAATTACGCATACTTGCTCACTGAACACTGAAAATGACCTTGTATCTATTTTAGCTTTCTTTACTGTAGGTTAAGATACAATAATAATAGAGTAGTCTTTATCAAGAGTGTTAGAGCATAAGTATGAAACAGTGAGAAAATGACTTTCAATGCATTTTGAAAGACATTATTAGAAAGCTTCTGATATTGTTTTGTCTGAGTTTTTGTAAATGTGAAAAGAAATATTTTGAACTCACACATTAATCAGTACATGTTTGTATTAACACTGTATAAACAGCTATAGTATACTATACTGTAAAACTAGTACATTATTACAAATGGATATTGGGCTCTGCTGCAAAATTAGTAATACATTATGATGTGTTAGGTAAACCTAGTATACTTGGGTATGTGTTAGGTCATGTTTTTGAGGTTAGGGACTGTACTACACTCAATTACATGAGTCATACAAGTAGAGAGAGCAGGTTCAGTTGATCTAACAACCATGCCACATTCAAAGTCACTGAGATAAAAATGTTTCCCCATTCTGATGAATGATATGAATATTACATGAAGTTCTTGACCTGTACCTACATCATTTCATGCATTACAGTGCTTCCATATATTTGGCAGTTTGTATAATTGCATGAATGTGCAGGTGGCCTTTTTAAAGAGGAAGGTATGTGTAATAAAAGCAAGTTATTCCATACATAACACAATCCTTTGTGTCTGTTACCCAACTTCTGACTAGAACTTATTCTTTTGTCTGCACTATATGGCCAAAAGTTTGTGGATACCTGACCATCACACCCATATGTGCTTTTTGAACATCCCATTCCATATGTAGTCCCCTATTCACTGTTATAACAACCCCCACTCTTCTGGGAAGGCTTTCCAATAGCTGTTGGAGTGTAGCTGGGAGGATTTGCATATTCAGCCACAACAGCATTAGTGGTCAGACACTGATGTCGTGTGAGGAGGCCTGGGGTGCAGTCAGCGTTCCAGTTCATTCCAAAGCTGTTCAGTGGGGTTGAGGTTAGGGCTCTGTGCAGGACACTCGAGTTCTTCCACTCCAAACTTGGCAAACCATATCTTCATGAACCTCGCTTTGTGCATAGGGGCACTGTCATGCTGGAAAAGATTTGGGTCCCTTAGTTCCACTGAAGGGAATTTGTAATGCTACAGCATACAAAGACTTAATACAACTTTGTGGTTTAATGAGGGTCCACATATGGCTTTGATGGTCAGGTGTTTACAAATATTTGGCCATATAGTGTATGCACATAGTTTGTTTGTGGTGCCATGACCAGAGACTTCTTTCTATAAGAAATCAGTTATAATCTATTGTGACCAGAGTTGAGTACAACGCATTACAATGTATTCTAAATATTTTCCGATAATGCAGTAATGCATTACATTTAAATTTATGTAATTTGATTACAGTTACTGATGTCAATAAAATTATGTTACTTGTGTTACAAATTTTTTGTTAAGAAAACAATATTAACTATAATGCATTTTTAAAATAATTCACGTTTTGTGCGGTTGCCAGGGGCATAACCTGGCCTGGGCATTGGGGGTTGTAGACCCAAAGATTTTTTCTTTAGCCTCGAATAATTATACACTTGGAGCGGTTTGTTACTACGTAACTGATTGTCAGTAAAAGACGCTGGTGTTGTAATTTTAAATCTTCAGCGAATGGAGGCGAGACCAATCAAACAGGGTTTACAGGAAAATATGTGGTACAAGTAAAGTTAAAACTGAAACAATAACATCCTCTCATGCTAAGCAGTGAAACAAGGTGTGTCTATATGAGTTCCATTTTACATGAACATGGTATGAGCCGAGCAGAAGGAAAGATTATGTACTCTGCATGGCGCTGTAGCAGCTAAACCCATTCCATGATAGCTTAGTTGTGCTTCCACTTGGCTAGAGACACCAAACTAGCCTAGTTAGAAAAGTGTTATATTTTATCAGTCTAATAGTCTTACAAACAGTGACAACACCCCAGGCAAGTTTTATGATAAATCCAACTTTTTCTGATCATGTCATACAGTGATGTGTGCTAAAATTACTGAAAGAACTATAAGTTTCATTTTGTAGTGTATTTTTGTAGGTTGGGTAGGTTTTCAAAGTAACTTGAAAGTAAAGTAATTAGTAATCTGATTACTTTTCCCATGCAGTAATCAGTAATGCAATAAAATTACAATTTTAAAGTAGTAATTCGTAATCTGTAGTGGATTACTTTTTTTTAGTAACTTACCCAACACTGATTGTGACAAACCTGTTCTATTCTATACCATTCTATTACACGTGTCAATCTTCTTTCTTCACCTAACACGTTTTGATATACAAATGATCATGACAATGCAATTAATATGCAAAGTAATCTCTGACCCCATCTGGTGGCTTCTAGCGACTTTTTTTTTCGCATGCATTATACTACTTTCCCCCGAAAAGAGCTGACAACACTACTTCTGTTTTGTTGGTGCACAGTGCACAATCACTACAGTGTGACAAATCTAGCTACTGCATTGAACACTTACAAAATCACATTCTAAACATAAAAAGAAAATAATGAGAAGGTATCAACATTTCTTATAGTATTCTTTATGTTAAAAGAGTCATACCGCATTTTTCCTGCTGCAGTAATGTCAACTCTGACAGGCTCAAATCTGTACACCGGAGACACAACGTGGACCACATAAGATCCGGACGGCACATCATTTACTGTGAAACTGCCATCCAGTCTAGTGGGACAAAGTAATGTTAATAACATACGGCATGATAGCTGGTGCATGGCATTGTAGCTGTCGTCCCCCCCCAAATAAGTTATAAAACCTGACGAAGCCAACATGCTCCTCTCCATCCAGCAGCACGTGAGCGAGCGGAGTCCACTCCTCAGTTCTCACACTGTACACGAGCGCGCGGCCCTCGATGCGGAATTTCTCGCCACTGTCTGCTACTGCGTTAAAGCGCGTGCATAACCCCAACAACAAAACCGTCGGAACTACACGGTCACAATATTTAAAAAGCATCTTGACAAAAAAAAATATTCCTGTAAACGTTCATGAACATTCCAGTTTACACTCGATCTGTGTCGCGCTTTTAAGTTTTTTTTTTTTTTGCTGACAATGTAAATCTAAATTAAACGTTTGACTTCGGCCCACGCTTACGTGATGACGTAGAAACAACGCGTCGACCCCAGAGTTTAAAGTCCCAAATATAACAGTAATAATTTATGCGACAATCGTTGTCCTTTAACTGTAAAACAAATTTCACGGACCTCCCTCAGTATACAAATATTTTATGAACATAAAACAGATAATTAAATATTAAGCTATTCAAATGTGTACAGCAATATTGTGGCAATTTATTGGAGCCCTAGAGCTTTTAATTCCTATAAATAAGGCCCATATCGACATTATTTTTTAGGCATACTAGTTTTGGGTTATTGAGCCTTGGATAAAAGTCGTTCAGTTTAAGTGACCAGTCAAATAGGTAATAACTTTAAGATCTCAATGAGAAATACAATAGCATTGATAATGGTGCATTGTGATGTCCTTTAACCAAAATAATAATAATAATAATAATAATAATAATAATAATAATAATAATAATAATAATAATAATATAATAAATCATGGACCCCACTTTGAGAACCACATATGTAAGATAGGGTGAATTCAGGTGAATTGGGACATCAGGTACATTGCAACAGTTAAACATAGCAGCATTTATTTTCTAGTCTGATAAGTGAAAATCAGAACTCTTGTTACTAAACCCTTGCAGTGAAAGTGCCTGATACAAATAACTAAATTTATGTGACATCATAAAACAGGTGTGTGGTCAGCATCAAACAAGAAGCTATGGTAGGAAAATTGATATTTGATTGGCTATTTCTTTTCCATAAGGTTATAAAATTGTCATGACTAATATATTCTACATATTTATGATGCATAAATACATAACATGCACTACTATAACAAAAGCATAAGGTTAGTCAAAATCATGCACAGATGTTTTTAATTGAATCATTTTCAAGAGCATGGTTTAGGTGAACTGGGACAGTCTTAAAATACAATAAGTGATGAGATTAAAGTGAAGGGATATAAGGGATGCACGAAACACCCCATAACTACAGTTTGATGTGTTGATGGATTTCATGTGTATTAAATGGTGCTTTTATTAAGCATCTTAATAAGCTTAGCTTTAACTTGGTGTACTGTGTTCAAATAGTGTGTTCAGATTGAGGATGATGTTTATTTTTTTAAGTCCTGTTACACTGTTGCTGCAAGTAATAAATTATAAAATGTTACTTACATTTTAGTGGTGGTTTTCTACTATGATGATTACTTCACACTGAACTTTAGAAAATATTGGTGGTGTATTTGGAAAATATTGAGGATTTTCTAAACCATGCTATTGCTGTTATTGCTATAACACATGAATTTATTATTATTATTATTATTATTATTATTAACATATAATACTTATTATTGTTGTTGTTATTATAATTAATAATAATAATAATAATAATAATAATAATAATAATAATGTAACTTTTTTCAGTTTTTTTAGTTTACTGTGTTTATAAAATATTACAATATGTTGATGATGAATTTGGAGATTTAAAAAAAAAAATCATTTTACTAAAATGTGATTTATTGATGCCATTAATAAGTATGCTTCAAATAAATAATGTTTTAAATATGCAATTGTGGATGAAAGTAGAGGCCTAAACCGATGTATATGTTTTCTTCCAATTCACCAAACATATCATTAAAAATGGATTTCAGTCAGTTTTAACAAAAGGGTAATCCATGCTTCTTTAGAATATGATGAGGAAGAGGGAGGGGCCAGGTTGTGAGGACGCACACCTGGCACTGAGTTGTCAAATCAGTGGGAGAGAGCGATAAAGGAGTGGCTGGAAGCGCCAGAGGGGGAGAGCGAGAAGCACCTGCCTCCTCCTTGCTTATCTTTGGAAGTTTGTTACATTGGTGTTGAGGCCCGGGAAGGAGGAGCCGAAGCCATCCACCAGGAGGTCCAGTGGCAGCGCCCAGTGTCGTGGGGGATCGCTTCCCTGCTGGCTGATGACCCGGTGACAGCGTGTTTGGAGACCGGATAACCAGTTTTCTCTTTTTTTTCTCTCTCTCTCCTCTCTCTCCCTCTTGCTCAGTCTTTCCTACACGCTCCTTCTCTCTCCCCTCTTCCTCCCCTTCCTCCCCTTGCCAGCTGGCCGAAGGACGTAGCCGGAAGGGCAGCAATGCTCCTCCCGAAAGGGTAGGCCGAAATCTAGCTAGGGAGGAGTGCTACAAGGAGGAGGGATGGACCAGGCTGTGAGGGTGCACGCCTGGCACTGAGTTGTATAATCAGTGGAGAGAGCGATAAAGGAGCGCAGAGGAGTAGCACGAGACTCACATCGCACATTTGTGTTTGAGCTATTTGGGTGATTCTGTTGTGTTTGAGCTCTGTTCATTTTTATTATTTACGTTTATGTTCAGCCAGTTCCTCCTTATGTTCAGCCGGTCTGCTCCTTGCATGTCTTTGAAGTTTGCTACATTGGTGCCGAAAGCCAGGAAGGAGAGTGTGAGGAGGAAGGAGGTCGGGCGCGCCGGGCCAGGCCAGGCCAGGCCAAGCCAGGCTGTGAGGGCACATGCCAGGCCAGGCTGTGAGGGCACATGCCTGGCACTGAGTTGTCTCATGGGCCGGAGAGAGACGCACATGCGTGTTGTTTAAATTATGTTTGTGTGTTTCTGTTAGGTTTGAGATCAGTTTATTATTAAACTTTGTTTATGTTCAGTCAGTTCCCACCTCCTCCTTGCCCATTTTTGGAAGTTTGTTACATTGGTGCCAAAACCCAGGAGGGAGTAGGGGTGCATTGTCTGAGAGCCCTCACCGCTGTGGGAGGATTGCATTGCCGAGAAAGTGTGGTGCTGGATGCACGCCTGGCACTGGGATGTCTAACCAGTATGGACAATAAGAAAACTCAAAAAGTGGTCAAAAATATCTTAATTCACCCTAAAGTTATACAAAAGTTTGTGGGTAGTGTTTAACATTCAGCAAATATTGGGTAAGGTTAGAAAAGGCTTCAGGATAGAACTGTAGGGCAAACCTACATCATCTGCAGTTTAAAGAAACAAACAAACTAGCTGGTGCATTATGGAAGCTCTAAGAGGCCATGCAATTAAAGAACAAAGAACTGCACCAAACAAACAACTTTTTAAAAGCTTGTTAAAAAGGAAATGATCGTGCTGCAGGCATTTGTGGACTCTTTTGAAACATTTAAAAATAATAATTATATCAAGAACTCAATATTAAGAGACCATGAAATGATAAGGTTCTATTAGGGTAAATGTCATAGGCTGGGCTAGGCTCCAGTGCTTTCCCCATTCCCGTTTGTTCAACGGTTTTCTTTGTGTTTCTGATGTTTGTCTTTCCCTCTCGTTTCTGTGTCTGTGTGTGTGTGTGTGTGTGTTTATCTCTGTGCGTTGTGCTTCACTTCATGCCTGTTCCTGATTAAGTGAACAAACCTGCTTTCCATCTCTTCATCAGACGCAAGTGTGTTTTAAACACTGGTTCTCCCTCACACCGCAGACCCGAGTTCAAGTCCCGGCCTCGATAAACACACTGAGCCATACTCCTTCCCCGCACATACCAACCCCCACTACCCTTCAATAAAACCCAATTAACCTTCAGTCATTGTGGCTGCCCTTACAAAAAATCCTGCAGGAACATTATTCAGCTACAGAGTTTTCAGCTCATTTTCCTGTAATAATACCTGCAGGAATTCTCTGAAGGAAAAAAGTCATATGCAGGAAATATATCCTCCAGGAATTATGTCCTGCAGGTTGATTTAAAACACACAATTCCTGTGCTATTGACCTGCACCCCAAGGCCACTTCAAGTACTTGGTCATGCCTTTCAGTCTCACCAGCTCCCCAGCAATGTTCCAGACCCTGGTTTATGATGTCCTCAGAGACGTCCTGAACTGCTTTGCTTTTGTGTACCTGGACGACAGACGACGTCTTGATCTTTTCTTGCACTCCAGCTGAGCACACTCTCCATGTCCTTCAGGTCCTGCAATGGCTGCTAGAGAACTGCCTGTTTGTGAAAGCAGTGAAATGTAAGTTCACCAAATGGCCCAGGCCCACCACCCTGAAGCAGCTACAATGGCCTGGGGTTTGCTAACCTATACCACCGCTTCATCAGGGATTACAGCCAGGTTACAGCACTCCTCACCCGGCTCACCTCCACTCTCTTTGTTTGGACCTCTGAAGCAGATTATGCCTTCACTAAACCCAAAAAGTTGTTCACCTCCACCCCAGTGTTAATTCAGCCTGATCCCTCTCGACAGTTCTTAGTGGAGGTAGATGCCTCAGACTTGGGAGTGGATGTGGTCCTGTCCCATCGTGCAGCCCCAGACTAGAAACTGCACACGTGCCCCTGGTCCCACATTGCCTTGGACTTTATCAGTCTTCCACCCTAACAAGGTAATACCACCATCTTTAACATCATAGACTGCTTTTCAAGGCAGTGCATTTTGTCGCTCTCCCCACAAGCTTCCCAGAGCCTGAGAGACTGCAGAACTCCTGTGGACCACAGTTTGTATCTCAGGTATGGAAGTCATTTTGTAATGCTCTTGGTGCCACTGCAAGTCTGTCCTCAGGGTTTTACCCCCAGACCAACGGTCAGGCGTACTGGGCCAATTAAAAGTTGGAAGTGGCTCTTTGATGTATCACAGCCAGCAACCCCTCAACCTGGATCTCCCAGCTACCCTGGATCGAGTACTCCCTGTCCAGCCATGCTACCAGTATGTCCCTGTTTGAGTGTTCTCTGGGTTATCAGCCTCATTCCACATCCAGGAGAACAACATCGCAGTTCCCTCTGTGTAAGAGGTATGGAGAGAGGCCTGTTCCGCCCTTTTCCGCTCCGCTGACTGCAACCGTTGCTTGGCTGACAGCCATCGGACTCCTTCACCCAACTACCTGCCAGGTCAGAAAGTGTGGCTCTCAACCAAAGATATCCTGCTCATTATTAACTCCAAGAAACTCTCTTCTTGCTATATCATCACCATCAAGAGCAATATTAAGAGCATTATTATCCACCCTTCCTTCCATGTTTCCCAACTAAAGCTGGTCAACATCAGCCCTCTGCCAGCATTCATCTCCCCTCTGGCTCAGTTTGAGTCCCGGCCTTGCCAGAGACACAAAGCCACATTTGCATTCCACCTCGATCCCCCTCCCTCTTGGTGCACATACAAAGCGCCCGACCTTACATCACAGACTCGAGCTCGAGTTCTGGCCTTGACAGATGCACCGAGCCATACTCCTTCCCCACACATACCAACCCTCACTACCCTTCAATAAAACCTGTTTAACCTCATGTCTGTGTTCTGCTTCTGGGTCCTAAGTTCTCATTGGTTATATCAGGTAAAAACAAGTTAGTGATTATTTACATGCCACTGAATATATCTGAGAAGATTTACACCAAAATACTGCTTATCTGTTTGAGCCTTGTTAAGGATCTGGATTTCATGGCAGAAAACTTTAACAAAGTTAAATCACAGATTTTTTCAGATAAGACCTTGACAGGGGTAACACAGAGGTGCACAAAGTTGTCACAGGTGCCACCACACAGCTCCAGGTTCCCTGGTGTAATTACTATCCACTCTCTCCGTGTATGTGTGGGTTTTCAGTTTCCTCCCATTGACCTCACATGCAGGGTGTATTCCTGCCTTGTGTCCAATGTTCCCCGTACAGGCTCCAGATCCACCATGACCCTGACCAGGATAAAGCAGTTACTGAAGATGAATGAATACTATTAATCCTATTTTTAACATTGGGTCAAGTTGACATATGATGCTCTGCACCACTTGAGCACAGATATCTCTGATTCCCATGTACATCACTAGCCTAAAATGCAGTTGAACTGATTAAAAATATGGATTTCACAATATAACTTATAATCCATGTTCCAGTGATGAATGAAAGATAAAACATGTATTGAAGTGCTTCTGTTGTTGGTTTTCCCTGTATCCACAGTCCATGAAATTGCTCTTTGAGTGTGTTTATTTGCAAAATATATTAGAGATACACTGGATTAGGTTTGCTGCTCTGCAATAAATCAATATTTAATGTAGTTTACTTAATTTGTCAAATTCAACCACTGTAGTCTTGTGGCAACAATTCCTTCATTACGGACTTGCAGAAGAAAAATTCTAAACTGATACATTAATGATTCAGAGATCAGATTTTTTTTTTGTTTACTATATTGCATAAGGCTGCACACATCACTCACACAAGATTAAACATGACATTTTATTACATATCCTCACTTTCCTCTGACTAAAGTACATTTGAAAAATGAGGCAATGTATTCCTCACATATATAAAAATAGATTAAAAAAAGAATAATGAGTCTCTTCTCAGTTACAAAATAAGCCTGCCAAAGGAATCAGATTTGTAACAACATTCAAAGCTAAAGGATAGGAGACACAATTGCTCATTCATTTTGGAGCTAAGTTTTTTTTTTTTTTTTTTTTAAATATAGAGGTTTTGCATCTTTCTCAAATTCTTTATATCAAATTCCTCTTTACATTAAATCTTTTTTATTCTGAAAGCTTTATTACATTTGTATTAGGTTAATTTGAAAAGGTTTTTGCATAGTTTTCAACTTGTAAGTAGTCATTATCTTATAATCAAATACCAACCATAAAAAGTTAATTTTTAGCTAATATTTAAATTCAAACATGTTTCCTTCTCATTCATTAAAAAGCTATTCTTATGTAGGCTAGCCAATATAATAAATAACACCAGTACAGACAATTAAAATTATTTTGTTTATTAGAAAACAAATGGCAAAACAAACAAAAGGTTTATAATGTGGTGTTTATTATAGCAGACATATAAATATCTTGGCTGTCTCTAACTTTGCAAATATACATATGACCAAATGTACGTGGATACCTGACCACCACACGAATATGTGCTTGCTGAGCATTCCAACATAGATTTACTCCACCTTGGCTGTTAAAATGACCTGCACACTTTTGGAACATGGCTGTGGGGATTTGCTCATTTAGCAACAAGAGCATTACTATAGTAAGGTACTGATGTTAAACTAGGAGGCCTGGGGTGCAGTCAGCGCTCCAGTTCATCCCAAAGGTGTTCAGTGGGGTTGAGGTCAGGACTCTGTGCAGACCAATCAAGTTCTTCCACACCAACCTTGGCAAAACATGTGCTTATGGAGATTGTTTTGTTCACAGGGGCACTGTCATGCTGGAATATGTTTGGCCTTAAATATGCCCTTTAGTTCCATTGAAGGTAAATTCTTAATAATATAGCATACAAAGGTATTCTAGACAATTGTCTGCTTCAATCTTTGTGGCAACAGTATGGGGACTGTCCACATATGAGTGTCATGGTCAGGTTTCCACATAACGTTGGCCATATAGTGTATATATCCATGTCAGTTCTTATTTGCGAAGAGTAAACAAAGAGTCTCTATATTCTCTGAAGTCATCTTGAAACTGATAAAAAGTTGCAGGGCCAACATGGCAGCCTCCTTCTAAATAGCAAAGACTTCTGGGTGGATCATCTTCCCAATTAATACATGCCTGTTGTCCATCTTTCCTTCCATTGTAACCATAATGCTCTTCACCACTGAAGCATCCTTTGATGAAAAAGCAAGATAACTCCAATCAGATATAACTATAAAACAGTAAAATGAATTTCTGGAATCTGTGTAAAGCCTATACACCTGCAATGACAATACCAGACTATACACAAGGTGATCATCTTAAATGTATAATTCTTCATAGCTTTCCCAGACTGGACTGCAACACACCCTCAATTATGGAAGCTGGCACTTGACTTGAAAACATATGCACAGCATGTCATACCATCAGAATCACAAGCATCAAGGCAAAATGCCCATCATTGCAAAATATATCTATCACACCTTCCCAAAGAAAATGTCTTCAGCACATATAGGCACCACAACCTTCTAAGGTATGTCAAACTAGTGGTGAAAGTTGACCAAAACAGATTTGTGGAATGTCTAATTGAGATGAGTGAAAAAAAGCAGAATATCTAACAGAGAAATTACCATGAGCAACATTGTCAAATTGCACTTCCATCACTACATAGAGGGCATACTGAAAAACAGATTAACACACACTGGATTAAGAAAGTATTAACTTTTAATTATTTGCTTGAATAGTTTTAGCATCACTATAGTGTTCCAGATTGATCTGTAAGAACATGTTTACTTTAAGGGCTGATTTATACTTCTGCAAGCATATAGCTGCAAACGTGTAAGGGTGTCATGTGCAGACACGTTCACAGAGTCAAGTCTTCCTACTTGGATGTAACATGAGTGTGCCCTCTAGGGGGCAGTGTCACAAGGACCACACCAGAATGTATAGAAAATGAGAGTGAGAAAATAAAACAATTGGGAAGCAGCACATAAAAAAACCTGTAGAAAAAGTACTGGATGTAATATGGGAACTTTTTATTGTTTCCCATAAAATAATCAGACTATCTTTGTCCTGCTCAGAAACAAATATATTTTTGTGCAGTCTGTATTAGCAAGATAGACTACAAAACATACCTCTGAGGAAGCCACTTTTGTGACAGTGGCAGGTTTGGCTCAGACAGGCTTGTCTAGGTCATTGGATTTGTTCAGGCATAGTTCAACTTTCAAATTAAATCAAACAGATGAGTGAAAATATATAGTTTTTTGCATATTGGTAGCTTACCAAATATTGCTTAGTGTGCTTAAGTTCAGCATTCCAAGAACTTATGCTCTCAGGAATGTCTAAAGGATTAAAACAAGTGAAACAAGCCTAGAAGGTGATGCAGACATATCTCCTTAACATATTAATCTCTATCAGCACAGAAATACACTATATGGTCCAAAGTTAGAGGCACATGATTGTCTAGAATGCCTTTGTATGCTACAGCATTACAATTTCCCTTCACATGAACTAAGCCCTTGAGCACATAGCAAGGTCTATAAAGACATGGTTTGACATGGTTGGACTGGAAGCGCAGAGCACTGACCTTAACCCCGGTGAACATCTTAGTGATAAATTGGATAGCTAACTGCTCGCCATGCCTTATCGCCTGACACCAGTGACCAACCTCACTAATGCTCTTGTGGCTGAATTGGCACAAATCCTGGCACAAAATCTTTACAGAAGTGTAGAAGCATTTATAACAGCAAAGGTGGGACCTTCTTCTGGTCATATATTATATTGCAGCATAAAATATTAATTGATAACTCATGATATAATTTTTCAAAAGTATCCTTATATACTCACCTGTTATTTTAAGGGAAGTCTGAAACCAGTCATCTGCTGACAGATCTGGGCCTTTACTGGACAGATATAATAACTTGAAGATATTAAACATAGCATACACAAAATTATATGTACATAATACACTGCCTGGCCAAAAAAAAGGCTGCTGTTTGGATTTAAATAAGAAAATACTTACTACGCTTGGATCATTATTAGAGATGCATCGATACTAAATTTCTCAGCCAATACCCAATTATTCAGGGTGATATTGGCCGATACAGATAGTTATGCCTTTTATGCCTTCTTTTAAATTAATAATAATTAATTCCACAATTCTGAAGGAAATGCAAATAAAAACTTTATTCTCTCCATTTCAACAAGTTGTTTCACAGTAACTGGTCTCATAAACAGAAAAGACATTACTCAAATTAACATTAACAAAATTCTGAAGATTAAATTAAGATTTCTTAACTTATTGAATGTTATTAATTCATATTAACAGAATTCATTGGCTGAATTCTAAAAAACCTTCTGTTAGTCTCACATTCACTCACCACAAACAAAAGCATTTCTACTTCATCACTGACATCAAACTGGAAATATATAATATAAACTTTTTTATATATTAACATTAACTGGATATGAAATACACTACAAATATATTTTTCTGTGCAATATATTCTTTTTTGTCAATTCATCTTCATTTAAATCTTGGAACGGTATACTGGCCCTTTAATTCAGCGCAGCAAAAAAAAAAAAAAAAAAAAAAGACTCGATGGCGAAACTCCCGCTTCACTGCTGCTCACTTCCAAGTGGGAAAAATAGCCTTTATCGGCCGATACATTGGTGCATCTCTAATCATTATTGCACTGATTAATATGTTTCAGCTAGCAAAAATTCTTTTAACTCTAACTGATGCAGTGTGTAGCTTCTCATTTCATAAACAACCATGTCAGAAGACGTATCCCATAGTCGTGGAAAATATGTTACAATAATCAGCAAATTATTGGCCTGCATCAAGCAACGAAAACAACTAAGGTGATTGCTGAAATCCTGGAATTGGGTTAACTGTCCAGCGGGTTATTAAAACCTGGAAAGAGTGTGGTGAACTGTTAATTTTGAGGAAGAAATGTGGTCGGAAAAATGAATGTTCAAAACCAGATATCTTTAAAACGCTTGGTGGTCACATTGTATAAAATCGACAGTAGAACTAATGGCTATATTTAATAGCGAATGTAAGAGCATTTCCAAACAGGCATATTCCAGGATGGCAATGCCAAGATTCATCAGGCTCAAATTGTGAAAGAGTAGTTCAGGGAGCATTAGGAAACATTTCCATACATGAATTGGCCACCACAGAGTCCTGACCTTAACCCCATTGAAAGTCTTTGTGCTGGAGAACACTTTACGGAGTGGTTTGACTCTCCCGTCCTCAATACAAGGTCTAGGCCAAATATTAATGCAACTTTGAATGGAAATAAATGTTGTCACATTGCTCAAGGTTGTCAAAACTATGCCACAATGTATGTGTGCCATAATCAAAGCTAAAGGTGGTTCAACAAAATTTTAGAGTGTGCAACTTGTTTTTTTGGGTTTTTTTTGGCCAGTGTACATTGTTAATACAATCATCCATTTTACAGATAATTTTTGATATCAAACCCAACCTCTTCTGGACAGTGATTGGAGTGCATGGTTTGTGGAATGACTTTTCAACAGCAAATGTCCCATTGAGTGGATCTATGTATTATCTGACACCGTTTACCTTCAGACTGTGTTTTCTTCTGATATGCATATCAAGATTCTTTTTGTTAACTGTAATTCCACAGTGAGTGCACCGAACTTTTTTCTGCATATAAACATGCTTTGCTAGTAAGGCTGATTTGGTGATGGACTCTGGTTCTGTGATGGACTCTGGTTCTGTGATGTACACTAATTCTGTGGCAGATGATGGCTCTGTGACAAAGGTGAATGCTTTAGATGAGCATGGAGGAGGGGTAGGAGATGGTCTAGCAGATCGTCTTTGGCATGCTGTTAAATGCTTGATTATTTGGACTTTTCTTATCACCGTTGTTGTGCAGTAACAGCAATGAAAATGTGCCTGGTCTCTGCAGCTCAAGTTGCATTTGACTATGATGAAGTCTAAAAGTCAAAGTAAAAAACAAAACACATCTGTAAATAACAATGCTTTCAAATAATGACAGAAGTAGGTTTGATCGAGAATAACCCACATGACTCACGGAATACATCCTAACAAACATTTAAAACAATAAAACATAATTACTTTTATGTTTCACTGCCAGGCTTAGGTGGTTGAACACATGGTTTTTAACATGATGTAGCATGGTGCGGATGGTACACTTCAGATTTGTAGAAAGGACAATGGTATCTGAGGTTACTGCAACATGTGGTGCACCGTTCAACTGGAGCTTCCTGTCCCCTCTTCAAAACTGTTACATGCATCTATCAATGAATAAATATAAAACATTACACAATTACTTGAGTACCTTGTGAGTCGCATGCTTGAATAAGGAACTGAGCAAATCTGAGTGGGAGATTTACCACGGAGTAACCCAACTGTAATAAGCAAGAATAAACACAACATTTTCAAAGACTAAAACTAACTGTAGTTAGTTGAAATGACAATAAGGGCAGTTAATATCTTGCTAGATTTCTACTTGCCAAATGCAGTTAAATTTACTAGTTAACAGAGCATTATTCTATCTAGGAATGGGGAAAAAGAAAATACACCCTCCTTCAATTCTATGTCTTCACTGACCAGGGCCTATTGTGTGGTCATCACCAACTTCTATAAACAAACAAATAACCTCAGGTTTCAACACATTTCAATATGTAGTAATATTTCCCCAAAAAGTGAACCAACATTCAGAAACCAGGCAGGAAAATAAGTACACCCTTCCTACTACCATAATTATCAAAAGAGAAATTAGCAGCCAGGTATTATTTACAGGGTGTACTTATGTTTTCCCACCTGGTTTCTTAATATTGGTTTACTTTTTGGGAACAAATTACTACATATTGAAATCTTTGCTTTTTTGTTGTCACCAGAGGTTTAATTGTTTTCATAAGGACAACACAAAGGACAACATACACCCTTGTCGTGTGAAGACTGAGCTCGTGAAAAAACCTGCGAGTCTATCTGCGCGAGCCCACCGAGCAAGGACACCGACAAGACACCACTCACGCTGCTAAGTATACTTTTCTCCCTTTCTTCCCCTCACTGTTTATCTACTTACACACTAACATGTGTCATCAGTTTATACCTGTTATTTACCACAGGCACAGACCACGGCACATTCCCAGAAAACTACGTAACTTGGACAACCTATGCTCTCTGAATGTGGCCTCTGCAGATTCCCTCTCATTCTCTATTGGACTTTGGAATTGCCAATCTGCCGTCAACAAGGCAGATTTCATTCCTGCCTTTGCAACCCACTCCAACCTCAGTGTGCTGGCTCTGACTGAGACCTGGATCCATACTGAGAACACTGCAACACCCACTGCCCTAGCCTCCAACTTAAACTTCTACCATACCTCGCGTCCCAACAGACGAGGGGGTGGTACAGGTTTGCTTCTCTCCAAAACATGGAAATTTACGTGTCTTTCTCACCCTTGCGCCTACACTTCCTTTAAATTTCATGCTGTTGCAGTCACTGACCCTGCCAAAATGCACTTTCTTGTTGTTCATCGTCCTCCAGGTCAACTGGGGAAGTTCAACGATGAGTTTGACACGCTACTGTCCACCATCCCGGATGACAGAACTCCTCTTGTGGTCCTTGGTGACTTCAACATTCATCTAGACAAGCCACATGCAGCTGACTTTCTTGCTCTCCTTCCCACATTTGACCTCATGCAGTTCGCCACACCAGCAACTTACAAAGCCGGCAAACAGCTCGAACTCATCCTCACACGTAAATGCACCACACACAATCTTCTCATTACTCCTCTCCACATCTCTGACCATTTCTTTATCCAGTTTTCTATTTCTCTCCCCTCAGCCCCCCTCAATGTCTCCACCCTCTATCTACTTTCATCTTCCCTCCCTTTCCCCCTCACACTTCTCCTCCATTGTCACAACCTTACTTCCGTCTGATAGCCACCTCCCCTCACTGGACTTAAACACTGCAACTGACATGCTATGTTCCACTCTAACATCTTGTCTTGACAGCATCTGCCCCCTAACCTCCAGACCCGCTCGCACATCACCCCCTAGCCTCTGGCTCTGCGTAACAACCAGGCCAAACTAAGAGCATCTGAAAGGAAATGGCATAAATCTAACGATCCGACTGACCTAACCAATTGCCAAACTCTTCTCTCCCCCTTTTCCAATAGCATTTCCACTGCTGAAGCCACATACTACCAAGAGAAGATTGGCAGCTCTCCCAACACCTGCACTCTCTTCAAATCCTTGTCTTCTTTTCTCTGTCCCCCTCCTCCGCCTTCCCCTACCTCTCTCACTGCAGATGATTTTGCCACTTTCTTTTCCAACAAGGTTACATCAATCAGGAACCACTTCTCAACCCCAGACATGCATAGACTGGCTCCTCCTCCATGTAACTCCCAAATGACTTCCTTCTCTCCCCTCTCAGAAACTGATGTCTCAAAACTCCTCCTCTCTAGCCGTCCCATAACCTGTCCCCTTGACCCTATCCCTTCTCACCTTCTTCAGTCCATCTCTCCCACACTATTACCTGCACTCACACACATCTTTAACACATCCCTCTCTACTGGCACATACCCTACCTCATTTAATCAGGCCCGGGTTACCCCACTGCTTAAAAAATCATATCTCTCAGACAGATCCTTCAAGGTATTGTGGAGGGGAGGTATTTCTGAAACTCAGCAACTCACAACTGGGGTTCCTCAGGGGTCAGTTCTGGGTCCACTGCTCTTCTATTTAAACTACATCTCTGGGGCAGGTGATTGCATCTCATGGCTTCTCATACCATTGCTATGCTGAAGACACCCAGCTCTATTTGTCCTTCCAGCCTGACATCTCTACACATATCTCTACACGAATCTCTGCATGCCTATCGGACACCTCGGACTGGATGAGGGAACACCACCTTAAGATCAACTTGGAAAAATCTGAACTTCTCGTCATCTCAGCCTGCCGTCAATCAACCACAACTTCACTATACAGCTCAGCTCAACCACACACAAGCCAACCAGGACAGCAAGGAACCTTGGGGTGATTCTTGATGACAGCTTGACCTTTACAGACCACATTTCAACAACTGCACAGTCCTGTAGGTTCATTCTGTACAACATCAATCTACCTCACCGAACAGGCTACACAGCTACTAGTCCAGGCTCTTGTTATCTCAAAACTGGACTACTGCAACTCACTACTCTTGGGCCTTCCAGCCAGCTCCATCAAACCCCTTCAGATGATTCAGAATGCAGCAGAACGTCTCATCTTCAACCAGCCCAAGAGAACCCATGTCACACCCCTCTTCATCTCCCTCCACTGACTTCCTTTAGCCACCCGTAACAAATTCAAGTCCTTTATTCTCACATACAAGACCTTGTCTGGAACAACACCCTCCTACCTCAACACTCTCCTGAAGGCTTACGTTCCCTCACGCAATCTGTGATCGATCAATGACCGATGCTTAGTAGTACCTACTCAGCGTGGCTCAAGGTCCCTTTCCAGAACCTTCACATTAACTGTCCCTCAGTGATGGAATGAACTTCCAACCTCAATCCAGACCGCAGAATCTGTCACTATCTTCAAAAAACAGCTAAAGACCCACCTCTTCCGTGAACACATAATCAACACCTAAACCCCCCCCAAAAAAACCACCTTACTCTGGCACTTACACCTCTACTCTGCGCACTTTGCTTCTTCTAGAACTCAATTAAAAATCTTGTATAGTAGCACTACTTGAACTGTTCTCTGCTTGATATTTTGCGTTGCTTGTATTTTCTCATTTGTAAGTCGCTTTGGATAAAAGTGTCTGCTAAATGAATAAATGTAAATGTATTTAGGCCATAATAAATAAAAACATAGAATTGAAGGAGGGTGTATTTTCTTTTTTTCATGATTGTGATTTTGCACAAGCCAGCTTGCAATCCATCAAGCCACCCAGTTCCATCCCCTGGACATTTGATTCTGCAGCAAGGACAATCTCTAAAATTACTGTAAACACTACATCATGCATTCATCCACCTCAGTTGATTTTTGATTTTGCACCTGAATTCATCTTTTGAACATAAATTATTGGAGAGCATGGTTTGTGGAATGACTTTTTAAAAGCAAATATCCCATTGAGTTGATACAAGTATTGGATGGACAGGTGGTGATTGTCTGTGACATCTCTTACCTTCAGACTGTGTTTTCTTCTGATATGCATATCCAGATTTTTTTTGTTAACTGTAATTCCACAGTGAGTGCACTGAACTTTTTTCTGCATATGAACATGCTTTGCTAGTAAGGCAGATTTGGTGATTGACACTACTTTGTTCACTGATACTGGCTCTGTGACAGACACTGGCTTTGGGACAGACGGCGGTTCTGTGATGGATAGCGGTTCTGTGACGGATGTTGGGTCTTTGATGAAAACTGGCTCTGTGATGCAAGCTGGCTCTGTGATGGAAGCTGGCTCTGTGATGGAAGCTGGCTCTGTGGAGGACACTGGTTCACTGGCAATTGGCTCAGTATCAAAGGTGGATTGTGTACAGGGCCATGGAGATGGGGTAGAAGATCTTCTGCATGCTGTTAAATGCTTGATTATTTGAACTTTTCTTATGACTGTTGTTGTGCAGTAACAGCAATGAAAATGTGCTCGGTCTCTGCAGTGCAAGTTGCATTTGACGATAATGAAGTCTAAAATCATAGTAAAAAACACGTCTGCAAATAAATTATGGGAATATCCTACATGATTCATGGAATACAACCGAACAGAACATAGTTAGTTACCTTCATGTTTCACTGCCAGGCTTAGGTGGTTGAAGACATGGTTTTTTACATGATGTAACTCATTTGGATGGTACACTTCAGATGTGCAGAATGGACAGTGGTATTTAAGGTT
>JANDJT010000228.1:9080548-9091473 GCA_024331685.1 Stegophilus panzeri
TTAAGGTTACTGCAACATGTAGTGCACCGTTCAACTGGAGCTTCCTGTCCCCTCTTCAAAATTGTTACATGCATCTATGAATTAATAAAATATATTGCATGTAAGGAATAAAACATGACAGGTAGTGCTGTTATAGGAAAATAATCCATGCAGGGGTTGTGGGATGTTGCCTGATATGAAGCAAAGAGCAATTACCACACAAAAGTTGATTATTTTTCAATAATAGCATGTCCCATTTTACACTTTTTTTTTTATCTATTAATGAATGACATGCCATGCTTTACAACTGTTCATAGTTACCAGTCCATACAGGATTTCACGGTGTTTGTTGTGGCCAAAAATGCTTGATGTTACCACGTCTTTTTTCCAAATTTGCGATGCAACTTGTGGAGGCTTTTGTGCTGCTATTTTTTGCAGAAAACTGCTTGAAATGGCAAAATTGCAATTGCACTAAACTGTTTTGCATGGTCTTTCGCGGTCATGTTTTTTTGGCAAATGAGACTTATTAGCTGTACTCATTTTTGACGCCCGTGAATCAAAGAGGGATTTGGTTGAATGCTCGTCCTGGCCAAATCTGCAAGAAATCTGCTGTAATTTAGAAAAATTGAATCTATATAATTGAATTTGCATAATATTGTGGAATTTGCTAAATTTTGCATTCATTTCTGCGAAAATTTCACAAAATCCTGGAGGGATTGAGTTAGGTGTGATGCAGTGGAATGTCTGCGAATCAAGTTAGTTCCTGTTATCACTTACATTAGAGCAGCTATAAACAGTTGCTTCCTCACTTGTCATGATACTGAGATATCAGAAAAGTGCAAAGTCCTCTCTCCTGAAGACTCTCCCATGCCAGGAAACCTGCTCACTGTTATGAAGAACTAACGCTGCAAACTACTTCCATAAATGTTAAATAAACGACTCCTTACACAAAGCTTCACTATATCAACCATTATTTTTTTTCTTTTTAAATAAAAGTGCTTTAAATTGGTTTATTATTAACCTTAAAATTATGTGGCGGTAATACATACAGGATCTTTTGAATGAGCTTTTACTATACAAAAGATTAGAAAAACAAACCTTTGATTTGAATTACAATCAGACTATGGTCAGGAAATGCATACAAAGTAAATCAACATAGTTTGACCAGTCACATTCGAGAATTCATTACTTGAGTACCTCATGGGTTGAGTTACATGCCAGAATTAGTGATTAAGCAAATTTGAGTTGGGATTTGCCAGCGAGTAACCTTAACTTCAGGCTAGTCAGCTTGCAGTCCAGTAAGCAACTTAGCTACCTATTAGCAAGCCAGAAAGCTCATACAACGCTTAATGAATTCAAGTACCAGCCTTTAAAAATACAAGCTAGTGTAAATGATGTACTTACTTCGAAGGATATTGTCTACAATATCTGATTTGACCAGTTTTTCCCAGCTCTTTTCAATATGAAAAGTAACTAAAGCTTGCTCGCTGCAGAACCAGTCCGGGGAGTGGAGGTGCACCCGACCCAACTCCTCCCATAACCCCGAAAACGTAAACAACAGTGCGCGTGTGTGGCTGAGTAACAGGTAATGCTCGGTTTGAAACCCCTGCACCCTCGAGGACGCGAGAACACACTCACCATAGGTTCAAAATGTGCTTAGGTCACCAAAGTGCACACTTGGTAAGAGAACCGCAAATCTGTGGGCAGTATTTGGGACAAGGCCACTCGATGTCAACTACTGTTAGACAGCCTGGAAACGGACTTTTTCCTCTTCTTCTGCTTCTTTATTATTTTACTTTCTCCAAACTTGTAACAAATGCTATACCTGTTACATACCTCTCTTTATGAGGTGTGCATTTTCGTGTTTTAATTCGTCGAAATGCTTGCTAGTCAAATTTGTAATGGAAATAGCCTTGCTAGCCTGTTTGTAATCTAGTTTAGCTAGCTAACTTCTTTTTTAGTTCTTCTAGCAGAACTGACTAGCTGCTCGCTAGTTAACAGTAGTTAAATGAGTAAAATTGGTGGGTGGACAAAAATGTAGGTGCTCTTATGAGCGGTTATTATAATCTTTAACAGTTTGCCGGCTAGCATTACTTTTGCTGTAGTTTAGCAAAGCCAACTAGCGTGCTAGATTTCAGTGAACAGAAACCCCTTCAGCTGAATAAAGCAAATTCTCTTGAACATGTCAAGCTCTTGTTTCCTACAGATGTTTATTTGATACGGGGTAAGTACATTTCCTACGAGACTAATTAAGACAAAGGCTGCATGGAGAATAGTTGTAATGACATCAGTTTGAAATGTGTGTATTGAATGTTTTGATGTACAGTATAATCACTTATCGACGCGTGCATTTTGACACACGTCTTTTAAATTGGATTAAAACTCAACAGAAAAATGTTTATTCGACTAGTCTGTCCACTCATGACCACAACATTACCTAAAACATAGCAACTTTGAGGAAAACCTTGAACCCACACAATCATGTCACGTTAAAAGCCAGGGTTTTTTTTTTTTTTTTTTTTTTTTTTTGGGCAAACTCATTTTCTCTTACACTGTCAAAATTAATTATTGGTCAGCAACTTTTTAAAAGGAAAATGCTGCTTGCATAAGTATTCAACTCCCCTGGTTCCTGAAGCACTGGACAAAACATATCATCTTAACGAGGACAAAGTTGACTAATAATTGGCCTTCACCTGTGAAATATTGTAACAGCTCCAATTTTCTGAACACAAACCACCTCAGCTGAACTGTCATTGAAGAGACTTGTCTGTCTGAGGGAAAGGAGTGAAAATAAGGGCTTATTAAATTTATAGATGGACAATTAAGTCAAACTGAAATCTGTTTGAGTGGTTAGTGAACTGTTGACCTGAATAATTTGTGTTGCGTTGTGCTTCTTCATCAACCAAATGCAACTTGTGACACAGAAATATTGACAGTGCTCTCCAACAACATTAATGTAATTGGGCGGAGGACTATCATGAAATCGATGCAAATACTAAAGCAGCATTATGAATGCATGCACACACATATATAAAAAATGTATCTATTTGGGTGAAACACCCAAGCATGCAGGAAAAGCAGAGAAAGACTGGCTTTCTGATCATTTCAGACAATACAGTTCATATTCCCATGAGACATGAAGAAAGATTGTAACTCACTTGTCCAAATGACACCCGACACGCATGTTTCCATTTTTCCTGAGTCACTTTCCTGCATTTTAGTCACAATGTTGCTGCTGTCATTGTCTTGTTGTACAAAGTTTGTCACTTAAATGCATCTCATCTTTTAAAGGCATCTTTTAAATTTCTTGAATTTCTTCAATTAATAAAATGTGGAATTACAGTCAGATTATACAGTCTAGTATTAACAAATTGGAGCCAAGATTAATAGCAAGATAAATTGCATGCTGCCTCTTCTATTTTGAAAGTATTTGGTAGTTGGTATTATTATTATAATTATTATTATTATTATTGTTGTTGTTTGATAATACTACTACTATTACTACTAATTCTTGGTATTAATTATTATAACAGTTGACATTTTCCAGTTGTTATTTCAAAGGTTTATTAAAATTAATTTTTAATTCAACTGGATCGCTGAAGGAGCAGAGTTCACACAAAGTTATATGTTATAAGGGATTATGATCTTGTGACATTTGGCTGAGCTTACGCATGAGATCATGCGGTTGTGGTGTGGCCACTATGTAACAAGCCTAAGTTAAAGCAGTTGTCTCTTTCTTCTCTATTGTCCAGGAATGAGACAGAAGAAGTAGAATAAAATAAGAAAGATGGCTGTCCTGCATCTTTTCTTTTTCTGGGGTCTGCTGTCTTTGGCTTCTTGTGTGCCACCTATCTGGTCCCAGCCTGAGCAGGTGCACATTTCCTATCCAGGTAAGAATTTTTGCACTTTATTGTACTCATGATGGTGTCTTCTCTTTTTGTGGTCAGTGATGTGTAAAGCAAGTGCTACTAAGAGAATTTTCATAATTATCAATGCAGTAATTGCACTGCAGTAAATTGTATTTTATTTAGTTCATTTTATTGTATTATTATTTATTTATTATATTAAATTAGTGTGTTCCTCTTTGTGTGTTTTATATTAAATTAGTGTGGTAACCACTATGTGTGCGTTCTAATTTAAAAAAAAAAAAAAAAAAAGGTTGATTACAATCAAATTTCCATTATTAACTATATAAAAAAAGCATTGATTCTTTTTTTCTGTATTTGTATATTTTATCTATATATCTTATAAAATCTATTATCCTCTGGTTAGTTTTGTAAACTATAGCAGATAATTGATGGATTAAACATATCAAACTGATTAATTATGATAATTAGAATGCATCACACACATACAGTATAAGAACATTTAACTTGCGTTTAAGACAATTTAGCAATACATTTTAAAGTACTTCTTTACGGTGGCTGTCACTGCTTTTTGTCCTTAACACAAGTCTCCGTGCTAGTAAATATCATTTTACCAAATTACAAAAGCAGCATTATAAAATATTTCAAGAGAAGATGGCACCATAATACTTAATACACAGGAGTTCTGAAAGAAGCTTTAAATGTTGTTTGCTTTAGCAATCATGTTCTGCAAAAAATGGACCCTGCAATAAGCACTTAATTTGAGGAACAAATCCATTGCTGCAGCATGTGCATTGTGAAAATTCTAATTGTTACATGACAGTCATGTTTAAATTATATATATAGTTTTTGCAAAGTTAAGCAGCCTGTGACACCACTGTGGTTGATGACATAGTGTATTCAAAACATTCCTCATTTCACAGTATTTTAACAGGGAAGTTGTCAGGAAGCAAAACATGTAATTCTTCTGCAGTAGAATCAAACAGATTGTAATAGTTGCAAGGCTGAAAAACAAAATGGTTGTCTAATAAAGAAAAATTAGTAGTTGTTGAGTCTTAAATGATTGTGAATAACACTTCTACACTTCCACAGGTGTGGAGGGTTCAATGTTGATCACTTGGACAACCTTTGACTACACAGAGAGTGTGGTGGAATATGGACTGTGGGGTGGAAAGCTCTTCAGTCGTACTGCTAAGGGAAACTCCACTTTGTTTATTGATGCAGGCTCAGAGAAGCGCAAAATGTACATTCACAGAGTCACAGTGGCAGAACTCAGACCTGGGGCTAAATATGGTAAGCATAATATGCACTGCAGTGGTGTGATGTGGTGTGAGACTGGTATTTAAACAACTGTGCTGTTTAAAGATGGTGCTTGAAAGTTTGTGAATTTTCTATATATCTGCATAAATGTGACCTCAAACATCATCAGATTTTCACACAAGTCCTAAAAGTAGACAAAGAGAACCCAATTAAACAAATAAGACAAAAATATTATACTTGGTCATTTATTTATTGAGTTACGATGTGATGTTATACCTGCATTCTGTACTGGACTGTATTGTTAACTTTATGCCATACTGGTGTGGATAATTATATATAACTGAAATTGTGTAAGCCTGTTCTTGAATCATAAAATTATCAGATTTCTCAAATATCAGTATATGAATATCAGGACAATGATCCAAAATCCATGCTTAAAAATAGTTGCTTTCAGAATTTCAGAGTTCAGTGGGTTTGTGTCTTGTAACATTTACTGAATGTAAATGTGTGTGTGTTTTACAGTCTACCACTGTGGTAGTGAGGAGGGCTGGACTGATATTCTCTTCTTTACTGCCCTGAATGATAGCACAAGTTTTAGCCCTAGATTTGCTCTCTTTGGTGACATGGGCAATGAAAACCCTCAATCACTGGCCAGCCTTCAGAAAGAGACACAGGCCGGGATGTATGATGTCATCCTGCACATTGGTAAGATTTATAGCCATGAAATTATCTTCAAAAGAAAATATTCATTTAAAATATAAAGTTTTTGATCACCTGAAGTTTCTTATGTTTTATTACAAAACATAAAGTTGTTTTATTACTAAATAAAATAATCAACTGGAGTTTCTTATGTTTTATTAGTTGAATCACTATTATTGCCAAAGACAAAATGATTCAGAACAGCATTAAATAAGGAATCCTAAATCTGTGTGGAAATTATTAACTGTTTCCTCTCAGATCCTAATGGGACTCTAAATGAGTGCTTTTTAAGGTGTAAACCCATTAAGCCTGTAGATCAGTGGTTACCAACCCTCTTCCTTGAGATCTACCTTCTTGTAGGTTTAATCTCCAACCGAAATCTAACATTGACTACGTTTACATGGACAGCAGTAATCTAATTATTGACCTTATTCTGAGTAAGACAATATTGTGATTAAGGTGTTTACATGAGTCACTTTTGGAATACTCCTTTCATGTTCCCGTTTTACATGTTATAGAACATAGAGCGATTAACAGCACACATCATTACATCACCGCGCCACACAGTCCAACATTCCCTCCAGAATTTCACGTATCAACATACAGCTCATCTTCGTTATGGTACTGTATACAGTTTTGGGTGTTTTTATTTTTAATTTTTACGAACGCTTCAAGTGCAGTTAATTATTTGTCATACTATACATGCAAATAGACGACTGCTTGAAGCCGTGGGCTGCGTCCCAGATCACATGCTTACGTGGTTATGATTTGTGTTTACTTCGAGTATGACTTTAATCGGATTAAGGTAATAAAAAATTGCTGTTTACATGGTAGTTTCTTAATAAGAGTATTGTCTTAATTGGGTTAATATTAGATTATTGTTGTTCATGTAAATGTACTGACTGTTTTAGTTTAACAAGAACCACTTTAGGCAATGATTAGATGGTCAGGTGCGCATAGTTATAGTTGGAGGCTAAAGTCATCAGGAAGGTAGATCTTCAGGAACAGGATTGGTGACCATTGCTGCAGATAATAGACTCTTAAACAGTGCATGTATTGTAAAATATATTTAAGTGATAGTTTGGCCTTTTCCAAGTATATGATTATTTCAATAAAATAAAGTCATTTCTAATGTTTCTCAATTCACCATTTAATTTAAACAATTCCTTTTTCATTTATTGCTAAATGGTTGGATGCTAAAATGATCAAATATATAGTGTTCAGAAACTTGTGACTGGCAGTGTATTTAGATTTAGATGGCAGTGTATTTACACTCACTGACGACTTTATTAGGAACTCTATACTAACACTGGGTAGGGCCTCCGTTTTTTCTGAAAACAGCCTCAGTTCTTCATGGCATGGATTCCACAAGATGTTGGAAACATTCCTTTGAGACTCTGGTCCATGTTGACATTGTTTAATGTAGTTCCTGCAGATTTTTCAGGTGCTCGTTCATGCTACAAATCTCCCGTTCTACCACATCCCAAAGTTGTTCTATTGGATTCAGATCTAGTGACTGGGAAAGCCACTGAAGTACACTGAACTCATTATCATGTTCATTAAACCAGTTTGAGACAACTTTTGCTTTGTGACATGGTGCGTTATCATGCTGGAAGTAGATATTAGAAGTTGGGTAAATTGTGGCCATGAAGGGATGCACATGGTCAACAGCAATACTCAGATAGGCTGTGGCCTTCATGTGATGATTGATTGGTATTAAAAGGCCCAAAGTGTGCCAAGAAAACATTCCCCACACCATTACACCACCTCCACCAGCTTTCTTGACACAAGGCAGGTTGGGTCCATGGATTCATGCTGTTGGTGCCAAATTCTGTCCCTACCATCTGTGTGCCACAGCAGAAATCAAGATTCCTCAGACCAGGCTACATTTTTCCAGTCTTCAGCTGTCCAGTTTTGGTGAGCCTGTGCCCACTGCAGCCTCAGATTTTTGTTCATCACAGTCAGAAGTGGAACCTGATGTGGTGTTATGCTGTTGTTGCCCATCCACCTCAATTTTTGACGTGAGATGCTTTTCTGCTCACCACAATTGTACAGAGTGGTTATCTGAGTTACTGTAGCCTTTCTGTCAACACAAACCAGTCTGGCCATTCTCCATTGACCTCTCTCATTAACAAAGAGTATCCACACTGGATGTTTTTTCTTTATTGCACTATTCCGAGTAAACTCTAGAGACTGTTGTGCATAGAAATTCCAGGAGATCAGCAGTTATTGAAATACTCAAACCAGCACGTCTGGCACCAACAATCATGCCACGTACAAAATCACTGAGATCACGTTTTTACTCCATTCTGATGGTTGATGTGAACATTACCTGAAGCTACTGGCCTGTACAAATGAGTAGGTGTAAAGGCATTTCTAATAAAGTACTTTGTGGGTGTATATAAGGGTGGAGGTCATGACAGAGATTCAGAAGTGAAGCCAAACTGTCTGTGAAGCCCTCTAGTGGCTGGCTGCAGTACATTTTTAACCTCGCCCAGTTTCATGTTAGTGAACGGGAAAGGACCCGAACTTACATTTTAATTTATCTATATATTTAAGTTATCTCCACAAATTATTTTCAGGAAAAGTGTTGTCCTTTTACAGCTGTTCAGCTGACCTTGATATCGCCCCCAATATTTTTATTTATGATAAATATATTTTATATTCAAATGATGATATAGAAAATAGCTTGTTTGAATAGATGATTGACAGTTTTGGACATGACAGTGGAATGTTATCAACATGCACCTAAAGCTCTTGACAGCTCTGTTGCAAAGCTATGTCTTGTTCTGATGTAAACTGTAACAGGCTGTTAGCAGAGGTTTTTTTTTTGGTAGTTTTTCTGGTATGTTGCTCAGTTTGATGTCTAAGCTAGCTTGCTGTAACAATAAAACTAGCAAACCAATGTGAGTAAACAAAGTGATAAACCAAGGCAGCCAACACTAGCTTCATTTCATAATAATTTATGATTGACCCTATGACCTTAGGAAACACTCCAAGTAGCTTGGTATGGTTAGCCAGTGACTAATTTTTAAAGGTACTGTCCTGACAGAATGAATGGAGCATAAAATAATGCACTTCGCCATTCAGATGGGTAACTTACTGTAGGTGTAAGAGCTAGATGAAAATTGTGGAGTGCAGCAATTTCTTTCCTTAAAAATATGTTGTGTTGAGTGTAAATGTTTCCAGTTTACAGGTATATTTTCAGTTAGTACCATACATTAATCTTTTCCTAACAATAATAAAATCAATATACTTGCAAAAATTATACATCTACAATTTAGCATTTTACATAATTTAATAAAAGATAAAAATAAAAGATTTTATTTTATAAAAGCTGATGCACCGTCTTAAGTTGCACTTCAGGTATCTCACAGTGTGCACAGTCTGGACACGAACAAGTACAGTGTCCATTACCAATACGGGTGGGCGAGAGGTGGGCTGTCTGACATGCCGTATGTACTCTGCATGCTTTGGCTCCAAATTTTGCAAGGTGGTGCCTCCCATTTTGACCAAATAAAGACTTCACAATGGGAGTGAATGGTGAGATGTTGTCCACTCTGATATTCAATCATTATTTTAGACTGACTCCTGAAATGTAGTGTTCTTGAAACTTGTAGAGAATATTTTACAAGTGTTTAATAGTGCCCTCTGCTGACCCAAAAGCTATCAATCAGACAGAAGTTCTTACAAGTCAAAGCCCATACACATTAGATATTAATATATGATTTTAAAACTATCAACACAAGTACACAACAGTAAGCTTTCTTGAGTTCTAGTGGGGCTAGTAAATGTTCATGAGACTTCATTAATATGATCTATTCATTACAATTCTGAAATGTTCTTCTTTCTGCTTGATTTGCAGGAGACTTTGCTTATGATATGCATGAGGTAAAGTTACACCAAGCACTTGTTTTAATGAACAATAATATTTAAAACTGCGTATAGCATGTGTTTCTCTATTACTTTGTTTGGCAAGCAGTCAACAGTAACAGATGTATGCCCTTTCAGTGTAGTATCTGTTAAAAAAAACAGTGAAGCTATGAAAAATCTCCATTATTGCTTGTTGCCTAAACAGATCTTCAATTTTTAAAATGCACCACTGCTACCGGTGTTAGAAATCACTGTGGAATTTACTAAGCCTGCATCCTGTTTTCTGTCCCACTCTTTTAAGTGTAATTTGTTGTTGAAAATCTGCTGGCTCTAACATTATGGTGTGTTGACCAGATAGAGGCTGCAGACTGTAGTCCACCATAAAAACAATATGATCGGATAGTCTTTCATGAACTATTTTCACAAGCGTACTCCTGTCTGATTTTATTTTATTTTTTCAACAATAAAAGTCTTTTTTCCAAACATGTTAATATGGAAAATCCCTGACTGTGTAATGATGCCTCCATTTTTCCCAAAGGGAATAACATTGATCAGAATATTACAATATTTTGTACAACCAGTTCTGTGAAGAAATCCCTTCCACTACTTCCAGAGTCCTAGAAAAACATAACAGGAGCTGTCAAATTGCTTGAAAATTCAGCAAACTATTAGAGTTTGCACCATTTTAACCCACAATTACCCTCATTATAATATTTGTCAAAACAGCTGGTTCAGATTTAATGAAGGTCTTTTTGTCCCCTTTTGAGGTAATGATAGGGCTATGAGTGAGTTGCCTGGAAAATTGATTTAGTTTAATGGTAGTCCTTATTTTTATAGCCTCCTCTCTCGGCTGCGCTTACTTTCTGTCATTGCTGAGGTTTCTCAGTTAAACTTGTCAACAGCTTGGCCTTCACTATTCCTCTAGTAAAAAAAGAAAGGACATAGCTCTCAACACATATTTTACTGTTTTACTAAAGTCAAAGCAATATGGATGTTGCCTTTTTGTTGTATTGCCAGTAATGTATTAATTTAAAAGTGTTTCTAATGGTGTCTTTGTCTTTCAGGACAATGGCAGGATTGGGGATGAGTTTATGAGACAGATTGAGTCCATTGCTGCCTATGTGCCGTATATGACCTCTCCTGGTAATCATGAGTGGGCCTAGTAAGTATTACGATTATTTCCGTCATTATATGTTAAAGTTTTGTTATATAAAGTATGTATGTATGTATGTATGTGTGTCATATATA
>JANDJT010000228.1:9101276-9125740 GCA_024331685.1 Stegophilus panzeri
AAAAATTCCAGCAAGCCTGGTGGACAATTATGCAAAACGCCTACAAGAAGTTATTTCTGCTGAAGGGGGCAATACTAGCTGCTGAGGCCAAGGGTGTACTTATGTTTTCCACAGAAGAATATCTATTGATGTTTCTGTTGAATAAATGATTGAAAAAAGCTAATTTTCCTTGTGGCTTTGTTCGAATATATCAGCTTCCTTAATAGGTACTGTTTCAAAGATTATTTAAATGTTTGCTTGTCCAAATATGTCAAAAAAGCCAACAATTTCCATGGGGTGTACTTATCTTTTCACAACACTGTATATGAATGAGAGAATTCAAATAAGTAATCTAACAATAATCTAACAGTCTGGTATATATCGTGAATATATTGCTGCTTGAATAGTCCAAGTTGTAATTATCACAGTAATCACTGCAAATTTGGTTTAATTTAACAATAATTTCCTTATTCGGAAGCTTATAAAATAACACTTGATCCAGCACATCCTATTATTATATTCCACTGTTAATTGTGCATAATTGTGCACAGTTAATTGAAGCCATGAGATATTTAATTATGATATTAAATGTGTGTATATGTTGTAGTCTATTTTATCATACTTTAAATTTGCTATTTTGAGTGTTTCAATCAAAGAATAATGGCAATGATATGGTTAATTTAAGCCAAGCATGCATCTGTTGACCAAGGCCATTCACCTGTTGATGAAGCATTCAAGTGTTGTTTGGAATTTTATCCCTAAAAAAAAATCCATACTTGAGATAAGCAGTGTCACAATTAATTTCCAGTCTCCTCCAATATCTTCTAGGGGGGGGGATATTAATGACTTACCTATTTCTATTGATTAAAAGTCATATTTGTGTATTTATTATTTTTTTTTTTTAAATGTATTTGCTATAGCAAAAACACAGCCACTGGAGCTGGATAATAATGCTTAATACTCCTCCTTGTAGTTAGTTACACTGAGGTTTGAATACTGATACTGTGCTATCAGAGTTCATTTTGTGACTTCAAAAGTACAGTCAGGTCCATAAATATTTGGACATCGATAAAGGTATTGTTATTTTAGCTCTCTACCACAGTATATTGGGATTGAAATTAAATAATGAATATGATTTCAGAGTGTAGACTTTCAGCTTTAATTTGAGTGTATGTACATCAAAACTGGGTCATTGGTGTAGGAACTACAGCACTTTTTACATGCGGAAAACCCCAGGAATCAGTAGATAAATAAAGAACCTGGCAGGGTGGAATAGAATGCTAGTTAGGTGACAGTGATTGTATTAATCCCTGATAGCTATCATGGCATTAAGAACTAGATCTGGTTGAGTGGGAAAGTTCTGGACAATGATTCTTTTAGGATAGTGGTATTTTTTTGTAAATGGTACATCATACCTCACTATGGAACTTTGTTGGAAGAGCTCGACATGTGTGCGTGTGTAGGTATCCAGAGGGACACCCAACCCCTGATGGTTATCCAGGGTTCATAGACTCACAATTACATATGTAACTAGCATTATGTGGTGTTAGCCAGGTTCATGGCTGAACTTAATAGTGTGGAAAAACTAAATGAAAAATAACTTACCTACAAGGCAACAAACAAGATGAAATGGACCATTTCTCTTCTTGTATTTGAATATAATGAAAATCAGAGCTTGCTGTGCTTGTCAGCTGTGTACTGTTGATGTTAGAGTAGAGTCCTTGGAGACATGGGGTTCAACAGATTGATTGCTGTAGTTAGTGGACTTGGATTTTTCCATGTAATTTTGGACCATTTTTATTGTTCCATTATTTATAAACCCTTTACACAATGTAAAGGGCAGCTGGGGGGTGAAGGAAAAATAAAGTCAGACTATAAGTTTTCTTATGATGAAATAAAGGAAAAAAATATTATAAATATTAATTGCACAGAAACAAAATGTGACTGGCTTTGGCAAAACACTGTTGGTAAGGCAACTGCTGGACAAACAGATACACACTTTCACCTCAGTGTTCTGATTGGTCAGGATTAGATTATGTTTGATTAGATCCAGGCACCCGATCCGTCGGGTTTGATTATTTCCAGGCTTTTTCGTTCCACAGATGTTTTCCCTGAATTTATACAGCCTCATTATGTATAGCCTGAATTTTAATAACCGTGTAAATATAAGGTAATTGTTTTTAACCTAAACATTTAAAACCCAATATATTAAATATCTTTAGATTTAATATTAAAAAATACATGATGCATATTGTTTTTCTTTCAGGCAACATGAATTCAGTTTTTTTTTGTTGAATCTGATTTAATTCATCTTAATTGCTTAATCATTTTTACAGATCTGCATTAAGATGACACAAGTTGGTGTTAAGGACTTTAAAACCCTTTAAATGAATTCGCTTATATCTTTAAACTGTCACGTCAGGGATTTGAGGCGGATGCAAATGCAGACTATAAGTTAAATGTTTAATAAAGTATCCAACAAAGCACAACACAAGACTTACATGAAACAAAGACAAGCATAGCGTGATGCATGGAGACAGAACAAGCAACGCAAGACAATGTGCAGAATGTGACTATATATTCATGCCAGTGTTAATGATCTAAATGTGAAACAGGTCAATTGAGACATGTAACATTGTGCAGTGGTTGATGGGAAACGTAGTTTCTAGTCCTTCTCCAATATTACTTGACATAAACCTTAAAATAAATATCTACTAGGAATTTAATAATTTAAGAACAAAAAAAATTCCTGTTCTGCTCAATGTTGACTGAGTTTTTTGTTATTTTGATCTCATGTGATGAGCCAAATAAATAACAAGCCAAGCATCAAAATGATACAGTCCATATATTTGAAAGGCTCTGAAAAAAGATAATTAAATTAAAAGAATGTCAAATACTAGATATCTCAGGAGACTACCAAGGACAGTAAGGCCAATGTTTCTGTCTTTCTTAGGGGTGTCGAGAAAAACACGACGGATTTATCCCCAAGCCTCGAGATTGGAGTGCCTTCAGAAGTACTGATTATGGCTACACACGTATGCACCTCATCAACTCAACACACATCTACCTGGAGCAGGTCTCTGATGACCAGGTAAAAAAAAAAAACAATATCTCCCTAGTCTCTATTCAGAGTAGTAAACATCACTCAGCAGTGTCACCAGTGGCTAAAACTGTAACTCAATTTTGTATGTAGTGTAAACATAAAAATAAATAATGGTAATTTTCACAGAAAAGGTCCTGGCAAAAAAAATAATCACTGTCTGTAAAATGTCTATTGATTTTGCAGTATGTAAAATATATGGTGCATCTATTGAACAAACTGCAAAAATTGAACTAAGTAAAGTAATTATAAAATGTACATGTTTTGTTGGTTTGAAGGTTGCCTACATTTCACATTAATAGCATTTTACATAAACACGTCATGAGGTTCTTGTGAATGCTCATGACACTGATAACATATTTCAATCACATTTAATGTTAACTACTTTGTCGAAACTAGGTCAGATTTCTTTTTTAAATGTTGGATGTTATTCAGATCTCAAATAAAATTCCAAATGTGCTTTCATTCATGTGGTATTTCAGTGTCTGCATGGCATGGATCAGTATTAAAGCCCTGTAAAATGCTGAGTTCCAACATTACATGTGCAGAGCACTACGAGGCTGGGAAATCATAGGAGATTTGAATTTGATTCTTAAAGCAACAGGGTGTCACATGAAATAATTTTGATAAGTTCTAAATCTAGATGAGCAGTCAAATTTGTAATGCTTCATAGAGGATATATAGCCTATAAAGTATGATGAGCAAATATAGTTGGAGTAAGTAAATGACTATAGTGTGTGAGAATTTGAGCAGTCTCTCTACTGCAGATTCTGATGGGTGATGTAATGTTTTCAAAAAAGCTGTGTTTGACAGCGATAATCACAAATTCTTAGCTAAACTAGTTGGATGTTAGGATGGATGGAACATTAGGCAGGTAAAAGTAGAAAATGGGATTTTGTTTGACTTGATGTACAATTCTAACTCTGGAAATATTTCCTTACTTAGCAGGACAGTAAAAAAATAGTGATTCAGTAAGCACTACTAGAATAACAGATAATGAATATGGAGAGTGAATATTTATGGACAGTAATTATGCCATGAGCAATGATGTGGCTTTTATATAGACAACCTTGTTTTAGTATGGCAATGGGACTCACTGTTTTCATTCACTGTTCAGATAGTGTTTGAATGTAGACACCATACATGTAAAGTGTTACCCATGTTTTAGTGTAGGTACATGATACAGAACTTTTTTTTTTATCATATTAAATGTCAGTAAGTAATTGCACTTGGATTGAATAAAATTTTTATGTCTGTAGTTCTATATTCCAGCAGTAACAGTATACCACTATATAGTTTTTATAGCATACTTTTATTAATTTATACTTTAAATATTTTGTACTCTTAAGTATTGACTTCTAGAAAATTGTGAAACTAATGACTTCAACAAGAACCGTGTCACTGAATTCATTATTTTGTTCCCAGTCTGGAAAAATTATAGACAGCTTCACACTAATAAAGGAAGTTCATGGACCCGAGGCCTGGCTCTGAAGACTCCGTCTGCTCTGAGAAAGTGAGCACAATCAACCTTTTACTCAGCAAAATTAACTTTAATACCACATGTGCTGGGTTTTAGCTTTGGAAAATGAATAAATGGATACTTAATTAAAATTGGACAATATGCATGAGTGCATGTGAAGTTGAAAAGGAGATGCCTCTTCCAACTGAAACGCCGTCTTGCCAGATTTACAGTAAGCAATGTTAGATAAATCTACCACATTGGAATGTGGTTTGAAATTAAATACATCAATCATTTATACAAGGGACTAAATCTGAAATAGATTTCCTTTGAATGAACACTGACCCAAGATCCTTCTCTTACCTCGTTTTGTCTATTTTTAAAAATTAAAAATTAATCCTAAACACATTGTTGAAACATTTAATTATCGTTTATTAATATCAAAATGGAAACTATGTTCTGATTTTGGGGGATTATGTCTCTGGAACACTAAATGCTGCTCCTTTTTTGATTTGCTATTGAACCTCAATAAATCAACCATTTTGCAAGACATTGATAGTCACTGTCTCTTTAATGCTTGCTTAGAGCAAAGTTTTGAATTGCCTCAAAGACCCAAAATGTAAATTCCATCTAATTAATTTTATTATTATTATTATTATTATTATTATTGGCTTTGATTGGCAGCCCACTTAATAAATATGTTATGTTACACAGGCACATTTGTGGTAAGTGCCAACCGGCTGAATAAACTGATGGTCTGCAGCAGTATACTGTACTATTCTGAATAATTTTAAATAAGTTCCAGACACTGCGATTATAATAATTGTCCAGTCACCTTTGGACCTCTTAGAATACAGTCTCCTTTGAAAGTATATAACAAGGCCACGGTGAATATAAAAAGTCTACACACCCCTGTTAAAATGGCAATTTTTGTGATGTAAAAAAATTAAACTAATATAAATCATGTCAACTTTTTCCACCCTCAATGTGAAATTACAACGTATAAAAATTAAGTGAAAAACATCAAACATTTTAGGGAAAAATAAAAAACTTACAGTAACCTGGTTGGATAAGTGTACAAACCACTAATCTAATACTTTTTTGAAGCAGCTTTTGATTTTATTACACCACTCAGTCTTTTTGGGTAAGAGTCTATCTGTGTGGCACATCTTAATTTGGCAATACTTTGCCGTTCTTTCTTGCAAAAACATTCCAGATCCATCAAATTTTAAGGGTATCTCCTGTGCACCGCCCGCTTCAGGTAACTCCACAGATTTTTTTTATTGGATTCCGGTCTGGGCTCTGCTTTCATTCATTGTCATGCTGAAAGGTGAAAGAAATCCTTTTTCATCTTCAGCTTTCTAGCAGACACCTGAATGTTTTGCACTAAAATCACCTGGTATTTGTAGCTATTAATGATTTCCTCCACCTTGATAAAAGCCCCAGTTCTATCTGAAGAAAAGCAGCCCTAAAGCATGATGTTGCCACCCCCGTGCTTCAACGTGGTTATAGTGTTTTTTTGGTGATGTGCTATTTTGCACCAAACAATTATGGAATAATTATACCTTTTGGAATTGGTGATTTAGTTGAGCTTGGATGTTCATTTTTTTCAGGCAGGGCTTCTGTCTAGCCACCCTATCCCATAGCCCAGACATGTGAAGAATATGAGAGATTCTTGTCACTTGCACAGAGTAATCAGTACTTGTCAGATGTTCTTGCAGCTCCTTTAATGTTGCCATAAGTCTCTTGGCAGCCTCTCTGGTAAGATTTTGTCTTTTCTTGTCTTCTCCTTTTGTAAATTTTGGTGGGACGTCCTGTTTTTGCTGATTCACTGTGGTGCTCCATTTTCTCTATTTGTTGATGATGGCCTTCATGGTGTTCCAAAGTACATATAATGTTATGGAAATTCTTTTATACCCCTGGAGGAAATTCCTGAAGCACAGGAAGCACACACAAACTCCACGCACAGGGTGGAGGTGGGAACCAACCCCCAACTCTGGAGGTGTGAGGCAAATGTGCTAACCACTAAGCCACCTTGTCCCCCTTATTTGGATGTCCTCAGAATTATTTACAAATAAAAAAATCTGCAAACTACTTAATACATGAGTATTCACCCTTTCAGTGTGAATTGTCCTTTTGCAGCAATTACAGGCTTCAGTTGTCTCTGGTGTGTCTATATGAGCTTTACACATTTTGATCAAAGTCTGATCTTAACAACACGTTTGTGGAAGTGTATCATGGCACAAACAAAAGAGATTTCTGAGGACTTCAGATAAAAGGTTTTGATGCTCAACAGGCTGGAAAAGTTTACAAAACCATCTCTAAAGGGTTTGGACTCCACTAATCCACAGTCAGACAGATTGTATAAAAATGGAGGAAATTCAAAACCATTGTTACCCTCCCAAGGAGTGGTTGACCAACAAAGATCACTCCAAGACCAAGGCGTGTAAAAGTCTGCGAGGTCACAAAGGAATCAGGGTAACTCCTAAGCAACTAAAGGCCTCTCTCACATTGGCTGTTAATGTTCATGAGTCCACCATCAATAGAACACTGAACAACAATGGTGTGCATGGTAGGATTGCAAGGAGAAAGCCACTGCTATTTTCTACTTTGTTATAACGGATTTCACAGTGCTTCTAATAAGTTTCAAAGCTTTGCCTATGTTTTAATATCTTCCTCCGTCTTTTTTCCTCTTAACAACTTCATCTCAAAGCTGTACCGGCAGTTCCTTGGTCTACATGACAGCAGGCCTGATCTGATCTTTTATTTTAGCTGTGAGAAACCCCAAATTCAGAGATATTTATTTTGCAAGCATACATTTTTTTATTTGGGGGGTCACTTGGAGCAAAATGGATATTGGTGGTGATTATAAAAGTTTCTTGCTTTTCTTAATGTGTTGTTTATCTGTTAAAGAGGAACTTAAGCTTGCTAAAGACTGTAAACAACATAGTCCTTGAGCACAGTATGATAAATAACTATTAGTGCAACAGCAGGCCAACATGTTCAGCAGTCAAAACAAATGCTCTGAGCGTATGCTGTGGTTCGACAGTCAGACGCATTGTGGTGGATCCTCAAACTGTTATTTTGACTCTGGAGTTGTCTCAGCCACTGGCAGTGGATAGTGTTTCTCCCCCATCATGCGATGAAAGCTGAAGTATGCTTCACAGTATCTGTAAACCAGCTTGGTGGAGGCCAGATGGTTTGTGGTAGTTTCATCCCTGCTGAAGCCAACATGTGTGCTTTTTAACCACAGTGCTACTACTGTGGAGCATTCCACCAGGGCAGTAAAAAGAGCATTTGCTAATGTAGCATCTGAGATGTCATTGTTGAAGACCTGTGTTTAATAATACTCCCATCATCCTGCAAAATTTCCTGGAATGGAATGCTAAGGACTCAGCACACAGCTTTTGAAAAGTGATCATTTCTACCATTTACTGCTGGGAACAAAACTGCAGTATTACAGTATTTTTAAATTTCTACAAATATGGAAAAATGCATATGGAATGATTTTTAAACGTAATAGGCAGGGAATTAATTAACATATAAAATAAATTAATTAACACAATGGGCCTCATTTATCAAGCTGGATGCAAACGGATTGATTCGTAAAATTGTTCATAGGGGCATTTGCACAAGAATAGTGGTATTCATGAAAATCCAGTTAGGAAAATCAGTTCGTATCAGTGAGAGCCCTATAAGGAGGCTGCTAATGTGAACCTACTCCACACTATTTATATAAGGAATATGTTAAATATCTTATTTATTTCATTTACACACACAAATTAAATGAAAATTTTGTGATAGACATTTCATAGCTTCGGTAATGGCTGAGCGGCAACACTCCTTTTAGGAGGTGCCCTTTCACCATTTAGTCACTGGTATTTTTTAACATACATATGTGAGTACAAAGAAAATTTACTGAAACTTCACTTTTACTGAATTTCACTGAATTTTACTGAAATTTGTACATCTGACATTTTTAGTTTAGGTGATAGGATTCAGCATTTCAACATCTAAAGTGCCATTCTATTAGGTTTAATGTTTTTTTGTTCTTTCAATAAACCTGTAAGTGGTTGAGCTCTGATAGATATTTAGATTAAACCTGCTCAGATAACTTTGCAGTCTTAAGAGTAAACACTGAAGAGGCCGTGCCTTGCTTTACATCCTTCAAGATTTTAAGACACATGAATAGGTTACACTTTGTTGCATTCGATTGAGCTCCAAACAAACTGTTTCTGCTTTGAAGAACGATCCTGAACATTAATACCTACTGTCACTGATATCTACTTTTCGGGACATTCAAAACTTTTAGAATACTGAAAGATATTAGTGATTATTAGATTCCATTGCACTAGAGGGCAGTATTTTAACACAATATTTATTTAAAGAAGTGCTTTTATTTGTATTTTTTGGTTTGGAGGGGGTCACTTGGAGCAAGATTTATGTTGTGGAGACTATCAAAGTTTTTTGCTTTTCTTATTGTGCTGTTTATCTGTTGAAGAGGAACTGAAGCTTGCTAAAGACTTTTCATAAACAACAGTCATTGAGCACAGTATAATAATAATAATAAAAAAAAACTGTTTCTGTTTTGAAGAACAATCCTGAACATTAATATCTACTGTCACGGATATCTACTTTTCAGAACATTCAAAGCTTTTAGAATATTGAAAGCGATTCGTGATGATTATATTCCATTGCACTAGAGGGCTGGAAGGACAGAGAGCAAGGGCATTTAACTCTGACCTTTGATCATCGGGTTCTCTAACTCCACAGCCCTATAGAGTTTCAAGTCCATCCTACTGCAAAGTCCAAACCAGTCTCATTAGATAATTGTGATTATACTCTCCATATGTAGGAAAAGGTTAAAATGCAGGGCAGTAGCGCTATAAGACTGAAATTGAGAAACCCTGGTCTAGAATGCTTGAACCAAAATGGAAGATGAATTGACCTGAGCTCATCTTTTCAAACGGTGCCAAACAGTTCACTACTAACACTGCCTAATGCAGTGACCTGCCATTTAGTCAGTATGCAGGAGCATTTTTTTATTCCATCTACCTGATGTTTTTTTTCCACGACCTGGCAGTGACATTCTAGATGGAATACATACCTAAGCCAGCAGGGGTGACATTCCAAAGTGCTAAACCCTAACATGCAATGCATAATGGAACCATTGAAAGAGTGAACCCATCTCCTCTGTAAATCAGTGAGGGGATTGAGGAAATGGCTGTCTACACAGAGCTCAGGTGTAGGCCTTCCTATTATCTGCTATTGGTTCTGCTTAGATTTCCATTAGAAAGGTACAATAAGGGCTACATAACAAGACATATAATTTTGCCAGGATAGTGAATTGTGAAAATCCAGAAGTTGATGGTTGATGATAATCCAATGTGATTATCATGAAGGTGCACAGTCCCAGCATAGTCCCAACACACATGCTTAGGGTACATTGGGTGCAGAGCACCAAAGCTGCTGGATTGAATCACCACTCAACACAGGAAGTGATGGAATGCAGTGGGTAAAACCGCATGCTTCTTATGTCCAATGTTCTGGTGTCCGGTGTCTCAGACTGCTAGAACATCTCAGTCCGTTCTTGATTTTACTGTGATCATTTTTCTTGCTTGAACTGTCTAACAGTCTAATATACCTGAATTACCCGGTCCCTCTATTAATGCAAGAAATGAAACTTTAAAAAAATGTCTACTACCACATGTGTTTTCTTCATTACCACATGCCTGCAAATGATAGAATGTGGGCTCTAACTTGCTTATTTTGGGTATATGTAGTTTTTAAAAAATCAAGGAAATTATCAACACTGATTTTTTTTTATTTTTTTAATTGTTTTTTTAAGTAAAAGAATGTTTACAATATTGATTCTTGATCTGCAAATATATAACTTTTTTATACATAGAATGTAACTATACAGAGTTGTAAATTATTGGCCAGTTGTTTGTTGTTTTATTGATCTTGTTAACTGCCCACTGTATTATGTAGTCATTATGGTGCCTCTAAAATCTAGAGCTATACAGTTAACTATTCAGATTTACATTTACGTTTATTAATTTGGCAGAAGCCTATATCCATTGACACTTGGAGGGTACGAGGTTTCCAATCCAAGCTTATTTTTGTGCATTTGTTTAATTAGAGTCTTGCACAAAAGTAGTAGCAATCCTGGATATGAAATAACAAATGTCTGGTCACAAATTCAGAAGCCCAAAAATAACAAAATCCTGAAACATTATTTTCCTTGTTAAAAGTTAATTATAATAATTAATACAACTTGTAAAAATGAATAATGTCTAACAAACTACTGCAGTGAGTATTTTGATGGTCAAAGGAATTTGTATATAAAAAGTGAAATTTCTATATATACACATGATAACTTTTGACAGTCCATATTTCAGCTTTCATTTTCTCATATTTACATCTAAATGTTTTAACTTAGAACATGCCACTTTTTTTTAGAACCCACCCATTTCTTCAAGTGATAAAAAAAGGAAAATGTGACTGATGTTTCTTGCTGCCCAGGTGTGCCCTGTTAAATTGGTTAAAGAATTATTAGCTCTGAACGTCTACTCTTGGTTTGAGCCTTAGGTTTAGCCTGTGAAGACTGAATTTGTTGTTAAAAAGGATATATCAACATTTAGATCAGAGAGCTATCTATGGGAGAAAAGCCATTTTGAAGCTGAGAAACAAGGTAAAATCGATCAGAACCATTCCACGAACATTGGGCATAGCTAATACAGCACTTTGGAATGTCCTGAAAAGGAAAGAAACCACTGGTGTACTTACAGCCAAATATTGAACAGGTCAGCCAAGGAAAACAACAGCAGTTGATGACAAACATTGTGAGAGCTGTAAAGAAAAACCCCAAAACAACATTTAATGACCTACTTCACAGGGCCAGTGTTAATTTTCACAGCAAATTGATTTAGTTTTAGTCAGTCTTTTGACTAAAATGCCATTAGGTTTTAGTCATATTATAGTTGTCTGCATTGTTTTAGTTTTAGTCTGGTTTTAGTTGATTAAATATAATTTTAGATGATTTTAGATGACTAAATCTACAGGAAATTTAGTTGACTAAAATCTAATGGGTTTAGTTAAAGTGTAATGCATTATTTAAGTATTTCTCTTGAATTTCCAAATGCATTTTCTAGGGGAAACATCTATTAACCTATTATTAATGGTATTAAGATTTGAACATGAAATACAGACACAAATTTAACATGTGACATAACATCTTAATTTATCTTAAAATTAAATTAAACCAGTTCTCATTTTCATAAAAGACCAAATTAGATACAAATTGTTTATAACAACTTGCTTGACATTCTACATTCTTTCAAGCAGAAGTGTAACTCTAAAATATTAAAAAGAAAAACTGCATTGGCTGTAATCAGAGTTGGGTATAGCGTGTTACAAAGTAACTGAACGTCAGTAAAAGAAGACGGCAGTGTTGTAATTTTATATCTTCAGTGAATGGAAGTGAGACCGGGTTTACAGGAAAATATGTGGAAACACTCGTGTCTTATTGGCTGACAGTCTCAATTCTGCCAAACGCTAGCTCACACAGTCAGTGTGAGGAAAAATGGATATATGCCGATTTAAAAAAAAAAAACAAAAAAACAAAAAAAAAACCCCACAGTAAAGGGGTTGAAACTGAAACAGTAACATCCTCTGATGCTGAGCAGGAAAACAAGGTGTGTAAATGTCTATGACTTCTAGTTTACATGAACATGATATGAGCAGAGCATAAGGAAAGATAATGTACTTTGCATGGCACTGTAGCAGCTAAACCCATACAATGATAGCTTAGTTGTGCCTCCCCTTGGCTGGCCACACCAAACAAGCCTAGTTATAAAAGTGTTATATTTTATCAGTCTGGTGGTCCTACAAACAGTGACAACACCCGAGGCAAGTTTTATGATAAATCCAACTTTTTCTGATCATGTCATACATTGATGTGCGCTAAAACTACTGAAAGAACTACGAGTTTCACTTTGTAGTGTATTTTTGTAGGTTTGATAGTGTTACGACACAGGACTTGGAGACAGGAATTAAGTGCAGGAGTACAGTCTTTATTTGCCACTTAAATATACACACGAGGAGGCAGGAAACCATGTCCAAACATAAAACTCAAACTAAAGCATAGAGCATGAAACTTAACAGGGTGTGGGAACTCTACCACATTTAACTAACTTAAACAGTTCTCAAACTAGAAACGAGGCAGGAAACACTCCTAATTATGGCTTGACCACATCTAACTATGGCCTGAACACATCATTTAATTAGAGCATGAACATTTCATTTAACTAGACATAGCATAAACACCCTCAGCTAGACGTAACCTAAACACTCTTAGCTATGGCATGGCATCAACAGTCTCAACTACGCATAGCATAAACTCACTTAACTATGGCAGGGCATAAACTCACTTAACTACGACAGGACACAAACACTCTCGACTATTACAGGGTATAAACTAAGGAACAGGAAAACAGACAGAACATGGCAACATCACAACCTGGCATCATTATTCATTCCGTCGTCTTCTCTGTTAGTCCTTACACCATTAATTCTCCGCTTTACTTGACTTGACGTTACGTTAATGCCGTGCGATGTGCGCAGCAACGTGAGGGGTTTAAGTAACCAGTCTCTTGATTGCCGACAGCTGGCAACACTTGACACAGCTTTAGCGTCCATGCGCACTTCAATCACGTGCACGTGCGCGCTCTCAAGCCGCTCGTGCACGTTGTCGCCACAGCGCCATCTGCCGGCGGTACCGTAATAGATAGGTTTTGAAAGTATCTTGAAATTAAAGTAATTAGTAATCTGATTACTTTTTACATGCAGTAATCAGTAATGACATCAAATTAAAAATTTAAAGTAGTAATTTTTTTGAGTAACTTACCCAGCACTGGCTGTAATGCCATACATGTCTTGATTGACTGTGCAGTGTGTGAGTGGGTTACTTCTTCAAGGGACAACAATGTGTTCAGGTTTATTTTGTTCAACACAAACTAGCATGAACTTGGAATGAAGCTGTCAGTCCTTTTTTTTTTTGTCCACAAACCAATTGATACTCTCCGGGCAGCAGTCCTGATCTTCGTGATTGGTAATCCTGTGCCCCCAATCCATTTTGCTATGGCCTCCTCTTTGTTCTAATGTTCTTTGGAGTCACTTTTGTACTTTGAAGCACTTAGAAGAGCTGTTGAAATATTCTGCTGGGATGCACTAGCTTTATTTGCACTCAGTGGCCCATCCTTGTCATTGGAGGTCTTCTGTATCTGTGAGGTTGAATAAGGGGAAATAATCAAGTCCTGATTTTTCTTTCTCACCCACTCCCCTCTCTCAATAATACACACACACACACACACACACACACAACTCCAAGTTGTCTCTATACTACACTTCTGCTCCTTTCTCTCATCATGTCTCACATTAAGTGTACCACATTTCTTCAAACATGTATTCTTATTTTTCTTACATATTTGTTTAAATTTGAGGACAGTGAAACCTTACACTTATCTTTAGCATGTCAATCAATTGTTTAATTTGCAGTCTAAGATTAGCAACTCTGTGTCACTTCTCTAATAAGTACAGGCCAGCAGTGGTTTCTTTGACTTGTATTGTATTTCAAGTTTAGCGAAAACACACCAGCTCGGGTTAGCTGATAAAATAACATTAGCCTGAAAAAAAACCAACCATGTTTGCATAAATTTTGGGACGACTCGTGCAAATGTTGCTTCAAGTTTGTTGTGTTTTTATTTGTGAAATTTATCTCTTTCTTTCAGACATGGACATTTCTGTACAGTTTATGAGACATGCAGCAAGTGTATGCTAGCTGATGTCCTGCCGGGTAGATCAGTACGTTACTATTCAATTGTGTGCATCTATCCACCCTACCACACAAAGAGATTAGTTCTGATTCGATTTCTTCCCAAATTGTCCCTCCCTAACATTTTTTTCTCATTTTTATTAGTTGATGAAAATGTCAGTAGATTTTCATCATAGTTTTTGTCATCATAAATTAGTTTTTATTTAGTTATTGTCTCGTTTTCATCAGTGAAAAAATTCCGTTGGTGAAAACTATGATGAAAATTATTTGTCAATGAAATTAACACAGTGCAGGGGTGACGATATCACAAGAGGACTTCAAGTGCAGAAATATAGAGGCCATACCACAATATGCAAACCACTCATCAGCAGTATGAATCAGAAAGCTAGATTGGAATTTGCAGAGAAATACAGAGATGAGCCACAAAAGTTCTGGAACCAAGATTAACCTCTACCAATGTCTAGAGAAAGAAAGTATCTGCTCATAATCCAAAAAAAGAAGCTCATCAGTCAATCGTGGTGGAGGTAGTATCCTGGCTTGGGCTTGCATGGCTGCTTCTGTGCTCATTAATCTTTATTGATGATGCAACTTGTGATGGTAGCAGCACAATGAATTCAGAAGTCTACAGGAAAAAATCTGTCTGCCAATTTACAGAGAAATGCATCCAATCTAATTGGGAGGAACTTCATCCTGCTGCAAGACAATGACCAAAAAAGCACTGCCAACTCAACAAAGTATTTCGTCAGGGGGAAAAGGTGGAATGTTTTAGACTGGCCAAGACCTTAAACCCAGTTGAGCATGCATTTCATCTCCTGAAGAGGAGACTGAAGGGAGAACCCAAATGTCTACAATGTATAGTGAAAACAAAAGACTTGGCCTTGCTGTTCCAATGCTTTTGGAGGGTACTGTAGTTCGCTAGCTAGATGTGTCCTTTATTGGCAACTTTTCAGTAAGAACATGACTTAGATATCTAGCATTAGATAGCAAGTTTCTTGATGTAATTTTTAGACAGGCAATGTTCACTTGTTAAAGCACTATAAATTAGGCATGTTAGCTAACTAACAAGCTAAACCTGTTAAATTCTTATTTGATGTGACAATTAGCTATTTAGCTGAGAGGAAATGGGCACTGCCAAGACAGAGCATTTTAGACCATTTATCTCTCCTGATTGCCTGTAATCACAACTGTCTTCTGTTGACATGGAAAGGTGTCCAATTTAAAAGTATACGGTAAAAAAAAGGGGTGGGGGGTGGAGTGTTTATGAACACTTTTCTGATTCTGACACTCAACGTGACATTTTAGAAAAAAAATCTGGTTTGCTGTTAAAAATCACTATAGTCTCCCACTATGTTTCTGCACCCAGGAGGCGTGGCTGATGTTACAGTGATATGTCTCAATCTAGGGTTCTGGACATCAAGGCATGATACTCCTTTTTCCATAGAAAGGAACAGAGTTCAAACTGTCAGTTCAAACCTTGAGTAATCTTTAGCTTCTAAGAAGAAGCTTTGTCTGGTGCTACGGAGTAAATAATGTTGCCCTTATGCACTATACACATTTTATGATTTAATTTTTTTTTTTTTTTAATAATAATGTATCTGCTGTGTAATGAATAACAGCTGCAACAAAAGGTCTTGGCTCAGTAGGAAGGAACATCTACAGCTGTGCTGGGAATCAATTTTTTTATTTTTGTTAATTGTTTGCAGATTTCATTTCTTTTTGGATGAAGCTTTTTGGATTAAAAATAAAAAGATGAACATGTGGCAACACAGGGGAAATGTGATCTTAATTTTGCCTGCTGCATTTTTATAAAAGAGCAGAACATTTTGTGTTCAGGATATCTAAGCCTTGTAGCAGGACTGCAGTTGTAATTTGTTAGTTTCTTCCCTTTGAATTAGGTGAATACAGTACTGGGAATGTGTATTATTATTAACTTTAAGCCCTTGCTGTTTTTAAAATATCTACCTAAATCAGGAAATGTTCATTATACAAAGCATACCAGTGCAACTGGGAGCATATGCAACACACACACACACACACACACACACACATAAAACATGACAGAAATGAACCATTATTAAATTACATGGCCAAATGTTTGTGGACACTTAACCATCACACCTATATGTGCTTGTTTGACATTTCATTCCAGATTCCCCCTTTGCCATTATAATAACCTCCACTCTTCTGGGAAGGCTTTCCACTAGCTGGGTGCGGCTGTTGGGATTTGCTCATTCAGCCACCAGATCATTATTGAGGTTGGGCAAGGAGGCCTGGGACCCAGTCAATGTTATAGTGTATGTTTAATTTGCCTTTTATACTATATGGCTAAAAGTTTGTGGACACCTGACCATCACACCCATACCTTCCAGAAGCCTTATTATAACAGCAATGGGGGGACTAAATCTGGAATAGGATGTTCAAAAAGCACACTGGTTGGTCAGGTGTCCACAAACTTTCAGCCATACAGTATAGTATACTTTTGATATGGTAAGCAAGTGACACTTTTACTTTACTCTCTCAGTAGCCTATTGGTGAAAGGCAGGATGAATGATGAATCAGAAACTGATGAGTAATTATTGAGCATGCAATTTATATTGTCCCACATAGTGATGGATGACAACAAGATTTTCATGTTTACACCCCAGAGGAATAGGACATATTGAGTCTGATGGCGAGTTTCTTAAAAAAAAAATAAACAACCCAAATCTAAAAAAAAAAAAAAAAAAAAAGTTCTCATGAGAATGGTTTTTATTAGAGGGGTAAAAAAAACAGGTCCTACATCAACATTCCTATTTGGCAAGATTAATGACTCTATTGAAATCAATCAGAAGCAGCTTAGAACAACTGAAAATTTACCCAACATTGTGTTTTATTCTAGTGTCTCTACATTAAACATTTAGCAAACAACCATAAAAATAAACTACTTTTATTACTATAGCTACAATATTTACACAGCTACTTTAACTGTTTACGTGCTCCACTTATGCACTCAGCAATGCCTAAAACTCCTTGTCTAGTGCATAAAATATCTTCAAGCATATACAAACATGTAGACAAATTTGATCAAATATCAGTCAGTGATTCAGCAGTGATACTTACTGTACATGGATTGATTACCCTGTATTAGGATAGGTGCTGGGATATGTTAGACAAGCAATCTCTATATATGTACATTTTTTGTGGTGGCTTACTCTAAAGCGAGAGGTCTACCCAATAGGTGTATTGTGTAGACTAAAGGACATCATTTGCATCAAATATGAGTCTAAACATGGTTTTCTTCGTTTTTAGTATCACAGAAATCTGTTTATAAAGATTGAGACAGAAAAAACCCCTGCAAAGTATCTTTAAGAATTTGTTTAGCCTGAGGCAGTTGTCCGGGGCAGCACTGACCTCAACATGCAGCTTTGTTCTCACTGTGGCCAAAGGGAGTGAGCAAAATAGGAGCCAAGAGCAACAGCCCCTGGCATGCAAAAGATACTCCTTGTGACTTTGTCACAAAGAAGAAACTGGGGGAAGAGAAAATATGGCTCCAATTTTTTCAAATATGAAAATCCAGAAGTCCCTTCTGGTTGTAATTTAAGACTTCTCTGGCTGCACATTTTTCATTGAGGCTGATTAAAAGGCTGGATCTGCTAGGAGATTGAAAGCATTTTGTAGTGGCTGAGTGTTTGCTGCCTGAGGCTATATGTGAAGGCATTAAAAAGTGTGGAAATTTATCTTGAACTGCAGTCAGTCTGTATTGAATATGTAGCTTAATTGTATATTAGTATACTAAGAGTATATATCAAACACTGTACATACTTGCAATCAAAAAGAATTGGAATTTAGCTGGACATTCCCAAGAGAAAGACAACTACTAAAAAGGAAAGCAGAGAGGAAAATATTTTGGCCAGAAAGAGCCAGTCTCGCCATATTGTCGGTCGTCTAGAGATTGAGTTAAGGGAGCAAAATTGTCTGTGCTGTCTGGGAGGGAGGGATGGCCTACTCTCTTCTCTGTCAGTAACAGTGGCCAATCACACCAAAATATTGTTTTGAAGCAAATAGAATGAAATCTAATCAATTTCAGCAAACATAGGCAATGGCAAATGAAGGGAATATGTAATTGCAGACAGTGTATCCAGGATGTACAGAAGGTGATATCAGAATTGCATCACAAATTTTGAAAAAAAAAAAAAAAAAAAAAGCCACAGCAAAATAAAGCATTTTTGGCTGCAACAATTACAAAAAAACTCTACAAAATCCTGTGTGGACTGATTTTATATGGCGATCAAGGACAAGTGACGTGTTAAACAGTGAAATGTCCCAGTGCGGTTATACTAAATATAAACTCTCTTGGAATGCCGCACGACTAATCAAATTAGTGGACCAGAACGAACTGTTGTATAAAAAGGTCATGATGTACTTTTGCAAAACCCAAACTCCTACAGCATTGCTGAAATGTTATGGCTGCAATGCATCATTGTATCACCACGATCAACATATATTATTTAGCCCTAGTTCTATGATGGCATTTTATAGAACTTGCTGTCAGCTTGCTGGATCACCTCTCCCTTGTGTTCCGCTACCTCATGTTTTGCAAATTAATGTCCAACCTAATTTATGCCATCCAATCAAGCTTGAGCATCATGCAAACATAGGATGTGTTTAATTTTACCAGGGTATATTACCCAAATTATATTTGATGAATTTCATCAATTAATGAGTACAACATAATACAATAAGTGATGGAAGGAGTCCTAATGATTTGAGGTAGAAATAAGGTGAAGTTTGAACTCACAATTGGCCATTTTCAAGAAAGGCAAAAAGGGTAGAACAGATTATAGCAAATGTTTTTGGTTGCATGTACTTGCTTTCGGCAGCAAATACAGTAGAACTTCTTTGAAATAATTTCCTTGGCAATTTGTGCAGTCTTTTACATAAAATATCCATTAATCCATCCATCTTCTATACTACCAGGGTGAACGTGGAGCCTATCCTAGGGAGCAAAGCGGGGTACAGATCCATTGCAGGGCACCATCACATAAACATTCACACATTAAGGACATTTTAGACATGCCAATCAGCCTACCATGCATGTCTTTGGACTGGGGGAGGAAACCGAAGTACCTGGAGGAAACCCCCGCAGCACGGGGAGAACATGCCCTCACACAGGGCAGCGGCAGGAATCAAACCCCCAACCATGGAGGTGTGAGGCGAACGTATTAACCACTTAACCACCTTATCTATCTATATATAAAATCAACCATTAGTTATGCATAAAATCATAAATTGAGGTTAATTAGCTATATAAGTAATGTGCATGGTAAGCAAACTAGCAGGCACAATAAAATAACAAATTTACCTCAACTGTCCTGTATAGATGGAGTAGTTTACAGTCACCCTATTCAGGGTTGTTGTGTGTTTATATTTTGTGAAATAGAACAAACTAAATTTGAAAATTTGCAAGCAGTCATCAACAAAAATGATAACTGTGTGACCAGGATTTAACATATGTCCATTTCAAAGAAAGAAAGAACAAAAGGAAAAAAAAGAAGACCAGAGGTGGGTAGTAACGTGCTGCATTTACTTCATTACATTTACTTGAGTAACTTTTGATAAAAAAAAAAAGTACTTTTAAGAGTAGGTTTATCTTGCCGTACTTATACTCTTACTCAAGTTAATTTATAATCAAAGAAATGTACTTTTACTTTGATACATTTGGTGGCATTCCTCCATTACTGTTAAATGTTAATGAATATATGTAGTATTAATAATTAGTTTATATCACGTATTATGAGGTGACAAGTCTCACAATACTGCTCAGTCCTGGAAGATAATGGCTGAAGAGGGGGAAGAATTGAGCATGAGACACACACACACACACACACACACATAGTCTGCTCTTTTGTTCTCTGTTATCTTGTTTAAATACAAATGTCGACAAGGTTGTGTTGTTAACATGTGAAAGTAAAGACAGTCAGCTGTTGGGAAAATGTTTCTGTTTTTTTGGTGTGTGTGAGATTTTGTGTTGAAAATGACAGGTTCTGTTTTATTGTACCATCACAGGACTGGGATATGCTGCTTCATTTTGAACCCAGGTTTTATATCATATAAACAGAACAGACAGACATTCAAGGAGAGGTGTGACTTACAGTTCTCCATGTAGTCTGAGATTCAGGATTTTCCCTTCATTTTAATCAGATCTGAAGTAATTAGTAACTTGCTATTTGAGTAGTCTTCTCATTGGATATTTTTATTACTCTTACTCAAGTAATTAATAACATTATTACTTTTAATGTTACTTCAGTAATTATTTTTATAAGTAGTTTTACTTGTACTTGAGTAAAAGTTTGAACTTTTGTATGAGAACATGTTGAATCCTATGCAAATATTTAACATTTTCATGACATTTAGCTGAATAGGTTTTTACAGTGAAAGTCTGTGAATATGAGAGCTGCACTGTACTATCATAAAGGCTATGCTTATAATGTACGTCCTTTCAACACACTTAGTACTGTTTTATTATATAGTATGCAATTGTGGAAGAGTAATAAATTATAATCCCACTATGCAATGTCACAATTTCTGTAAAACTGTTTTGTGTCTATAGTTAAAAGCCTTATACAAATAAAATGTAATTGTATTGAATTGAAGCTCAAGAATGGTTGCTTCTTGCCTACTCTCACTCTAAGTGACAGTGAGAAACCTTCACTAAACCTATCTGTGCTCCTGCACTAAATGAAAAGATGCAGGAAGAGGATTTATAATCAATCCCAAATGGTTAGTTAGTCATCCAAAGGTCAAATATACTTCTTGAGACTCAGATGTCCCATAACAAGACACTGCTTGATCTAGGGATGGTTTTTATTTACTCAGTAATTGTTATTTCTCAGAAATCACTGCTGTTTAAATGCCAAAATTTTCTTGGTGCATTTGAGGTTAAGATCACAGCAACTGCAACTTTGTACGAATAATATTTCCCACAATGTAGCCAATTTAAATCATCTTACTTGACCACATTTCACACAATCAGATCAAATTCCTTAACTTGACTGGAATAAGCTTATTACTCTCTCCAAAGTCAGGCTTAACCCTCATCCATCACATCTATTATCTGCTTACTTGTGCAGACTAAGATTCAAAACAGAATCAAAATCATTCCATTGGATGTATACCATCCCTATCTCTGTATTTAACCCAAACCTGCCATGGCATGGAATCTAATAGATCCTGGAACAAGAAAACCTATGGGCTTTTTGCTAAGCCTGAACACAGTGATTTGCCCCTTGTCACACTCCAGCCATTCTGGATATCAGAGGTCTTCCTGCATCTGTGGGGTATCCCTTTTCCAAATTCTAAGACTAACATCACCCTCCTGGTGGCATATCTATTCACCCTTTCAGTCAGTCCTAGGGTGAGTTAGTTCCTTCTGACATTTTGCTATCAGTTATCCAGGTGATAAAATACTCCAGGCGGTCTGTGATTCTATGAAAACTGGATAACCTCCAAGGTTACCCGTCACTCTAAACCAGCAGCAACTGGTCAACATGTCAGCTAGGAAGTTATAGGGACAGCTAGTCACTGACAAGTGTTTTATTTTCCTTAATTAAATTTTGTTTAAAAAATTTATGTCATATGGTTTCGGTCATTATGTCATATAGTCAGCATGTGAGTTTGTGGTAAGGTCTCGGCATGCGTGTGCATGCATCCCAGAAGGTATCCAGGTGTTCAAACACTGTGGTTATGGTATGTGGTGTTCATAGAATCACAGTTACATATGTAACTTGCGTTATATAAAATAGGATAGGCTGTGCTTAAAGTTTGAAAATGTTTACCATTGTGTCGACACTGTGAGGGTGTGGATTTTTTGGTCCAAAAGGGGTTTGAAAATACCACTGTGCCAGTACATTTTAAATGTTGCACCCCCTTATATCACTCCATGTACTTCAGCAGTGCTGCTTTTATTTATGAACATGAAAAATAGCAACTTGTGTACGTATGTACCAAACAAAAATAACCACACACTGGTTTGCACTTGACAAATAGATCTTGCTCTTGCTGTTTTCACTGCTTTCTAAGTTGATATTTTGCTCTTTTTTTGCTGTGTTCACCTAATATTCACTACAAATTATAATGTTTGAAAACAAGGTGAGATCCTGCTTAAAAGAATAAGCTTCTCTTCCGTTATATAAGTATGCCTATAAAAGGAAGGGGAGGAAGTTGAAAGGTTGTCATATGAGACTGGGAGACTTTGCTTCATGGGCGGCCTGAAAGGGCCCAGCTGCTGAGTCAGTGAGTCATAGTCTCAGAGGAATGCAGTTCTCACTCCCACTCTTCATTTAAGATAAAGTGTTGACTTTTGGCATGTCTTTGCACTGAATCAGCTAGCACAGATTTGGGCTGCTGTAATACCCATGAGCCCCCCTGATAAATTGTCTATTTGAAGCCTTTTGGAGGAATGAAAGTCAGAAAGTCAGGAAAAAATGTGAGAAACTATGTATTTCTGGTAAGCTCAATGTGTCACAGACTAACCAAGCACCCTGACTTGGAAGTTATTCAAAATATTAATGTTCTGTGTGATGTTACACAGCATGTAGTATCCAAGGTAACAGGACAAATAAAGGTCTTTGCAATACTGTCTTAAGAAGAAATATCTAGTGTAAAATCTATAGTAGGTACCAGATTATGAGTTCAGGTTCCTGTCCATTGTACACTTGAAGTGCCATATTATGCTGAAATGGAGGTAATAAAACTTTGCTACTGTTACTTTGCTTTACATGTTGCTCTGACAAATAATGCAAGTCCATTTCATGTACTTCATTACCATACTGTATGTTCGCATTTACCAAAATCTCACCCAATTGGATCAAACCCCATTTAAAATATTCACATGCCTTTGCTTCTTCTTCTTGCATTTTCTCATGCATAATACTAAAGCCATGTATTGTCTAGTATGTTGCACAAAACTCCCGAAGGCATAATATGAAGGACTTCTGGTGCAGCAGGTACATCATTAAACCTTCTAAGTGATTCAGTTGAACAGCTGTGAGAATCTGAGTAATCCAGATGGATAACCTTATCTGGAATCAGTAGTTACATCACTCTGACTGATTTAACTTTAAAATATTAAAAAAATCCAGTTCCCAGAAATTGTGAAACGATGCTTGTATGGAGGGGGCTTAAAACACAGGAAATACCTTTGTTACATTTGATAACCAGTGGAAACAGTTATGAAACACTGCCAGACTTAGAATTGAGATGCCAAACTATGAGTTCCTTCTATACTCATCAGTAACTGTGCTTCTGGTCACCCATACAGCAGCTATGTCAGATAGTTTCAAGAAAAGGAAACTCATTTGCTGTGAAGTAAATCTTAAGCCCAGAATTATCACAATGCTCTCTGGGTATACCCATAATGTACTAAGAGTGCATTGCTGTTTTCTTTGCCATGTGAAAAAGCTGTAGGCTGTCCTGCAGTCGGATAACATCCCAACATTGTTAACCTAATTTCAGCTCTACATCAAGGCCTTGAACCCTGTAAGTTGCAGATAGACAATATCATCACACAAGGAACTGGGCTCATGTTTTGGAGTCACAAGATATGCCTGCAGTTTTCACATGTATGAGTAAGATACTCCAACTGATTGTAGTCTAACCTACTAGAAGCAAAATACTTTTTAAAAAATGCATGTAAATGTTAGAGAAAACGAGCAGGACAAACTATCACTTCATCATCATGAACTGGGGCTTGTTAAGTCAGCCCAATATCTATAGTATCTATATTACAGTACTGTGAAAAAGTATTTGCCCCATGCTGATTTCTTTTGTTTTTGTGTATATGTCATACTAGATATTAAAACAAAATCTAAGATAAAGGCAACCCGAGTAAACACAAAATGCAGTTTTTAAATGATAATGTTATTTACTGAAGCAAAAAAGTAAATCAAATACCAACTGTGTGAAAATGTATTCGCCCCCGTAGTTACTAATTACCCAAATCTATGAAACTGCATTTAAAATGGCATTAAGGATGCCAGGATGGGTTACCTTCTGAGTCTGGTTCCTCTCAAGGTTTCTTCCTCTTAACATCTTAGGGAGTTTTTCCTTGCCAC
>JANDJT010000228.1:9142879-9166096 GCA_024331685.1 Stegophilus panzeri
TCTCCAAGAAGGCTGAGTACTCTGAACTGGTGTTCGGTGCATATGCACAGACAACAGTCAGAGTTTTCCCCCCCACAACCCGTAGGCGTAAGGAGGCGACCCTCTCGTCCACCGGTGTAAACTCCAATGTAGCGGCGCTCAACCGGGGACTTGTGAGTATCCCCACACCCGCCTGGCACCTCACACCCTGGTCAACTCCAGAGTAGGATAGAGTCCATCCCCTATCCAGGAGTACGGTTCCAGAACCGAGACTGTGCGTAGAGGTAATCCCCACCAGATCTAACTGGTAGCGCTCCACCACCCGCACAAGTTCCAGTTCCTTCCCCCACAGAGAGGTGACGTTCCACATCCCCAGAGCCAGCCTCTGCCGCCCGAGTCTGGTCCGTTGAAGTCCCTGACCTTCACTGCCACCCATGTAGCAGCGCACCCAACCCCCACAGTTCACCCCACGAGTGGTGGGCCCATAGGATGGAGAGGGGGGTGCCACGTTGCTTTTTCAGTCTTTGCCTGGCTGGGCTCCTTGGCAAACCCAGCCACCAGGCGCTCGCAGTCGGGCCCTCCCTCTGGGCCTGGCTCCAGATGGGGGCCACGGGCTTCCTCCGGGCAGGGTAACTCCTCCTCTCTTTGTTTTCTTCATGAGGGTGTCTTTGAATGTTTTTTTACATATCTAATCATTGTTGATAATTTTTTTGTCTCTTTATGGCTACTCAAATGGACACTTCCAACATAATAATGCACCATGACAAAGGGCATACTTAATGCAAACAAGGTTTCACTGCTTAATTCACTTGAACAGTCCATGGATCTCAACCTTATCAAGCATTTTTGGGGCGCGCTATGGATGTTTTCGCTATGGATGTTTTCATCTATAGCTGTGTAACTCTCTTAAGAGGAATTCATTATAATAACAGTAATTAATGTACAGTCAGCTGGGTTTTTCAGAATATGTCCCCTCTTTTGTTTGGCTATAGCACAATATGTGTGGTGATGGGAGTGACTTAAAGCAGTCTCTTTCATTTCTGCGTTTTAGCCTATGTTATTATAACGGTCTATATGTTGTGTGCCCCTTTAAGAAACCTCGCGCAAACACTAAAGTTTGGTGTAGGTGTACTTTAGAGAAACATGGGTTTTGCCATCAAGTTTGATGTCTTTTATTTTATTGGATGTTTAATTGATTTGCCCCACCCACGACATAGTTATGTGTGTTTTAATTGGGAGTTTAGGGTCCACAGGTTCCAATAATAATCAGAACAAATGGCAGTTTCTTCCAGTGTCTGTCAGCTCTGCATGGGAAGCCTGATGTGACAAACATTGCCCACACCCTAAGAATTTAGGCACACCCAACATTCCATCTACATCAGATCTGTAGAAAACCTGCCCCTGACCAACATGAAGGAACAGTGAACTGGGCAGGCCCAGGAACATTTACTGTCCCATCCAGAGGGTAGCAGTATGCTATCTGCAAGGTGGAGTCCAAAAAGCCACTGAAGAAGGATATCTTTGTAGTTAAAACCTCATCGGCTGACCTACTTCCAGCTGGACTGTTCATTCACCCGGTAGTACTGCCATCTTCAGCTGTGGAAGTGAGTATTGATACATAATGAGATGTGCAAAGAGATCTCCATTCCTGCTGGGACCTGAGTAGGGAATTGCACATGTATTCCCTACTGACACTGTTACTGTGGCACAAGCAGTCGAGACCTCAACAATGCTGATCAATCCTGAGTTGTTTGACTTCAGTGAGTCAACAATACCTGCCATCTGGGAGAAAAGGTTATGCAAAAAATTATCTGAAAGATGTAAAATCTTCTCTCTTGAGGAATGGGATGTAGGCCTAGTCAAGGGTGTTGAACATTACATCAGACTAAGTGATTCCCGACCCTTCAGAGAACGCTCTTGACGCATCACACCTGCCAATATAGATGATGTACAACACTATTTAAAATACCTCCTAGTGGCCGGCATCATTAAAGAATCCAGAAGCCCTTACGAATCACCCATCATGATAGCTCGGAAAAAGAGTGTAGCAGTACAGATGTGCATCGATTACCGTACCTTAAACAGCCACACCAGTCTTGATCAATACACCACCCTACAGATTGATGACTGCCTGTCCAGAAGCAAGTGGTTTTCAGTCTTGGATCTTCGCAGTGGTTACTACCAGATAGCTATGTCTGAGTAGGACAAAGAGAAAACTGCCTTTATCTGTCCTCTTGTATCTCCTACAATTAATCGTTTCTCTTGATAACCTCATTGTGTTTGGCTGCACCCTTGAAGTGCACGAGGAGCAAATGCAGACAGTTCTCAACTGATTAGAGGAATGTGGGTTGAAAGTATCCATTGATAAATGCCAGTTCTGCCAGCCACAAGTCAAATATGTGGGTTACATTGTTTCCTCTGATGGTGTAGCCCCAGACCGCCCCAGAAAGTAGTGACTGTAACTCAATGGAAAGTGCCTACCAACCTGAAATCGTTGAGGTCATTCCTTGGATTTTGTGGATTCTATCGTCGCTTCATTAAGAATTACTCCACCATTGTAAGACCACTGACTGAGCTCATATAGGGTTATCCCCCTGTAAAAGGATGAGGCACGTTGGAAGGAAGTAAATACTACAGAGAGACAGAACCATTTGGCAATCGATGGGACAATGCCTGCACAGAGGTTTTCCCAAAAAATCATCTACTGCCTAACTCATGCACCCGTACTTGCCTTCACTGACCCAGCCAAGCCTTATGTACTCCATGTAGATGCCTCTTTTAGTGGCCTAGGTGCTGTCATAAATCAGGAACACTCTGAGGAACTTCAGCCTGTAGCATATGCCAGTAGAAAGCTGAGTGCCTCTGAACAACACTATCCTCTGCACCAACTAGAGTTCCTGGCATTAAAGTGGGCAGTGGTGGACAAGTTCCATTATTACCTGTATGGTGCCCAGTTTTTAGTGAGGACTGACAATAACCCCCTCACATATATGCTGATGAGTGCAAAGCTGAATGCGAATGGTCATCGGTGGCTTGCTGCTTTATCCACTTACAACTTCAGTCTGCAGTACAAGCCAGGTAAACACAACATTGACGCTGACGTGTTATTCCGTTACCCTCCTAGCACTGATGCTTCTACCATTTGGACAGAAATTCCACCATCTGGCGTAAAAGAGATCTGTCAATTGGCCAGCCTTACCAGGAGTGATGAGTCTATTAGGCTCGTACACCAGTTGGGTGTTTCACCACAGGGCATCCCGCCTGCACAATCCTGTTCTGAGCTGTTGGAAATCAGTCACACGGAGCAATTGACCAACACAGACCTAAAGACTGCCCAAGAATAAGACACAGTCATTGGAACAGTGAAGCGAGACATTGCTTATATTTCTACAGCGTCAAGGTCCAAAACTGGTCATTAAGAACAACCTACTATACAGCGTCACTAAAAGCCAATGTGGAAAGGAAAGATTACAGCTAGTACTACCTGAGAAGTACCGATTACAAGTCACGCATTCTCTACTTGATGACTCGGGTTAGGAGTGGAGAAGACAACCGAGCTCCTAAGAGACCGTTTCTACTGGCCCCGAATGACCATCGACATAGAGCAGTATGTCAAGAATTGTGACCGTTGAATTACCAGAAAGACACTACCTAAAAAGTCTGCTCCATTGAATCACATCACCAGCAGTGGGCAATTAGGCTTGGTCTGCATTGATTTCTTGTCAATAGAACCTGACTCAAAGGGTATTGCCAATGTTCTAGTAATAACCAACCATTTCACCCACTATGCTCAAGCATTCCCTACCAAAGACCAGCGGGCAGTGACTACTGCCAAAGTACTTGTGGAAAGGTTATTTGTCCACTATGGATTGCCCTCCCACATTCACTCTGATCAGGGGCGTGATTTCGAAAGCTGTCTAATAAAAGCGCTGCTAGGAATGCTGGGTATCCGCAAATCCTGGACAATTCCTTACCACCCACAAAGTGACCCACAGCCGGAATGTTTTAACAGAACCCTTCTCTCCATGCTTGCTACCCTGGATGCATCCAAGAAGAGTAAATGGAGCCAACACATCAGTCCGCTTGTACATGCCTACAACTGTACAAAGAATGAGGCAACAGGTTACTCCCCTTATTACCTCCTGTTCGGACGAGAGGCTCATCTGCCAGTTGACCTGTGTAGTGGCACTTCGGCAGATGGTGAGGGAGGCGTTAAGCACCAGCAATGTGTGGAGAGAATGAACACTGAACTCCAGCAGGCTTATCCGTTAGCTTCTGAAACAGAATTGAAAAGTCATGACAGAAACAAACGACTTTAAGACAAAAAAGTGAAACCTCAGATGTTGACAGTAGGAGATCGTGTAATGATCGGAAACGTTGCTCTTACTGGAGAGCACAAACTGCAGGACCGATGTTATTCCTCACTTTATACTGTCACTGAGAAGTTGCCAGTTTATCGACTGAAGCCTGAAACTGGAATAGGAAGTGTAAGAACTATTCACAGAGATCACCTGTTACCCATTGGAGACAGTGTGAGATTGTCAGTGCCTGATGAACAGAAAGACATTATGCAGCCACCTGTAACCAGAGCAAAAGCCATGAAAAAGAGACAAAGGAAGCTGTTAAAGGATAATGTTGCATCCATTCCATGTGAGGAAGTTGAGAACATGAGAGTGATGAGGATGGCCTCTGTTATTACTACCCAGATCGGGTTAACATACAAACAAAGCCATTTTCTCAGCTTACTGTAGAGAAAGAAACTGTATGTAATGGAGGTGACCAAGATCAGACACAGGAGCAAGTATTGAGGGATGGCCCAACCAAGATGACCCTGGAGGAATTCATTATCCCTTTCATGAGGCTGCAGAGGATCTAGAATATTTAAGGGGTAGACCGTGGCTCAGAGAATGCTTTAGAGGAGGAGGCAGAACCTGGGGTGTATCGCCGTTCTAGGAGAGAAGTAAAGCCGGTGATCAAACTGAGTTATTATGACTTAGGCCAACCCACAGATAAGCCACTAACATTGGTCCATAGAGGGATGGTCATACACATTGAAGATTCAGCCAAGAAAAAGATGAACTTTTGCAGCACACATTGTGTCACCCCTGGGCCCAGTGTATCCAGTGTGTCCTTTCAAGCCCCTGCCCTACTACCAGAGCTGTAGTTAAGGTATAAATGGGTTTATAGTTTCCTATGTAGTCTCATGGGGGAATGAGAAGTTTAGAAGGGGGAGAGTGTAACCATCTTTTGAGGAATTCATTATATTGGAACGGTAATGAGTTTACAGTCAGCTGGGTTTTTTCAGAATATGTCCCCTCTTTTGTTTGGCTATAGCAGAGTATGTGTGGTGAAGGGAGTGACTAAAAGCAGTCTCTTTCATTTCTGCGTTTTAGCCTATGTTATTATAATGGTCTATATGTTGTGTGCCCCTTTAAGAAACCCCACAGAAACACTAAAGTTTGGTGTAGGTGTACTTGGGAGAAACGTGGGTTTTGCCATCAAGTTTGATGTCTCTTATTTTATTGGATGTTTAATTTATTTGCCCCACCTGCAACATAGTTATGTGTGTTTTAATTGGGAGTTGAGGGTGGGTGTGAGATGAGAATCACGAGCAAGAGATTCGCGAGAGAGCGAAGATGAGAGAGGAGTGAAGAGCTAATAATAACCTGCGAACAGCAATGTGGATTTACTTCTTGATAACCAGATTTTGTTTCCATGTTATCTGCTGTTATAGATTAACCTATAGTTTTATTTCTGGTTTGCATTGTCCAAGAGACTTGTGCATAAGGTAACACTGCAGAGTCTCTTTTGGTGGTTATGTTTTTCTGTTTATTACTCTTTGGTGAACAACAAGGGAGAGTCAAGCACAGACACTAGATAGATGCTTTATCCTGGGCAGTGATTCACACACTCCTATTTAAAGTACCAGCATGTTTTTGGACAGTGGGAAGGACCCAGAGGACCAGGAGGAATCCATACAGACATGTGGAGAACAGGCAACACTCCACACACACAGTAACCTGGAGCTGAGAGGCCATGCTGCCCTTGTTTTCAGTTCTAGAATATATTTTATAATTTCTTGTAGCCTAAGTGCAGAAATATGATTATAAATTTGTAGCCTACGAACAAGTATGGTTGCACAATAGCTAGTCAGGTTTTTGTATTATTTGTAGATTTGGTTAGTTTTATTCCTAATACAGTTTTATTTCAATTATAGTTTCAGTGAACATATTTAGGGCCAAAAATTGCTTGACGACCATAAAAATACTCCATATACTGTATGTAATTAATTATTAATTAAAAATTATTTTGGAAACACTGACACACGCAGGGTGGAGGTTGGGATCAAACTCCCAACTCCAGAGGAGCAAGGCAAATGTGCTAACCACTAAGCAATCATGCCCCTGCTCAACTCTTCTTTTACAAGATAAACCTGTAAATTTCAGTAAATTAAAGCCATGTATGCAAATAAATTTGATACAACTGCAAAACTGTATTCTGATACAATTATGACTAATGAAGCATAGCCTCTGAATGTTCACAAAGTCACCTTTGTTGTATTGACTATTATATGTATAACACAGCAGACTTAGGGATCAAACTAACACTGTTTAGGAAATTAACTAGCTATGCTACTCTTGAGATTCAATCCATATGTATTACACTATAGCCTTACTGTAAATGCACTCAATCTGTCTTCAATCATGGTTTAACCCTTGGGGGACCCCAGGTATTTTCAGACATGTAAGCACTATTTTCAAAGTCACATGACTTTTTAGTATTCAGCACAAGTTTACCTACCATAATATTAAACTAGTATGTGTTTCATGATGGTACATTAAAAATAAATAACTGATAAATGAACCAGATGTAACTGGGTAAAAAAAAAAAAAAAAACAATCATCACTGCCAGTGATAACATGGTCCTCAAAGAATAGAAAGAGGCAGATGGAGAAAGTGAGGAGAGTCCAGACAGCACACACTTTTTATTTTTTGAGGGAAAAGATGAAAATGAGCCAAAAAACTCAAAGCATTCCACAAGTTTTTCCATCTTCCAGTAAAGAGTCTGGTAAGTGCCTGAGTAGCTGACAGATGTTTCCTGTGTTATCTGTTTCCTTTGTTGCCTTAAAAAATCTAATTGTCAGAGTCTTGGGTTTTCCACTAATTCACATTGCATGTTTTGTATTCATTGTTTTTATTTGAATGAAAAATTGCCACTAAATATAAAGTATCATAAGTACTAAATTCAAATACTTTTCAACATGAATGTTTATTTATGTAACAAATGTGGTTTGCATTAATTTCAACAAAACACATTTTACATTAGTCTTTTAAATGCTGCTTTCAATTCTATGTTAATCAGAAGAACATGGAGAAAGGACATAATCATCACATTAAAGACATAGATCTGCCATATGATGTTCATCACACGGTCATCCAAACATTATTATAAGTATATAATAAGTCATTTTCAACACTCACTTAAAATGATAAAGCCCTGGTCAGTAGTAGCCCAGTATTTAAGATTCTGTAGTTGTGTTAAGTTCTTCCACTCAAACCTTGGGAAACCAAATCTTCATGGAGCTCGCTTTGTGCACAGGGGCATTGTCATGCTGGAGCACGTTTGGGCCTGTTAGTTCCAGTGAAGGGAAACTGTAATGCTACAGCATACAAGACAATTCTGTGCTTCCAACTTTGTGGCAACAGTTTGGGAAGAAGCATATATGGATTCGGTGAACAGTTGATAAGTTCAACAAAACAGACTGTAATCATTTTCCTGGTTACACAATTGCACTGTTTGACCATGTAGTATTAGTAAATTTTTAGAAGGGATTTATTCATAATCCTACTATCCGGTGTCACCCAGATGAAGATGGGTTCCATTTTGAGTCTGGTTCCTCTCAAGGTTTCTTCCTCATATTGTCTCAGGTAATTTATAAATAAAACTGAATTGAATTGAATTTGATGGTCAGCTGTACACAAACTTTTGGCCATAATGTGAATGTTGTTTTTTGCCTTTTTTTTTTTTTTAGCAAGGCCATATTTTAGTTATTTCTTGAAAGCTTTTGATGCCTTCATTTACAATTGTTTTCAGAGAGACAGCATTCAAATCTTGCCAGTGTCCTTCAATTAGATAAAGACTGTGCAACAAAAAAATATCTAGCAGATTTTATTTTTCATAAAGCCAGCAAAAGGTCATTTCCTTGTTAAATATCCATCCATCAATTTTCTATACCGCTTATCCTAGAGGGTCACAGGGAACCTGGAGCCTATCCCAGGGACCATCAGGCACAAGGCGAGGGTACACCCATGACGGGGTGCCAATCCATCGCAGGGAACAATCAACAATCTTCTTCTTTTCGTGTCAAGGTTCCACTTCATAGTGGAACCATTGTGGTGGGAGGATTAGCCGCTTAGCAGTATGATACTGAACGTTGCCCAGGGTGCGCCAGGGGAGGCTCCTTCCATGCACATACATTCACACACCCATTTATACACTACGGACACTTTGGACATGTCAATCTGCCGACCATGCATGTCTTTGGACTGGGGGAGGAAACCAGAGTACCCGGAGGAAACCCCCACAGCATGGGGAGAACATGCAAACTCCGCACACACAGGGCAGCGGTGGGAATCGAACCCCCAAGCCTGGAGTTGTGAGGCGAACATGCTAATCAGTAAGCAACCGTGTGCCCCCTTGTTAAATACTTCCATGTTAAATGCCTGCTCTATATGCTGTTATTATTAATACAAATGCAATTATTTGTAAGTTTCATATTTTTCTTTTAAAATGCAGTATTTAGATCATGACTGGTGTTCTTTTTCCCAGAACTCAATATCGACATTAAATAATATCTTCAGTTCTACATGTCTGTATCTGATATTTCTTAGAAAGACAACATCTGCTCAAACTATTATAATCCTGTAAAGTAGCAGTAATTCTTGTGCACTATTTTTCTTTTCATTTTGTGTACATGTCTGTGTTTCATAACAAAATAAAAATATATTCCAAAATGTCATATAAATGCCTATGTGGTATATCGAATGTTGAAAAAAAACCCATCATGGCTGGAAACTTGAGTTTGCCACACACAAAAAAAATATCATCATCTGCCTGAATTGACATGAAGACTATTTTGTGCATGAGTGTAAGATTACTTTGTTTTTACTAAGGACTTGTGACAGTTCAGTATATTTTTATGCCTCCAACTATTTCCAGTTGCACAAGTGAAGTTCGGCTTCACTTGCTCTGAGGTCTCGGCATTCTCTCAACACCCCCCATGGCTCAAGCAGCAGTCAGGAAAAACAGGGAGACAGAGATTTTAATAGATTTTCAAGACAGTGAAGAACATTAACAAAAGCCATCATTTCTGTTCAAGCACCATCTTAGTTGTTTCTGGAGCCTCACTGCCCATCCCTTTTAGAGGTTTCAATTGGAGGGTGGTTAGCGGTTAAACATGGATTAAGGAGGTACAGGAGACTTAAACCTCTATACTGACAGCACAGAAATTTGATTAAAAGAGGTTTTAACTAACTAAATCGAGTAGCCAGACCACTTTGCTTCAGCTAGCAAGCTCAGTGGCAATAATTTCTGTTAAGTTATATAATGCACAACAATTTTGAGTATTTTAAAGTTAATTCGGCCATATCATGTATATTGGCCATTCAACAGTCCTTATTCACAACCCCATACATTATAAATTCTGTTGAAATACTAATGACCTCTTTTGACTGCCCAACAATTAAAAAAAACAAAAAAAAAACATTGCCACATGATAGATATAAATTGATGTTCTATTGAATTCATTGCTTTATAGACATTGCAGTGTGATCAGTGCCCCATTTAGTTTGGTGAAGTTATTGTTGCAACTAGTGGTCACAATTGGGAGCTATAACAAATGCTAAAAGATGCCCTTGAGGCAGAAATCACTCTTGCCTCATGCTCACTCTATAAATATTTTGTTTATAAGTTGGACAAGGGCAGAGGACAGGACATTCAATAATATTATATCTTCTGTGTTTGTCTCAGACACTATGAATATTGTGACACAAACCATACCTGCTGTAGCCAACACAGTTGAAGGTCTTTTAAAAATCCAAAATTGATCAGAATTAACATTGCAATCTTTTTAGTCCATAGTTTTTAGTCATTCACCTGATTAGAAAGGAGGTGATTAGCCAATTTAATTTACACTGTTATCTAGCTAGTTATGTAACTAGCTTGGTTGTTACTATTTTTGGAGTGCTATTATCAGCAACCAGAAAGCATCAAAATTACACCAAAATCTATGGTCACATGATGCTCCTGTGTGTAACACATGGTTACTTCCCTGTTGAGATTTTCCAGCCATTTCACATAAGGTTGTATGACACAATATTTACGATAAACACAGCCATCATACAGCAATTGTTAACCTTTTCACCTGTGTGCATGTTGGACTAAATGAGCATGATATGGAGTTATGCCTGCCGTTGATGCTTGCTACTATTCTCACTAGACAAACTACACCCAGATGTTTAGTCATTAATTTATTCATTTTTAGTCATATAATTTAATAATTCTTTATAGTAGGCCACAGATTCCAGTGCCTTCTGGGTGATCCACAGGCTTTCCCAAGCCAACTATGAGTTATAATCTCTCAGCAGGTCCTGGGTCTACCCCAGGGTGTTTGTCCAGTGGGATACAACTCATGTCTGATAGAGCTCAAGTGGGAGCCAACTGGGGGCATCCTTTATAAAGGTGCCTCAATCACATCAACAAAAGGCTGTCCCAGATTGCCAAGCTCTTCATTTGTTTCTACCACCTGTACTCATGACCTTATTGTTTTATTCACTATACAAAGCTTGTGCTCATAGGTGAACATATGTACATACGTAGAACTTCATCCAAAAACTGAGCACCTGCTTCACCACCACAGAACGGTACAGCTCCCAAGGTACTTAAACTGCTTTATGAGGGACAATTGTCTTTCCAATTCTTTTCCGGGGAGAGAGCCATGGCCTTGGACTTAGATGGGTCCCAGTAACCCTAATCCAATCAGGGTGTACTTAGTCTTTTTGTACCTTTCATGGGGATATTTAAGATCGCCCTTCGTGCAATTACTGACTTTCTAAAGGGGGCTATATAAGTCTATGCATAATGTTGTTAGACATGTACACCAGTTATTACTGTGACCATTCTCCTCCATTCTCCTCCTCAGGGGCCCAGTTTAGAGGTTTGCTTCTCCAAGAACACTGATGCTACCTGGGGGTCACCATGCACTTCCTCCAAATCCTTTCCAGTGGTGTGTGTGAGGGTTATCTCCAGGTATCTTTCAGATTAGTGGTAAGGTGAGTCTTGTTCCTTATTGTTGGTGCACATTACCAGAGGTGGGTAGAGTAGGCAAAACTACTCAAGTACAAGTAAAACTACTTATAAAAATAATTACTTGAGTAAGCGTAATAAAGTATCCAATGAGAAGACTGCTCAAATAGCAAGTTACTAGTTACTTCAGATCTGAATAAAATGAAGGGAAAATCCTGAATCTCAGACTGCATGGAGAACTATAAGTCACACCTCTCGCTGAAAAGTCTGTTATATAACCTGGGTTCAAGGTGAAGCAGCGTATCCCAGTCCTGTGATGGGTATAATAACACAGAACCTGTCATTTTCAACACAAAATCTCACATTCCCCCCAAAAAACCAACATTTTTCCCTGTCTTAATTATCACATGATAACAACACAAACTTGTGAGTATGTGCATTGAAACAAGACAACAGCAAACAAAAGAACAGACCTTGGAACAGAACAAAAGAGAAAGTGTGTGTGTGTGTGTGTGTGTGTGTGTGTGTGCTCGCTTCTTCCCCCTCTTCAGCCATTATCTTCCAGGACTGAGCTGCTAAAAAAGTGAGCGGTTGTTGCGTCTGCATTCAGACCACTGCAGCATATCGTGAGACTCACAACCTCATTATACCTGATATAAACTAATTATTAAAACTAAATATATTCTTTCATATTTAACAGTAATGGAGGAATGCCACAGAATGTACCAAAGTAAAAGTACAAGTACAAGTATGGCCAGTTAAACCTACTATTAAAAGTACATTTTTTTTCTTCAAAAAGTTACTCAAGTAAACAAAGTAAATGTAGCGCATTACTACCCACCTCTGCACATTACACACTGCCCGTGATGATTTGGGTGGTGAAATAGTACTGTACTTATCTATGAATGACATGTAACTGTGGTCCTAACTCCAGATCACTGGGAGAATTTTGGGTGTCTCTGAAGTCTTGACCTAAATATGAATACATATGCATGTTAGGGTGTTCTAGTCCAAGGTGTGCATGTTTTAGGTGGAGGTGCACTGTGGGAAGTGGAGTTCAGTGCAGATTCTGGTGTGGACTACTTTTGTTAAACTAGGAATTTAGAATATAAATAATATGATGTGGACAAGAAATGAAGAGAGCAGAGCTGATTAAAGAAGTCAAGCTTCCTTTAAAACCAGTTTATTTACAAGTGTTTGTGCATGCACAAAAATCCAACAATTCAAGCACAATTACTGTGCTGTTCAGTGCACAAATTCTCTAATACTACATACAGATCAGTAAAAGATAAAAGGGAAAAAAATAACAGAAAGTGTCCAAGGTGGACAATTTTATATTTTCAAAACATTCCATGACTCCTCATACCCTGTGGATAGGGGCATTGTCACCCTGAAGGAAATCACTTAACACCAGGATAAAAATGTTTTATCGTAGGATAAATGTGATCAGTCAGAATAATTTTGTATGGATTTACAGTGACCCTTCCCTATAAGGGGACAAGTGGACTCAAACCATACCAGCAAATTCCCCAGACAGTATAACAGAGTCACAGATTTTCTATATTATAGGTTATTTTCATCTATATATGGTGGCTGTAGCAAATGGGAAAACTAAAGTTTGTTACATTGCGACAATATACAGCTCTGGAAAATATTAAGAGACCACTGCAAATTTTTCTTAAATCAGCATCTCTACATGTATATGTAAAAGAAGGGTTCAATCCTGGCTTTACTGGCAGAGGCATACAGTGAGCGTCAGGTTGCTTCCATCCTTAAAATTTCAAAGATGGCGTTTCATAAGAACAAGGTCAAGCAGCAGACATTGGGGACAACGAAGCTACAGACCGGCAGAGGGCGAAAATGACTTCACTGAACGGGATGACCGCCAACTCATTTGTCTTTGTGAAGGACACATGAATCAAGCCACGTACAAGGTTTTCCTGGAAGAACAACTGCTCTGACAATGTTCCCCAATTGTGAGGATTGGTTTTTCCAGCAGGACAGTGTACCATGCCACACAGCCAGGTCAATCAAAATGAGGGTGGAGGACCACCAAATCAAGACCCTGTCAGCCAGGCCAATCTCCAGACCTGAACCCCATTGTAAACCTCTGGAATGTGATCACAATGTGATGTTGGATGGTCACAAGCCATCAAACAAAGCCAAGCTGCTTGAATTTATAAAGGAGTGGCATAAAGTCACCCAACATCAATGTGAAAGACTGGTGGAGAGCATGCCAAGACGCATGAAAGCTGTGATTGAAAATCAGGGTTATTCCACCAAATATTAATTTCTAAACTCTTCCTAAGTTAAAACATTAGTATTGTGATGTTTAAAATGAATGTGAACTTATTTATTTATTTTTTGCATTATTTGAGGTCTAACAACAATGCATCTTTTTTGTTATTTTGACCAGTTGTCATTTTCTGCAAATAAATGCTCTAAATGACAATATATCAATAGGAATTTGGGAGAAATTTTGTCAGTAGTTTATAGAATGAAACTGTTCAATGAAAACTGAATGAAAATGTTCATTTTACCCAAACATATACCTATACCAGAGAAACTGAATTTTGCAGTGGTCTCTTCATTTTTTCAAGGGCTTCATTAGTTGCACCAGGTGTGCATGAGCTGGAACACATAAAATACCTGAACTGCCTAAGGGAAAAAATACATGAAATACCTGGATGGGGCAGAAAAAGGAAGCTATCAATGGCTGAAGCCAGATTTCTGAGAAATCAGTTTGTGAAAAACCCTGAAGTGACTGCAAAAGACCTGCAGCAAGACTTGGTGGCAACAGCACCTGAGGTTTCAGTGAGCACAGTAAGGTGCGTACAAAACACAGAAGGTTTCCATGCCAGAACTCCAAGACGTACACCACTACTGACCCAAAAGCACAAGAAAAGTCAGCTGAAAATCATATAAATAAGCCACAGACATTTTGGGATTCTGTTCTGTGGAGCAATGAAACAAAACTGGAACTTTTTGGCATGATGGATCAGCGGTATGTCTGGAGAAAGAAGAATAAAGAAAAACCACTCTGTCCACAGTCAAGCATGGTGGTGGTTCGGTAATGCTCCGGGTTCTGCTTTGCATGTTCTGGCACTAGAAACCTGCAGCGTGTGGAAGGCAAGATGGATTCATTGAAGTATCAGGAAATCTGAGGAGAAAACATCATGCCGTTTGTGAGGAAGCTGAAGCTTGGGCATCATTGGACCTTCCAACGGGACAATGATCCCAAGCATACTTCAAATTCCACCATGGCTTGGTTGCAGAAGAAGTCCTGGAAGAATCTACAGGGCCATTTGAAGATTTGAAGAATCTTATTCAAAGAATATTACTGAACTGGAGGCAATTGCTCATGAGGAATGGGCTAAGTTTCCTCAGGAACGCTGCCAGAAGCTATGCATCTCTTTTGTAGCAGGTCATAACAGCAAAAAGGTGCTATACTATGTACTAAAGATGCTTGCCATAAAGGGGTTGAATAATTTTGAAACTGGAGAAATCATTATAAGTTGCATTTTCTGTTAAATTTGGGGAAACCACTTGAAGCATTCGTTGTTTTAAACTACTTCAATTGCTTTTGTTTGATTTGTTCATAGCAACAAATCTGGTAGAGAGCAGAATTCTTGTTTCCCTCAATTATTGCCCAGTTGCCCAAGCCCTGAAGCAGTAAAGCATCCCCACACCATCACACTTGACTGTAGGTATGATGTTCTTTTTGTGGAATTCTGTGTTTGGTTTATGTCATATGTAATGGGACCCCTGTCTTCCAAACAGTTCCACTTTTGACTTATCAGTCCACAGAACATTCTCCAAAAAGGTTTGATGATCATCAAGATATGTTTTTGGCAAAATTCAGACGAGTCTCAATGTTCTTCTGGGTTAGCAGTGGGATTCACCTAGCCACTCTTCCATGAATGCCATTTTTTCCCAGTGTCTTTCTGATAGTGGAGTCATGAACAGTGACCTTTACTGATACAAGAAAGGCCTGTAGGTCCTTTGACGTTGTCCTTGGGTCTTTTTTTGACTTCCTGGATTAATAGTTGCTGTGCTCTTGGAGGAATTTTGGAAGGTCGGCTACTTCTGGGAAGGTTCACTATTGTGCCGGGTTTTATTATTTGGAGATAATGGCTCTCATTGTGGTTCTTTAGCATCCCAGAGCCTTTGAAATAGCTTTGTAACTTTTTGTAATTTAAAAACTGTATTTTATGTTTACTCGGGTTGCCTTTGTTTCATCTTAGCTTTTGTTTTAAGTTCTAAAGCAATTTAGTATGAGATATACACAAAAACAGAAGAAATCAGTATTTTTTCACAGTAGTGTTAATGTTCAATCTGTTCAATATGTTCATGAAATTGTAATATTATTCTGAATTCTGAATGTGGAACTTTTAATTCTAAAGTAAAAGACAGACACAAAGAGAAATATAACATTACAAAAAACCAAAGATAAAGAGTGGTTAGAATAATTTATAGTCATGTGTAGGTTCTAGAATGTTAAAATGACCCAATGATAACCCAGTTTTAAGCCCCCCTGCTTGTAAAGGCAGTCTTTTTCAGGTCAGAATTTTAAAAAATAACCAGAAGTTTATTGCTCAGTTTATGAAGAAAGAATGAATAAAACACATTAAAAATCATTATTAAATCATTTATCACCAGTCATGATCCTGACAGCTAAAATGTAAATAGCATACTAGAGGAACATTGCTTTCATAACCCTTTTTCTACAGGACACTAAAAAAAGGTTTATTTTTAAAAATACAGATAGCTTAAAGCATCAATTCCACTCTTACATATACTACAAGATTGAAGAGGAGCTCTAAAGTGGAACATTGAGGACAAGTGTTCCTTATAGACAGATGGCTTTATATAGACTTAAATGACTTTTTCAAAAGCTGGAACCACCGTTCTGGCATGTCATTATGTTTTGGAATTGACTGATGTGTAATAGTGGGTGGTTCACAAACTCTGACAAGTGTTGAAGTTGTGAGGAAGTTGCTATACCTCCATTAGCCTTTGCCCTATAGTGCCTTAGTTTATAATTTTTCCCAGCTCACAACCTTAAGAAAGCTTCACAAAAGCTTTATGGACCACCATGTAATAATAACAGACATAAGACTAATAGGCTCAGAAAACCTGCTGGAAAGTTATCATCTATATGAAAGAAAAGATGTAGCCAATGTAACAAACTGTTTATCTTTAATACAAATTTTCTGATCAAAGACAGAGCAAATTACTGGTCAGTGTGTGGATTATATTTAGGTTGCATTGCACTGGTTAAAAACCTATTCATGCAGCATACTGTAAATTTATATTTTAAAGTTTAGTTTAAATTGTATGTTGATTTTACATTTGTACATGCTTTTTGTTTATTTGTAAGAAAAATGAGCAAAAATAAATATTCCATAAACTGTTCAAAATTTTTTTCGGGAGCGGTTTATAGTGAACAATATTATACAGGCAGAATAAAAATCTTAAAACCTAAAGTGTTAACTAGGTTGTACTTATGTGAGCCACTAACTATGGTTAGTTAGTGGTCCTCTTAGACATTAGTTCTGCTTTTGATACTATCTCACATAGTATACTTATTTCTCGGCTTTCTGCTATTGGAATTTCTGGCATTGCTTTATCTTGGTTCATTTCCTACCTCTCTGGTCGTCAGCACTTTCCATTCATCAATTTAAATCTTCCACTGTTTCTATTTCTCAAGGTGTTTCTCAGGGTTCTGTACTTGGTCCACTGCTTTTTATCATCTACATGCTTCCCTTAGGTCACATTATTCACCACCATGGCCTTAATTTCGATTGCTACGCTGACGACAGTTAACTCTTCTGCTCTTTTCCCCACAAATTCCTTATCTGAATGTATCAAGGACATTAATTCCTGGATGACCAGTAATTTTCTCAAACTCAATACTGAAAAAACAGATGTGTTAGTAGTAGCATCTCCACATGTTCTATCTTGTCTTCCTGATCAGTTAATTGATATTAATGGTGTCCTGGTCAGACCCTCCTCTACCAACCGCAACCTTGGTATTATCTTTGACTCCACACTCTCTTTTAAATCACACATCTCCTCTCTCACAAAAACAGCTTTTTATCATCTTTGCAATACTGCTAGATTTCACCCCATTCTTAACACTAAAGATGCCGAAACCCTTGTTCATTCCTTCATCAGTTCTCGGTTTTATTATTGTAATGCTCTTTTTTCTGGCCTTCCCACTAGAATCAACAAAGTGCAATACATCCGGAATTCAGCAGCCATGGTACTCTCTCATTCTAAGAAATCATCACATATCACTCCTGTCCTGCGCAGGTTACACTGGTTACCTGTTTCATATCGGATCCAGTTCTCCTTATCACTTTCAAAGCCTTACATTAAGTGTGTAGAAAGGCACTATAAAAAAGTAACTTATTATTATTATTATTATTATTATTATTATTATTATTATCTATTGTTCATTTGTTTCCAGTTGGACTGATAAAAATACTGTAGGTGTTAATTTCATACAAGCCTTTTTGCTAAGTAATACTGAAGTCCATCTGTAGTGCAAGACTCACATCTGTCAATTCTGGACAAGCTCCAGCTCTAGCGTAACACAGGATTAAAACCTTATTAGATGTATTGGTATGCTCCTCTCATACCGCTGACCATAAATGGAGATACCACATGAGTTTTTACTAAACACAAAAGCACTAGTCATATTATTGCAGTACATTTATTTGCACATTATCCAGTTACTCACTGGATTCCTCTTCCATAACACATTATTATTGCAACATGACCCTAATCATATGTATGCTCAAATCAAATGTAGACCCTTTTATTTATTATTAATTCTTGCCAAGATCCTATGATTACCATATAGATTGGTAAGAATCAGTAACAAATAAAAGGGTCTACATTTGGACACAACTTACACAAAACACAACAATTTAATAAATATCTCATTCTTCCAAAAGCATATTCAGACTCACCCACTATCGTGGTCTAACAATGAGATTAAGATGAATCTCAAGTATCCAAAGGGAAACTGTATCTGTCAACTTGGAAAGATATACAATATACAATTTATCTACAAATGAACAATAAACTTTTATTAAATAATACATCAATTCATGTTTTTTTTTTTTTGCTATGCAACTTACAAAAAAACTTTGATTTGTTGTGGTTTTCTACATCTCAAACGTTAATAATTGAAAAATGGAGCGGTTGGTATATATTTGGCACTTGGGGGTCAATCAGCTGTTGATTGTGCTGGTGGAGCAGGAGGAGATGAGGCAGACACAGCATAATCCAATATTGACATTATAGTTTTGAGACTTATTAAGTGGCATAGCATCCCATCACATTATTTGTGTCTCAAGTATAAAACTGTTGATTTTCTTGTCATGCTCCAATAATCACAACTTAGGTTTTTTTTTACCACATGAAAGTGCAATCCTGCCAACAGCACTCTCCATATTATTACTGTGACAACAAATGAACTAGCAGCATCCTGCATCATGATTCCTACTACACACATTCACCAGTACACATTAATGAAATGCAAACAAAATATGTCTTTTGAATATGGTTGCATAAATGAAAAAGTAACACTTAATTAGGGTATCACTTTACTTAAATGCTATATGACATTTGTAGACACTCTTCCAGAAACCTACATACAAATTTACCATAAAGTATTCCAATAGCTGTCAGCTGTCATAAGACTGCTTTTGCCAAATGATGTCAAGACCATGTACATAAGTTTTGTTTGTTATGTCAGAGTTGATGATTTTTGTTAAAACCTACATTATATTTCACTATATTATACAGTCATGTGAAAACACAATTGAAATTGTTGGGTTTTTTGACATATTTGAAAGCAAACATTTGATCCTCTTTGAAAGAGTGCCTATTAATAAAGGTGATACTCTATCAAATGACACATAAAACTGACATTTTGTAGTAATTTTTACAATTTAAATTAACAAAAAAAAAACCCCAAAAAACAGATCAGTCACATGGTAAAAATAAGTACACCCCTTTATCACACCCATTTATCACACCTTCAAATCCATAAAATTAGAATCAGGTGTTGAAGATTGGGTGCCAGTGATTAGAACCTGCTTAGGGAGTGCAGGTGGAACCTGTATTATTTATACCCCTCTCATTTCTAGTGTCTGGTGTTCCCTTTGCTCTTGAGGTGTGTGGTGTCAACATGCTAAGATCTAAATAGTTATGTAAGGCCTTCAGGGAAAAGGTTGTGGATGCCTATGAGCCTGACAAGGAATTTACAAATATCTCCAAATTATTATAGTCATTCCACTATAAAGAAAAAAATCTACAAGTGGTATAGATTTCCAAAGAACCCCAAATATTCATCACAGGATCTGCTAGTAAATCTTTCAACTGTTGTTGTTAAAGTGCATGCTTCTACAATCAGAAAGCGATTGTACAAATTTGACCTGCATGGGAGGCGTGCCAGGAAAAAGCCTTTGCAAGACTACAGTTTGCTAATGAGCATATAGGCAAAGACCAGGCCATTTGGAATAATGTGCTCTGGACATACGAATCAAAGAAAGAGTTGTTTGGCCATGGTAACAGCAGACATGTTTGGCGCAGACCAAAGACAGTTTTTTAGGAGAAGCACCTCATACCAACTGTGAAGCATAGTGGTGGAAATTATGGTTTGGGGTTGCTTAGCTGCCTCCGGGACTGGATAGCTTGCGTTCATTGATTCAACCATGAATTCTGCATCATATCAAAGAGTGCTTTAAGATAATGTGAGGCCATCTGTCCAAAAGTTGAAGTTGAACCAAAAGTGGACCTTTCAACAGGATAAGGTTGATAAGTACACCCTTGGCCACAGGGTGTACTTACTTTTTTCCACAGAACAATGTCACAGCTATTGATATTTCTCTTGAATAAATGATTAAACAAGCAAATTTTTCTTGTGGTTTTGTTCAACTATATCAACTCATTAGTAGGCATTGTCTCAAAAATGACAATATATAAAATCTCAAAGATGACATAATGTCAATTTGTAAGGAAAATGAAAGAAATTAGTGTTTATGACAGCTGAAATTTTGAAAATAAATGTTTATAAATATTTATCCAAATAAATAACAGTGAAATGGACCAAATTGTAAAGAATGAACTGTTAAGTGGTGGTTTTATGCGTCATGGAAATGCAGCAGTCAGTAGGTGAACTGGTGACTCTAAACTGCCCCTAGGTGATTTTTAAAAAAATTCCCTTCAGTGCTTTTGCTCTTGCTTCAGTCTTTTACACTGTCTCCGGTTTCTCTATGACTACACAAGGAACTAGTATTTTATGAGTGACATTTTTTCCAAGACCTGAGACACAGCAGCATTTAAGGCCAAAATAACTATTGAATTCTACCAAGGAATCAGTTCCAAAACTTTATGTGCAATAAATCAATGTACTGTAAAGCAATACATAAATCTGTCAATTTTTCATTTCTGATAAGCTGTTAAAGTGTAAAACCTACTTACATTTCTGACTACATTCACAGGAACACAGTCTTTTGTCAAGACATGAAAACTGCTACTCCTGGCAACAATGGAGTCAAGAAGGCAACACAAAAAGTTATGCATGCTAACTGACTCGTCGTATGATGCCAGGTCAGGATAAAAAGGCTGTTATTATCTGTCAGGAGGGAGATGCAGATCATGTTGAGGCCAGTAATAGCCATAAGGCATAAGGTGCACTGAAGAAAGTGAACAGGACTCTAAGAAATCACAAAGAACCCATCATGCCAGTAATCGAGTCAGTATTCACTCATTGTTTATACTTAGTCATACATGTGACTCAGTACTGTTTGTCCAAATGAGGGACATTTAATTTAAGTTGTTGTGGAGTTAAGATGCACTTAACATAAACAGTACAGTTGAAATAAAACAGCAGAGGTAAAGTACTTCAAACCAGGGAAGTGATAATAAACTCACTAGTTTTAAGATTGATATTAGTTAGGTATTACTGAAAGGAAAAATAACTCATAATAAAAATAACTCATTCATAAAAATGTTATGTGAAATGTTTAAACTGGAAATTACTGATTGCCTGAACTTTTAAAATGAGAATGCTGAGCTGCAAGGGTACAGAGTTTGTATGTTGAAATGTTGAAAGCATCATTAATACTGTATATTAATAATATTATACTTTTAAAAAATCACATCCAGTTAAACTGTCTTGAGTCACTTAAAAACTTAAAAACAAACACAATGCTTGAATAACCCTTCATTCATAACTGGTCATGGTAACTCCTTTATCCTGATCAGGGTCATGGTGGATCCGGAATCTAGACACTGAGAATGAGGCAGGAATACACATCGACTCCCAATACCCAATACGCAGCCAATCCACCTACTTGCATGTTTTTGAGAGGTGGGAGGAAAACAGAGAACCCTGAGGAACCCACATGGAAAACATGCAAAACTCCACACAGACAGGGACCCTGAACTTGTAAGACTGCAAAGCTACCTGCTGCCCCATCATGCCACCTAAATTAAGATATGCTAGGCACAGGCGTTGACTGCCACATAATTCCCACAATTAGCTACAGGCTACAAGACAACAGTCATACTGCAGTGTTAGTTGTGATCCAAAAGAGAAATTTCCATCCATTTTGTAGGTATGGCAAAACATATATGGTTCTGCCACTTGTGGCCCAAATGTGCATTCTTATCAGGGTGAGGACTGCTTATTCTCTTGATCACTTTGTTTTTTGAATTTGTTTGAAAGTGTATAAAGCTTGGACTGTAGACAGTAGTTGTTTTTATACAGTGAAAACGACCTCATATCATTTAAGCCAACGATCCCATTTTCCACAATTGAGACTTGGTTTCAGGATATAAATTGTAACTTTAGAAAAACAGCTACAAATAACTTCAGTGCCATTTTTACTGTATTTTACTGTACTGCTTTTACAATAATTTCACCTGAAAAACTGACTAAATTGACCTGGTTTAATTTCCTGCTTGTACAGCTCTCTGGGGTTTGTGGAGTGAACAACTACGCCATAGTTTGACATTTACACTGTACATTTAATTTCATTTATTTAAATTAAAGCTTAGCTACAACAATATGCAAACAGAAATTAGGTCAGGATGTCTGAAAGAACTGAAAAGAAACAGACTTCATTTTACTTCTGTGATGTTGATGAGTGATTCTAAGCAGAAAGACCTGTTTTGACCACAGTGCAGTATTTCTGAGCTATCTGAAAGTTAGCAGCAAACTTTTGTCTGCTATCCAAACAGGGAGGGTGTGCAAGGAAGCTGCACCTATCCTAATCTGGCAAGTTGTTATGCTCAACCATGCCTCTGTATGTGCTGAAGTCTTGGACATGTCTCAACATACCTACATTTACGTTTCACTGTGATTCTCCAGAAGCAATCACGATATTGCCCAGTAACTGAACACACACACACACACACACACACACACACACACACACACATACATCATTTTCATCTGTGGATCTGTACAGAAGAGTGTGTTAAGATTTAATACCAAGCAGAGGAATGGTCTTTCTCAGGGTACTGTATAGCAGGATGATGACTGCTGCGGCTTTGCTTTTCTACACATTTCTGCTGTCTAGTACTGTGCCATTTGGAAATTAAGTAACAATGTTCTAGATAAGCTATTAACAATCTCCTTCTTTTCATCTACAGCACATTTGTGAATGGTCATGTGCCCTCAATGCAATTAAATATGTAATTCACATACAGTCCCCTCAGAAAGTATTGGAATGGCAAGGCCAATTCCACTGTTTTCACTATACCCTGAAAACAATTGTGTTTGAGATCAAAAGATGGATATGAGGTTTTCAGCTTTTATTTCCTGTTATTTACACCTAGATGTGTTAAACAACTTAGAACATGGCACCTTTGGTGGCAGACCACCTGATTTTTAAGGTGAGCAAAATTAT
>JANDJT010000228.1:9166224-9180970 GCA_024331685.1 Stegophilus panzeri
ATATATATGAGAGAGAGAGAGAGAGAGTGAGTGAATGTGTGTGTGTGTATATATATATATATATATATGTATGTATGTATGTATGTATGTATGTATATATACTGATGTGTGATATGTTATTTAAAAAAATTAAAAATACAACAGTATTTTTCATCACAGTAGTGATCACTAAAAATTACAGTCCTCTCCAAAACTATTGGAACAGAAAAGCCAATTCATTTATTTTTGCTGTAGACTGAAGACATTTGGGTTTGAGATCAAAATATGAATATGAGAAGAGAGTTTGGAGTTACAGCTTTTATTTCCTGATATTTATATGTTGATGTGTTAAATGACATAGAACATAACACTTTTTATATCAGACCACCTGGCGAGCAAAAATATTAGAACGTGTGACTGATAGGTGTTTCTTATAACCCAGGTGTGTCCTGTTAGATTGATTGTTTAAGCACTAAATAGCTCTGAACATCTAATCTTGGTTTTAGCTTTCAGTTTCACCTGTGAAGACTGCATTTGTTGTTAAAAAGGATAAGCCAACATGAAGATCAAAGAGCTGTCTATGGGAGAAAAGCAAGCCATTTGAGAAAATCTGAGATAAGAGGGAAAATCAAGGATCATAATCACATTGCCAAAACCACAAAGGACTTTATCAGGGGAACTGAAGCAAGAAATCATCGAAACAAACAACAACTGAAAGAGGCTTGGATAAAAGCCTGGAAAAGCATCACAAAAGAAGAAACCAACAATTTGATGATGTGTCGCAGGCTTGATGTATTTATTGCAAGCAAGGGACATGCAACCAAATATTAAAGTGTTATTAACTTTAATGTACTTCAAGACTTATCTGTTCCTATACTTTTGCTTGCCTAAAAATTGGGTGGTCTGATACAAAAGGTTCTATATGTTATGTTGTTTAACACATCTAGATGTAAATACCAGGAAATAAAAGCTGAAAACCTAATCTCATATTCATCTTTTGATCTCAAACCCAAATGTGTTTGGTGTATAGCACAAACAATTAATTGGCCTTGCCATTTCAATAGTTTCGGAGGGGACTGTATATGGTGTGCAAAATGTTTTATCAGGGATTACAGTATACGTTAGTAAAGGTTTATAAGTGTCATTTTTTAAATAAAGTTTTATACGTTCTGCCTATTTAGAGAAGAAAGCCTTATAGCTGAAGAACAATAGACTCTCTAGTGAACATATGGTGTAGCCCCTACATTTCTGAAGCCTTTATTATATAATAAGCAGTACAATTATATGATATTCAGTTTAAATATGTTGTAAATAATATATATATATGTGTGTGTGTGTGTGTGTGTGTGTGTGTTCTAATCGCGTTATTAAAAGACTTTGACACTGCATACAAGGTTTATACACTAGCCTATAAAGGCTACCTAATATTGAATGGAATACACAATCAAGCACGAATATTAGAGTTGACAGAATATTAAAAACTGGCGGTGACATTTTATTCTTTTGAAAGTTTGACAGGAAACGCGGATTTGGCCTGATTGCGTCTCTAAAATATTTATCCGCTGATGGAAAGTGCGACGGAATGCATACTTTCCTCGGTTATTACCCACACCGTGACGTAAGCTGTAAGTCCGGCCCCCTTTCCCCTGCTAACAGTTTCTGATTGGGTGAGACGGCATTTTAGGAATGTCTAGAAATTGGTTAAATAGCCTTTGCTCTGTACTGAAGTCTGTAGTAAAGGCTAAGATCTGAACTTCTTAAAGAAACGACAGTATGAATGAATAGCCTACTGAGCGTACTGGATAAAGTTTTCGGGAAATACTTAGTAACTGTGTATTTAAATATACTTTTTGGACTTTAGGCTTACGAAGTTCGAGATTCAGAACCAAAAGGATTAAAGCAGCACACTTTTGTCCATCGTTTAGGGATATCTGTTCTTCAGGTGAGTTATCCAAAGTTAAATGTACAATATATGACTGGAACTTAAAATAAAATAAAAAATAAAACTACACTGATCATGGCATGTGTCTAAGAATATAAAAGAAAATCTGTTTATATCTGATATATCGCTTTGCTTGTATTATCTCATTTGTAAGTCTCTTTGGATATAAGCGTCTGCTAAATGAATAAATGTAAATGTATGTAAATGTAAAATATTTAAACTATAAACCTACTGTTTGTATTCAGTGCAGCTGTGTTGAGGTCTGACCAGAATGTTGACCGCGTTGTGTTTACTGCTGATGCTGTGGACTTCACAAGGCAGCGGAATAGCAGGTGAGAACTAAAACGGACATTTCTTTAAATAATATCATCCTTAAGTATTTGCTGAAATACGACGATCTGGTAACGGAGTTGTCCACGCGTCTCACGAGTACTGATCACTGAATGCGCATTTCTGTTTGCGCTTTCCCCTTTCCGTTTACAGAGAGCCGAGAAGACAACAGCGTGTATGATTTATTTGAGCTCGCAAAAGTACATAAAAAACACCATGGAGTGAGTCTAGTGAAGGGACCCGACCCTTACAGCCCTGCTTACAAAATTCTCAACCCCAACATTATCCCTGCCATCCCTGAGCGCGTCTTCAAGGATCTCATATACTCCATCCAAGAGGAGAAAGGCTTCCTATTCGTGGCCAACCTCAAGCAAGCCAAGAACACCAAGGGCAGCCTGTTCTCTGTGGAGAGGAGAGACGGCTCTGGTTCCGTTTTTGAGCTCGTCTCAAATGGGAATGCTGATACTTTAGATCTGATTTATGCCACGGCAAACGGGCACCATGAGATCTCAATTGAAGATGCACGGCTGGCCAGTGGAAACTGGATGAACATCACCCTGTTTGTGCAGGAGGATCGTGCGCAGCTCTATATTGGTTGTGAAGAGATAAACACAAGCGAACTAGATGTGCCTATCCACCATATTCTGACGCAGGATGTGGCTGATGTCTCTGTCCTTAGGATTGGAAAAGGAGCAGTGAAAAGCAGATTTATGGTAAGTACTTCTGAACTTATATTCCTGAAGTAAGGCACCTAGCAGTGCTTGGTTATGTTAGGTTATGTATTTTCCTCAGGGAGGAAATTTTTACTCCTCTCCTTTGTTCAGATTCTGGCATTTTCCTAGTCTGCACAGTGAAATGTTTTCTGCAGAATTAAACTAATCTACTCATACAAGCATACACACATCACCTACAAACCTATCCAGATAAATTGTTGACCGACAAATATATACAACCACACTGTGTGGAGTATTTTCTTGATATTCTGTGTTGATTAAATATATTGTGTACTTTATATATCAGAACATATATCACACATACAATACATGTACAGAAGTGGGTGAACATATCTGATTTAGTGGGACAGTTTATTGTGAGCTAATATTACCTTTTTATTGCATGTCATGAACTTGAGCAAATCAATATTTAACCTATTGTATCCCAGTCCAGTTTTTTGGGACTGCCCAAATTTTCCCCCCAGCTCTCAACAAACCCTGATTGCTTGTTTTAGGTATGTTAGGAGCTGTGAGAAAGTAAAAATTTGGACTGCCTGGAGGGCCCTGCCACCCAGGTTAACTGAAAGCTCCCTTTCTGACAATGCTATTAAATAATTGCAAGTAATACCAAAAGAGCCTCACTTACAGGAACCCACACTTTATTTTCACCAGTTCACCATTAGCCAATTTTCTCTACAGGGAGTGCTCCAGAATGCACGCTTTGTATTTAGGACCACTTTGGAGACAATCCTTCGTAACATGGGATGTGAGAGCTGTAAGTAATTACTCTAATCACGAAAACCTCACATATTTCTGAAATGAATCATTTTTGGTCAAAGCTAGAGTAAGCAGTGCCAACATCATTGTTTGCTCTCTGGACAGCCTCGTTCATCATTGACGTTGTGACCCTTGACAACCCAGTGAATGGCTCCAGTCCAGCTATACGCACAGATTACACTGGACACAAGACCAAAGGTAGGCTTTTGCACATTCTTTCATTCTTTGTTCTCTGCACTCCTTGCTGGCCTGTAGAGTTTCAGAACAAACCTTTTTTCCTATGTCCCTGTGATTCAGATCTCCAGAACATCTGTGGCTTCTCTTGTGAAGACTTGGCCGGCATGTTTAAGGAGCTCAAGGGGCTTGGTGTGGTTGTTAAGCAACTGTCAAATCAGCTCCACCAAGTGGTGAGTATTAGAAACAGCTTTTCTCAGCTTGTGCTGTCTCGCTTTCTTTCTGTCTCTCTCCACCTCTCTGATCTATTGCCAAGCTACTTGTACTTTAATTACATTTTTCTCTGTACCATACCTTAGCCTCATGCAAATAATAACAATCTCTCATTATTGCTTCTGTCATTCTTATGATTCCCATTCATTTGCTGCAAAAGGCTGCCCTTGTCCTCAATGCAGTAGCTCTGCTAAAGCATCATGTTTACTTTGTGCACTTCCAGACTGCAGAAAATGCTCTAATAAAGACCCAAATTCAGAACTACAATGGGGTTTGCCTGCATAATGGCATTGTCTACAAAGACAAGGACGAGTGGACGGTGGACAGCTGTACCCACTGCACCTGCCAGGTAAGCCTGCAGCTGTATTTGAATGAAAATATAGCAGATGCCCCAATCAAATATATTTCTACTGGTTCTCATTTCAGTCAGCTAAAACCCAGTGTTGTTTTCACCCTGATATTTCATTTCCCCCATCTCCCCCAAGTTTCAATAAGTTGGCCAGTAGTGACAGACAGAAGACAAGGGTCAAAATGAGATACAGATGGAAGCTTGTGTTTGTGTGAACTTTGCAGAATTAATTCCATGACAACAAAGCACTAGCACATTAGTCAGTCTTATTTGTGATTAGAAGAGGGTGTTAGAGTATTGCGAAGCTCAAGTGATCACTATACTATAATGCTAGAGACTGCCCTATGTAGGCCAAAGGTCAAGTGCCAAATACATTTATTGTATATGTTATTCTGTGTCTACTCATTGTAAATCTTAATAATCTGGACTAAATTTGGTATTCCTTTCCATAGAACTCTGCCACTATTTGTCGGGAAATCTCCTGCCCTCTCATGCCTTGTGCCAATGCCACTGTGCCTGATGGTGAATGCTGCCCACGTTGTGGAACTCGTAAGTTAAGCATTTTTTAAAATGTTGACAGTATATTGTTGCAAAATATGACTGCATTTGTCTAAACACTTTATTAATATATTATAGCATTATTATTATTTAAGACAGCTGGAATCTGCTCTAAACAACTCTCTCCCTCTTCAGTGAATGACTATCCTGATGATGGCTGGTCTCCCTGGTCTGAGTGGACTTACTGCTCAGTGACCTGTGGCCGTGGCATCCACCAACGTGGGCGCTCATGTGATCGCATCAACAGCAACTGTGAGGGTACCTCGGTGCAGACCAGAGACTGCCACCTGCAAGAATGTGACAAACGCTGTGAGTCATAATGCATGTGGGAACTTCAGACCTAATCTGTATCTATTCACTATGGATCAACCGATTATCCACACATTGTTTCTACATAAAAAAACACTACTTTATTTTCTGTACACAACATGCAAATTTGATATAATGAAAAGCAAGGATGACTAAGGTTAGAATTTTGTATTGCAGTCAAGCAAGATGGAGGTTGGAGCCACTGGTCTCCCTGGTCCTCATGTTCAGTGACCTGTGGCATGGGTGTCATCACTCGCATCCGCCTCTGTAACTCACCCACCCCACAAATGGGAGGCAAAGACTGTCAAGGAGAAGGCAGACAGACAGAACCATGCAAGATGTCCCCTTGTCCAAGTAAGCAATTTTTATATATTTATATAAAACTAGTATTTGTGGTTATTATTGCTAGCACTGTATAACAGTGTAAATTTTACATATTTAAGTAATTGGATTTTGTAAAATCACTAAATGCCAACGTATTTAACAAAAGTTAACCTGACACACATCAATCGTTACTGAAGACCCAATCTCTGTTTCCCTCCTTATCTGTGGCTTAGTCAATGGAGACTGGGGGCCATGGTCACTTTGGGACTCTTGCTCTGTCACTTGTGGTGGTGGACTACAGAGCAGACATCGCCTTTGTAACAATCCTGTGCCCAAATATGGTGGAAAAGAGTGCATAGGTGACTCCAAAGGCACCCGCATTTGCAACTCTCAAGACTGTCCCATTGGTAAGCAGGGCACTCACTTTTAGTATTTTATTTGTCTTCTATTCCCAACTATGTCCAGCAAACAACTGATCCTTTTTTTTTTTTTTTTTTTTCTAAAGATGGCTGTCTTTCCAACCCTTGCTTTGCTGGTGCTAAGTGCACCAGCTTTCCTGATGGCTCCTGGAAGTGTGGGGAGTGTCCAGTTGGGTATACTGGAGATGGAATCCATTGTGAAGACATTGATGAGGTATGAACGTTGTGAAGAGAAACATGATACATATATTATGTCACAAATGATAATACTGTGGCTTGTTAAGTGTAAACTTTGTTTTTGCAGTGCAAAATGGTTCCTGATGCTTGCTTCACGCTCAATGGAGTCCATCGTTGTGAGAACACTATTCCGGGCTATAACTGCCTACCATGTCCTCCACGCTACTCTGGAACTCAGCCTTTTGGTAGGAGCAGTGATCAAGCTATGGCAAACAAACAGGTGAGAAATGTGATGAAGTTCTATATTGTTGTTCTTCAGACCTGTACAGTGTGGAATCCATCAGTAGATATTATTCAATTTATGAACACCTGTATATTTGGCCAGAGTTTTGTTAAGTCTTTTGGAGTAAGTGATTCTGAAAAGTGGCTTTGTGGATGGTCTCTGGATCACTGCAGAGATGCCTGCACATATAGACACTTGGATCTTTTCTGATGACATTTAAATCAAACTTGTTATGAGGGTACATGATTAAACACATGCCACTTTTAAATTTAATAAGTAAATATACTTCTCAGAAACTTATGAGATTTCTGTGCAGCCCTTAGTTTGATAATTGCTGAATTACAGCAAGAAAAAAATGACAGCTCTCATCCTGTTCATTTATGTGTAGAGAATAAGGCTCAGTCATATCATATCTCCTCTAGGTCTGTGCACCAAGGAACCCATGTGAAGATGGCAGCCATGACTGTAACAAAAAGGCCAATTGTATTTATTTGGGCGTTTTCTCTGACATCATGTTTCGCTGCGAATGCAAGCCAGGCTATGCTGGTAATGGTTATATATGTGGAGAGGACACTGACCTGGATGGCTGGCCCAACAGTGATCTCCACTGTGTTGAGAACGCCACCTACCACTGCAAGAAGGTAACTACAGTCTTCTTGACTGTATTCATGGAAACCACATCACACTGAGATTGCAACCCCTTAATCTAAACTTCAATCTTTTAGGACAACTGCCCTAGCCTTCCCAACTCTGGGCAAGAGGATTATGACAAAGATGGAACTGGGGATGCTTGTGATTATGATGATGACAATGATGGGATCCCTGATGATAGGGTGAGTTAAAAACACTTTTTCCACCCCTATGCAATGCTTGTTTATGCAAAGTACAGTAGGAAGAGTGGAGGCATGAACTAGTCTACCAGCAATAACAATAATAGGTATAATGTCAGTGCTCAAAACCCCTTTGGTTTTATATGTATGATTTAAAGTTCTATTTATGGGGGGAAAAGAACTGGACAAATAAATAGCACATTCCCCAGAGCCAAATCTTAAATACCAGCACAGATAGATTTTGAATAAAGCAGTCTGTGGTGTACAGCTCTAGGCACTGACGTAGTGTTCATGTTGATGGGGGGAAAAATGAGCCTCACATGTTTAAATGGTTGCTTTAGTACATATCGTTGACATTACATTGTCTGCACTGACGCGCATGGAATGTTTCTGTATTAAACATGTTTCTGTCTGAAACAGGACAACTGCCCATTTGTCTTCAACCCAAGGCAATATGATCAAGACCAAGATGAAGTCGGTGATCGCTGTGATAACTGCCCATATAACAGCAATCCAGACCAGATTGATACAGATAAAAATGGAGAAGGCGATGCTTGTGCAATTGATATCGATGGTGATGGTAAGAGTCAAGCTTAGTAATATGATAACAATAGGGAATTGAACATTTTAGTTAAAGGGAACAGTCCAAAGATAACCTTGCTAATGAAATGATTCCTTACTCAGGTATTCTGAATGAAAACGACAACTGCCCATACGTGTATAATGTTGACCAGAGAGACACTGACAAAGATGGGGTTGGAGACCACTGTGACAACTGTCCATTGGAGCACAACCCTGATCAGGTAAGTCACTCTCTATTCCTGACATGTTTTGCCAATGACAGTTTTTTTAGAACTTGGTATGTAGGGCAACAGACAATGTTCAAACCCTAAAAGCATTGCTTCGCATCCACCAGACCAGAGTTGTCCTAGTATAACCTATATTTCAATATGTCTAAGTAGATAGAACTGAACAAAGATATAATCTAGACTAGAAGTTAAACAGGCAGAATTTTTTATTGTGGTATTATATCATGAGCCATGAATGCACCTCTATCCATGTGGGAGTGAAGACAGAGAATGACATTTCAGTAGAATAACCACTGAATTATTGAGGCATTACAAAACTAATTAGCAGCCTTTCTCAATGATGGTCTGCACAACAGCTTCATTCATTATTTTCCTCCTACAGATTGACTCTGATTCAGATAATGTGGGTGACAAATGCGACAGCAATCAGGACATTGACGACGATGGTCACCAGAATAGTCTGGACAACTGCCCATACATCCCCAATGCCAACCAGGTCGATCATGACAAGGATGGCAAGGGTGATGCATGTGACCACGATGATGACAATGATGGTGTGCCTGATGAGAAAGACAACTGTAGACTGGCCTTTAATCCAGATCAATTAGACTCTGATGGTATGCACAATTCCAAACTTATGACTTGATTTTTGGATCAGGTTTTTTTTTTTCTTTTTTTTTCTTTTTTCTGAAATTTCTTTTTAACTTTCTCAGTTTGACCTAAACATTATATTTTCTTCTAGGTGATGGACGGGGTGATATTTGCAAGGATGACTTTGACCAAGACAATGTCCCTGATATTTTGGATGTTTGTCCAGAGAACTTTGCCATCAGTGAAACAGATTTCCGTAGGTTCCAGATGGTTCCTCTAGACCCTACAGGAACTTCACAAATTGACCCTAACTGGGTGGTCCGCCACCAGGGTAAAGAGCTTCTTCAGACAGTCAACTGTGACCCTGGCATTGCTGTTGGTAAGTACCTGAAAAATTCAATCAAATAGAACAAAAAATCATCAGTGAGGGCATAATTTAACCATCATCATTGCCTTCTGTTGTCGCTCAGGATATGACGAGTTTAATGCAGTGGATTTCAGTGGAACCTTCTTCATCAATACTGACAGAGATGACGATTATGCTGGATTTGTGTTCGGCTATCAGTCCAGTTCCCGCTTCTACGTAGTGATGTGGAAACAGATCACACAGACCTATTGGTCTCACATACCCACAAAAGCACAGGGCTACTCTGGACTGTCCATCAAAGTGGTCAATTCCACCACAGGTCCAGGAGAACACCTTAGGAATGCATTGTGGCATACTGGAGACACAGCAGGACAGGTAATTAGCATTTGCCCTTGAAAAATGCTAGGTCAGATCTTTTTTGCATAATGTGATATTTACATCACATTTTGACCATCTTAAATTCCAGGTGCGCACTTTGTGGCATGACCCCAAGAAAATTGGCTGGAAGGATTTCACTGCCTACAGATGGACTCTCATCCATAGACCCAAAACTGGACTTATCAGGTTAGTGTCCATCTTACGACCTTTTCTTTTATAACAGAAACATATAATCCATGGTTCAAACCTGGTCACCATCCTGTTTTTGTTTTCAGAGTCATCATGTATGAAGGCAAGAAAGTCATGGCAGATTCTGGAAATATATATGACATGACATATGCTGGTGGAAGACTTGGCCTCTTTGTCTTCTCTCAGGAGATGGTTTACTTCTCAGACCTCAAATATGAATGTAGAGGTAATTTACATTATTTCATTTTTAGGAATTAAATTGAAATGAGTATAGTCCAGATGAAAGCACTTTGGAGATTGGTTTACTAATATTTGTTTTGTCTGTCCTTTTCTTTCAGATGTCTAAAAGGATGATTTTTTAGGAATGTGTCATCATTTGTTGTTGTTGTATCAACCTAGACAAATAAATGTGTGTTATGAGACAAGGCCCAAGGAACTCTGTGATGGTGGGACCAAGGCAACAAAAGGAAAAGTTACAAGGTCATGTGACCTTTGAACTAAAATCAGCTGGATAACGATCATATACCTGCAGAAAAGCAGGTAAATCATCATCTCTGCATGGAACAGGGAAACAAAAACCTTTAAGACTTCTCCATTTCTAAACTGGTCTCCTGCTATTGAGGACCAAAAAAAAAAAGAAGAGTTATTGTTTATAATTTAAATGTACAGATCTGCTGTGGACTATGATCCCGAGAGAAAGAAACCTCTCATTATATAAAGTAAAATTGTAAATCCATTTCCTTTTAGTAGACAGACATGGGCTGTCGGTTACTTCAAGCAAATGAGTGTTTTCTCTATGAATGTTTGTCAGAAAGACCCCACTTGAGGTTGTGTGCTAACTGGAAAGCCACTTACCCTTTTCTGGAGGCATTAAATACATTCGGATGTTCTCAGGGTTAAAGGGACCTTTGTCATCAATTTTTCAAAGCAATACAGTATGCACCACAAAAGTTTTTTACAACAATACTTAGACCATATCTAAATACTAAATGAATTATTGCCTGTTACTATGTAACAGGCAAATAGACATCTCAGTTGTTACATTGTTTTAATTTATATTATTGACACCCCTTGTGTATGTATATATATAAAGATGAAAAAAAAACATTGAGAACAAACTGGATCTTTGTGGTAGAATTTATTTTATTTTGTATTAATAGTAATAAGTTTTATCCAAATTCCAAACAATTTTGTAATTTTTAGCCATGCTTGTACTATGCTCTGCATTCTAAATAACAAAGAAAGACAATATACAAATAATACCTCATACTAGAATATACATCAGTTACATTTTTATTTAGTTAGCAAGTGTAGTACAAATCGTATGTTTTCAAAATGTATATAATACAAAATATTTTTGCCCCATACCCTACAGGGCATAAATGATTTTTTAATGTTGTGCTTAGTGAATGAATGATGCATTTTTAAAATAAGTTATTAATGATGTTTGATGTATTTGAAGATGTAGTTTCATGTTTGTAGATATGTGCTATTTAAATAATTTATCAGGAAGTGTGATGTTTTTGGAAGTGTTCTTTATGTATAAACAGTTTGCACAGTGATGTGAGGATGTTTTTATTGTCTGTTATTGTTGTTGTTATTGTTGTTGTTTTTGTTGTTGTTGAACCCCCTCCCCCCACCTCTGAATGAGGATTGCCTTGTACTATGAGGGTTGCCTTATATTTTTATATAAAAATTTCTCCCACAGAAATGCTGTTTTTACTGCTATGTTAATTTTTAAAAGAACAAACAATAAACAGTTAAAGATTAAACTGTTGTCTGAGTTTTAGCCAATGGAGCGACCAAAATGATTCTATTCAAGGTGTCAGTCATGCAGCTAAGAAAATAACAATAATTTTATTTTTCTCCTCAATGTGTGCTCATAAATATATGATCTAAAATCAGGATCAAACACACTGACTTTGTGATTATTACTGTTTTAACAGCTACACTCTAATCCCATCAAACATTCCCACAGTGCACAACAATTTATATTCTATTTAGCCCCAAAATCTTCCTAAACTCAATGACTGTCTGGCCATTCTCATCTGACCTCTCTCAACAACAGGGTGTCGCTGCCCACATAACTGTCACTCACTGGGTATTTTTTGTTTTTCACACCATTCTGTCTAAACTCTAGAGACTGTTGCATGTGAAAATCCCAGGAGATCAGCAGTTATTGAAATCTCAAACCAGCCCTTCAAGCACTAAAAACGATGTCATGGTCAAAGTCACTGAGATCACTTTTTTTTTTTTTTTTTTTTTTTTTTTTTTTAAATCATTCAGGTCAGTGGACACACACAATAAACACCAACTACTGGACTCCTCTAAATGAAAACATAGCCCAGGATTAAAAAATAAAAAAGGGAAAGCAACAGAAGACAGAATGAATTCAGCACTTAAGGGCAAACATGCCTAGAATGTTTGGAATGGAACTGAATGGAACTAATAAATTACTTCAGTCATATTTTTTTTCAATTCAATTTTATTTGTATAGCGCTTTTTACAATAGACATTGTCTCAAAGCAGCTTTACAGAAACCTATAAACACAGTATACCGATTTTAAATTGCGACGGTGGCAAGGAAAAACTCTCTAAGATGTTAAGAGGAAGATGTTCTGTTGAACTTTATCAATGTAAGGTACTAATCAAAAGTAATGTCATGTATTTTGTAATATTTTGCATGTATTATGAAATATTATAAAAACACATTACAACAGTATCGTTCTGTTATATAAAAAACATATTCTGGGCCCTACAGCCTCTATATTGTTTTTGCTACTATTTACCACATGGATGCTAGCTTCTTTCTCATTTCTCATTAGGACTGCAGCTGCACCTGTGCTTCTTGTTGCTGTGTTCACAGCTCTTGGTTCACAGGAATGGTTGGAGTTTCACAAGTTTCCTGCAGCAACTCTGAGAGAGCAGAACTGGATAGACGGGGTGAGCTGGCCAGCAGAGACATTATGTGACCTTCTACAGCACAATAGGGTCTGGGGTCTGAGAAACCTTCTGTACCTGAATCAGAACTTCTGGTCAAGACCATCTCACATTCCACCAGCAAGCTCTTCATCTGCTCTTCATTCAAACTCTGCAGGTGAAAACATGACAGATCAGAGAAACACAAATTTGCTAAAGTAGTAACTAAAGTGACTGCAAATACTAATCCTCAAGATCTTTAACTTCTGACAACTACATTAAAATTATTTTATCATTGAGGATTAGTGGAGACTCTAAACATGAATATTCTTACATTGTCATCTCACACAAATTTGCTGTGAGAGGATGGTCTCATCTGAGCCCCCTCAGGATCTACCCAATGTCAAATTTTTCACTCAGACCGTCATATATCACATCACATCACATGCTGATTCTACCTTACGTGATAATGACAAGAGTAATTTACCTATTTAGTAATAATCACTCTGGTTCCTCCTCTTCCATTTCATTTAGATTAATATTTTCTTCTCTAAACTGTCAAGACAGGCTCCACAAACTTGACATATGTTTTTGGACTTGACTTCAACCTCCTCCAGGCTTGCCTAATGGGAACTTTTGTCTAAGAGAGTAACCCCAAATTGTATTCTTTCCATGCAAAAGTAATAACTAGCCGCTATAACAGCAGATCTCAGGATATATATATTTTTTTTTTTACACATTAACACAAATCAAACCCCAACCAATGGAAAATTTGAATAATTGACTCTAAATGATAGAATTTACCATAATGAAAACCCTACAAAAAAGTCTTATGAAAAATGCAAAGTAGGTCAGTGGTCAGGATTTGGCACTAAATTTCTCGTGCTGGAATCTTGTGTTGGCCTGGGGAAAACATGTCTTTGGATCAGGGATTTATGTGTTTGAACATGCTGAAACTTAAAACAGTTTCAGAAACTCTTGGGCTATCTCTGTAAGCTGTACAAAAATCACACAGGCATGTTAAATACTATCCACTGGTGTGAGGTCTCTAGATCACAGCTTAAAACAAAAAGTGTGATTCTTGTTTGCTGTGGGTGCCCACTTGGCTGCACACTAAAAGACAGCCAATCTATTATATTAAAAGATGATAACCATAGCTTATAGAGACTCGTATTTTGGCACAAAAAATAGCCTTGATGATCAAATATATGTTCCGGATTTCGGAATTTAGTATTGGCCGAAAGACAGTCAGGGTTTTCTAATTTCGTTTGGTTGCTGTTAGGTGTATTAATCCAGTAAAACAGTTTGCTGTTTACAGTGCTGTGAAAAAAGTATTTGCCCCATCCTGATTTCTTCTGTTTTTGTGCATCTCTTATACTAAATTGTTTCAGAAATTAAAACAAAATACCCAATTTAAATTAATACAAACCCAATTCCAGAAAAGTTGGGATGCTGTGTAAAATGTAAATAAAAACAGAATGTAATGATTTGCAAATCCCATAAAGGCATATGTTATTCACAATAGAACATAGAAAACATATCAAATGTTTAAACTGAGGAAATGTACCATTTTAAGGAAAAAATAAGGTAATTCTGAATTTGATGGCTGCAACACGTCTCAAAAAAGTTGAGATGGGGCCAACAAAAGGCTGGAAAAGTAAGTGATACTAAAAAGAAACAGCTGGATGTTAATTGGCAACAGGTCAGTAACATGATTGGGTATAAAAAGAGCATCTTAGAGAGACAGAGTCTTCAGAATTCAAGATGGGTTCACCAATCTGTGAAAAACTGAATCTACAATATGTGGAACAATTCAGAATAATGGGAAGAGTTACAAAGCTATTTCAAAGGCTCTGCAACTGAAAGAACCACAGTGAGAGCCATTTTCTCCAAATGGCACAGTAGTGAACCTTCCCAGAATTGGCCGACCTTCCAAAATTCCTCCAAGAGCACAGCAACAATTCATCCAGGAAGTCACTAAAGACCCAAGGACAACATCAAAGGACCTACAGGCCTCTCTTGCATCAATAAAGGTCACTGTTCATGACTCCACTAT
>JANDJT010000228.1:9204167-9225449 GCA_024331685.1 Stegophilus panzeri
GGGGGGGGGGGGGGGTTAGGGGTTCAGGATCGTCTCTGTTACATTAGGCTTGGTGGATATCTTTTATGCTTGAAAGATCTTCATATAATTATTAAATATTTCAGAATATGCAATATGTGTCTTACAATATTCTACATTAAGAATTATAAGTCAATAATTGATGTGGTATCCCATTATGGTTCACTAAGAACCATGGCTTTTGTACTGCAATTGCTCTGATTTATATAACTTTGTTTATAAGGGAACACTTCACTTCATCAATCACAATAAACGAATACAGTTGGTGGTATTCTTAGATAGAAATGAACTGGAAAAAAAAGCAATATACACGTAAATAAAAATGGTTGTTATTGTTGTTGTTCTTGTTAAATATACAAAATGCTATTAATGCAAAACACAAGGTATACTGTTACTGGTTAGACCACAACTGTCACACAGGTTTACACAGCGAAGAAAGATTTAAAACAGTTCTTTTCACCACCAAAACAAGTCCATCTTTAAGGCTCTGCCCATGTGGTGACCATATGCTGATGGTCAAAAGAGTGTTTTCTGAGTCAGTGTGCTTGGCATGCTATAGCTGCACCAAAATGCTACAACAGCAGAAACAGAACTGCATGGTACAAGTTATATGTGGCTAAATGACAAATGTGGGAAACAGCAAAGTAGATTTTTTTTACTGAGTTTTTCTTTCATTTAAGACTTTTGACTTTTACTCACTACATTTCAAAAGTGGACCACTTCAAGCAGTTGATTAATCTAAACTGTAAGTGATGTAACAACAAGAACAGAAGGGTAAAGGATCCCTTGATGTATATATTTGTAAATTTCTTGTCTATGTAGCTCCTTAATACCTGATAACCAAGACTGGGTCAATCAAGGACGGTGTAAAATACGGAGTATAAAAACTCATTGAGAAGTATTGCTCCCCTCTAGCTTTTATTGCTAAGAACTTGTTTTTCTATTGTCCTTCACATACAAGTAAGTCATTGTCATAGTCATTGTCATTAACTACAAGTTAGCTTCATAGTATCCTAATGCCTAATTACATCCAAGTTGTTATATTATTTTTCTACTTCATGATTGACTAATCAATATTCTTGTTGCTTCTTACTTTAGTCCTTTATTGATATTATGTAGTTTATTTTCTTTAGTTTTATTTTTGCATTGTTTAGTAGTAACTGCTATTTTTCCCTGAATGCAGTTTTTTTTTTATTCTTTGTTAGTTTATATCTCCTTCTGTGTTTTTCAATACACCATGCACTAGTCCTTGCTCTGTCCTTATCACTGTTATATTTCATTTGTGATTGACTGTCTGTACACATACATGCGAGAACACTCTCTTGCATCAAAAAAGGAAAAATAACCAAAAGCACACCCAATATCTCTGTCCACTTTCTAGCTAGTTTGTATTGGAGCAGCAAGCTTATGGCAAGCAAACTAGTTTGTATCATCATCATTATCATGATAGCTAAATTTTGAGAAACTGGTGAAAAAGCTGGTGTTAGTTATTGCATTAGTTAATGTTTGTCCATGTTTCTTGGTGCCTTGTCAAAAGTTGCAGGAACCAAAAACACTCATTTATTATTATTTCTTGAACTTTCATATTTAAAGTACATTTAATAGTTTCCATGTTTGTACTTTAACATGAGTAAAGAACTTAAAACTCTACATCAACTTTAACCAAAGTATATTTTAGATTAGTTTGTGTGCCTTTCTTGAGTAAGGAATTTGTGTATTTCTGTTACATCTGCCAAGTAGTCATGTTGATTTTGTATCATAATCTGCAGACATATGATGCTCTCAACACATGCTGTCTCTAAAGAAACACTGACTCAAAATGCAACAATTACAAATAAATTATAGAAACAAACATACAAACAAACAAACAAAAAAAATCTTGTGCAAAAGTGGTTTTATTGGATTTCTCTTTTCGGAATGTACTAACTGCATTTCAAGTTTCCTTTTTAACTGAATGACTACTTTGGAAACTTGACTTGAAGCCCAGACACACTCTTTTGTCCGAGGCCTAAGAAACTCTAGCTGTGTTCCTTTACAAGAGCATGGAAACATGGCTGCGGCTTCACACATCTGACTGACAACATATGGTAGGGTTAAAATCTGACAGAAAACTTGAGAAGACTTTAGCTAGCAAGCATTTTAAAATGTTTCCATTGCTGAAACGTCTGAAACAAATCTAACTAACTGTTCCAAAAGCAATTCTGTCAGATTTTCTGGAAGTAAAATGCAATGATGGAACAGCCCAGAAATGTACTTCTGGCCAGTGAAAGAGACAGCATGGGTTCACTAGGTTACCCAAATGGTTTTAATTATCTAGGGAGAGGCTATACATTTGTGAAAGTCCTTGTCTAATAGTCATGATGCCTAGCTACTATTAGTCCTTTGTTACAAAAATCTATTACTCTAGGAATTCAGTTTTAATAAAAATTCTTATTTCAATCAACAGATTGTACACTATGGTTAGAATTGGATGAGAAATATGGGTACATTATTACTTGCTTTAATAAATAATTTATTAGTGTTTGCAAGTTAACAACAACAGGTGGCAGGTGAAAATAGGTTCTACTTTACCCCCTAACCACCAGATTTCAACACTGGGATACGTTCTTGTATGCATGTGCACACATGCCGAAGCCTTATACACAAAGTTATGTAGTGGTCCACTATAGAATACCATCATTAATTGCCTCTGGTCTCTTCCACCTTCTTGCCTTGTACACACATTGGTCATTTTTCTAAGCTTCGCTAAATGACCAAAAGTATGTGGACACCGGCCGTCACACCCTTATGTGCCTATTCCAAAAGCATGGACATTAACATGGTCCCCCGTTTGCTGTTATAACAGCCTTCACATTTCTGGAAAGGTTTTCCCCTAGATTTTGGAGGGTGCCAGTGGGAATTTGTGCTCATTAGAGAATTAAAGCATTAGTGAAGTCAGACACTGATGTCAAGTGAGAAGGCCTGGGGCACAGTCAGTGTTGTAATTTATCCCAAAGGTGTTCAGTGGTGTTTAGGTCAGGGCTTGGACCACTCGAGTTCTTCCACACCAACCTTGGAAAACCTTGTCTTTATAGACCTCACTTTGTACACGGGTGCAATGACATGACTAAACAGGACTGGGCCCTTTATTTTCAGTACTTTTTGGCCATACAGTAGAGTGTACCAGGTGAACCTGTTTTTTAAAGCTGGTGTCAGCTTCATGTTAGCTTTGTGTTAACTTTATCTTAGCTTCTTGTTAAACATCTATAACAAAAGCACAAAGTTATTTTATGACTTCTACATTACTGAGTCAGTACAAGAAAAATGTTGCAGAAAAATATGTTTGTATGTCCATAAACAAAGCACATATTACATAACAGACCACTTGTGTGGCAATCAAAGTCTCCAGAAGAACTGTGGCAGATCCTCAAAGATTCTTAGTAAAAATTACCAGCCAATTTCCTTATAAAACTTCACAAATTGTACCCGAGACCACAGATTTTTTTTTTTTTTTTTTTTTTTAAAGAAAAGAGTTATCACACCAAATATTGACTTTGTTTAGCTATTACTGTTTAGTGCTCTTTATAGTATTTTTTATGTAGAAAGGTTTAATATTATTTCTGAAGGCATCTTTGCTTTACAGTATTTCTTTGCATGTGCAAAGATTTTGGCACAGTACTATATATGTACTGCATCCAAGAGGCTGGGCCCTCTTAGGTATCATGGCACAGGAGTAGGCCTCCAAGTGGTGGAGTGGATCGCCCTTGTAAGTCCACACTTCTGATGCTGAGTCATGAGGTTAGTGGTCTCTACTGCCTTGTATGGTTGGAATTGGTTGCCCTCTGTAAGTTCCTGTAGGAATGCCTCCTCAAAAGAATGCATGAGATCTACCCCTCAGCATCTGTCAAGAGAGTCTAATGGGCGGTAACAGGAAATTACTGAGCATGGCTCAAATCACTTGTAGCTGACCTACATATCAAGGAGGTTCTGGTAATGTCTGGCAATTAAGTGGAATTAGCGTTTACCAGCTGACCTCAAAATTACAACAGCCCTTGTGGGCCTGGACATAGAGAGGCAATAAGTTGTTTCAGGCGACGTTGGAATCAAAGGTTTTAGCTATGCCACAGTGCTAAGTAAAACTACATTTAGAGCTTTAAGGTGGATGTGGGATGGTGTAGATTCTGACAATGGAATTTGAGCCAGCTAAACTTCCCTTCTCATCCCATGCTTTGTTGCTATGGCTCCCATCTAAGATCTCTGTGCACATTGAATCTTAGAGAATGCGATAATAGATCTGCTAACAGATCTTGCATTAGGCCCATGGTGGCTGCCAGTTCCTCCTACTTTCCTCTGCCCCTAAGGGCACTTTTTTTCCCTTCTCCATGGGGCTGAGCAAATGAACCCTCTGTCAACTGATGTTTTTCTTTGATGACACCACAAAGTAGCTCGCCTTCTTTTTCCTAGCAGGCCCTGTAGTCACATCAGTTGACAGCTTTACACCCCACAGTAGAAGTTTCTGAACAGGCTGCAGATTTTCCATGGCCCATGCATGACCAGTGTCAAAATTGACATCATGCTGCAGTTAGAGCAAGGCTGTATAAGTATTTGTCAAAGATGTCCTGGGATTTGGTCATGTCCAATTCCAACTTCATCGCTGCTTGGCAGAACAATCAACTTGTAATTATGCCCTGAAATACTTGTCTGCTCTCTGCAGTGGCAAAAATCTATAACTCAGCACTACAGTTAAAGTCACCCAAGGTAATGTCGATGCAGTCTCCTCAACAGTGCAGATTTTACCATACCAATTTTATGCAATCTTATATACGGTTTTTTTTAGTGCTTTCTTGGTGTCTTGGGAGACCTATTTTTCCCTCAGCAAGACAAGAATGGGGGAATTTTCCTACTGGGCTAGGAAACAATTACATGAGAAAACTCCATGAGTTTGGGAGGATACCACCCTGGTAAAACTTTTCTAATTATGAAATTTAAAAGCTAAAGCCTTTTTTATTGGCATTCTGTATTTCCATTTGGCATCTTGAAAGTTAATTGAAACAACAGTTGTGAATATACTCTGAGTTATTGCAGAGCTATTGTAATTTTCCTTAGTAACACAGACTGTTCACCAATTATTGTTAATATATGTGATATACGTGTACAGCTACAGTAAGTGTACTTTAGTTTGGTGCAGTACTTTCTATTTTATGGTACAGGTTTGTGTTAATGCTCTATAGATTTTAATGTAAAATTCTGTACTTTTTATAAGATTGTGTGAATGATATCTGGGGCTGGATGTTGATCTGGTTAGAAGGTTAACTAGCTATGTAACAACATTAATGAACTCTAGCTTCTCTAGTTTCTCACAGGAATTATTATTATTATTTTTTTTTTTACAACTTTATGTCAAAGGACACAACCACTTTCTCATAAAAAAAATAAATAAATAAATCTATGTTTGTTCTAGCCATACTCCTCTTATGACATTTAGGATATTATATTATCATTGTATCTTCTTTGCAGAAATAGTGCTCATAAAGCCTCACCTCTGAAGACTAACTGCTTTCCAAACATTCTGTGTAGACCAAAGAATGTCAGAATGCCTTTGTGACTATTAAGCAACTGTTATGTAATCCCAGGTTATAGCAATCTTATGTAACTCCCTCCATTTTAAATCTGGATTTGATCATCCCAAATGAATCTTTTGACTGAACCCAAATGCCGTTATGAGAAACGATCTTTTTTTAAACAAATGGTACACTTAAAGTATTCCATGGAAATATTTTGGGAATACAGGATTATGGCACACTGTAAAAAGTATAGGTAGTAGTGCTGTCCATATATTTTTAACCATGATGTGAAAGTTAAAATGCAACATATGGTATATTGGATGGAAAGAGTGAAGAATGGAAATTGGGAACCGCTTTGTTGCTTTGTGTATGAGATAACATCCTCATATAAAATTTTATAAGGCAAACAGATGCATGACTCTTTCTGAGATTCATTTAAGGCTGTGCTTACAATCCAAACAAATGTTAATAAAACACAACTAATTCTGAATAGATGCATGTATATTTTATGTAGGCAGAGAACCACATTCACTAGACTAGAACACATTGAAGATGCTCAAAAATTTATGGAGGATTTTGTATGTCTATTTCTATGAACGTTAACATGGGTAAATAATGAAAATAAAATATATTGGATTTTTTTTTTTCCTCTTAAATCAAAAAAGTGTAAGTAGTGAACATAGCATGATGGTTAGAGAGGCCTCTGAAAACACAAAATTCCTAAAAGTGGCAGATCAGTATATTTAGGAAAATAGCACAAACCTGAGAAAAGCTGCGGTAACGATAGGGGCCTCGCACAGACAGAAATTCCTGAAAAGGAAGAAGCTGCTGCAGTTTGGCATCAATGTGAAACAGTTGGTCAAGTTCAGCTGCATAGGGTGTGTAATCCTCATCCTGTGTTGGGAAACAGAGCACAGGGAAAAGTCTGTCTACAAGGACAGGATAGCAGAGTAAAGTCAGAAAATGTGTTAAATATAAAACAATAATTTTTGGGATGAATGTCATCAATGTTTCAGTAAAAAGTGAACCTATCAAATAATACTGTAGGTGTAACTCTAGATGCTTGTTTATCATTTTATTCCATGTACTGCCGTATGCGACATCTCTAAAACTTCTGAGAAATAAAACCAAAATAATAATAATAATAAAAAAAATAACCCTCCACCTGGCTGAGAAACTATGCTTTCATAACCTCAGAATTGAAGTAATGCAATGTGCTGCTACCCTGCTGTCTCTCTAAGGTAGCTTCAAATAGTTCAGAATGCAGCAGCCATCATCTTTATTAAGAAAATAAATCAGAGCTAATTAGTCCAGTTTAATAAAAGCTATGCTGGCTGCCTATGATGTTTTAAGCTCTGAAGACACTATCTCTGGTGTAGCTTTTTGAACTCCTGAAACAGGATCATCAGTCTTGAGCACTTCACTTAGCTGAGGCAGGTCTATTCTTAGTCCCAATAATTAGTTGGATGGAGATGTTTTTGTCTTATACACTATATGGCCAAAAGTTTGTGGAAACCTGACCATCACACCCATATGTGCTTGTTGAACATCCCATTCCAGATTTAGTCCCCTCGTCGCTCCACTCTTCTGGGAAATATTTCCACTAGGTTTTGGAGCATGGTTGTGGGGATTTGTGCTCATTCATCCACAAGAGTATTAGTGAGGTTGTGCACTGATGTTGGGTGAGGAGGCTTGGGGTGGAGTCGGCATTCCAGTTCATCCCAAAGGTGTTCAGTGGGGCTGAAGTCAGGACCTTGTGCAGGCCACTCGGGTTCTTCCACTCCAACTTTGGCAAACCATGTCTTCATGAACTCACTTTGTGCAAAGGAGTATTGTCATGCATAGTGAAAGAAAATTATAATGTTATAGCATACAACAACATTCTATACACTTGTGTGTTTCCAGCTTTGTGGCAACAGTTTGGGGAAGATCCATGGGTGTAAAGATCAAATGTCCACAAACTTTTGGCTGTATAGTGTATTACCTCTAAACTCTAGAATATTCTGCCATAGAACATCAGGAACTCCAGCTCAATTAGTGTTTTTAAATCAAGACCTAGTTAAATATATGTTAAATATGCTATAGTAACTAGTTGTTAATAATAATAATAATAATAATAATAATAATAATAATAATAATAATAACAATAAAAACAACAATACTACTACTACTACTACTACTACTTACTGCTACTACTACTGCTACTACTACTACTGCTACTACTAATAATAATAATAGTAATAATAATAATAATAATAATAATAATAATAATAATCTCTTTACAGATTAGGGGAAGATTTCAAAATTAAGATTGACAAGATTAACGTCTATGATAGCAGCATACATAGCTACTGCATATAATCTGGGAATAATAAATTGTTAGTGAATGAAGGGAGTCAAATATTAAGTAGATTATTAAAAAAAAACATTAAGAATCTCCTTCAGTAGAGATGAATTACAAATGATAACACAGGGAGAAAGGAAATCTTCCCTGAAATCCATGAAAAATAGAAAATTGTAATACAGAACATCTGGATGTGCTTGTATTAGGCACAGTCTCACTATAAGGAATGGAAAGAAAGAGATGAAATTCCAGTTCCAACTGCATTATGCAATTGGAATTGAAATTAATTGTGGTTTATAACTAGCCATGCTTCTTCTTCCAGCAATCTACAAATACTCTGATTAAATTTTGGAATGATGATGTCCTCATTTCCCAAAAACATCATAAGTGAGTAGATTGCCATGTACTAAATATCTAGGAGGAAGCTACTTGCTTAGTGTCTAACCTTATCTAAAAACACAAAGTATCACTAATTCATTATGTACTGGAGCAGTATGATTGTTAACCAATATGTCATTGCATCAAGTGTCTAGGATACATTTTCTGACTCCAGTGCCCCACCATTCTTCCACTATTCATCAAATAATATTACATGCTTACCATTGCCAGGCAATGAGATTTATTATATTATATTATATTATATTATATTATATATATTTAAAAAAAATTAAATTATTATTATTATTATTATTATTTTTACATATTTATTGTACATTTATTTATTAGCTATGCACTGTCTGTCTGAAGCAATGGAAAAAAGAAATAAACCAAGCTTAGGTTTTTGTTTTTCATTTTTAGCAAACACATCCCCTCAATCAGTTAACAATTTAATTTTAACAAACAACCTAGCTAACACCCCTGTCATGTTCCAAAGTGGTAGTGCTAAGTGTGGCTATTTATGATTATTGATTAAATTCAAGATTTGTGCTTGAACTAGGTAATGGCTGCATTTGACAATGATTACACTGGAAGAAACTGTGCTAAAAATGTAATCAAAAATCCAAATATCAGTGTTTGAATTGGGCAACTCGGTTTGAGGCAATGATGTAATGAAACCAGGCATGACTCCACTGAATGAATTTTAAATGTGTCCTGTTGATTATTTTAAATAGTTTTGATAGCCACTGCATGGTCAGGAATGAGATCAGTTCTGGCCTGAGCATCACACCCGTATATGGGCCTTCACCAAACTGTTGCCACAAAGTTGGAAGCACATAATTGTGTGGGATGTCTTTGTAGCATTACAGTTTCCTTTCACTGGAACTAAGAGGCCTAGCTCAAATATGTTCCAGCATGACAATGAAGTCTATGAAGACATAGTTGCCAAGGTTGGAGTTGAAGAACTTGAGTGGCCTGCACAGAGCCCTGACCACAACCCTACTGAACATCTTTGGGATCAATTGGAACGCTGACTACACCTCAGGCCTCCTCACCCAACATCGGTGTCTGACCTCACTAGTGCTCTTGTTACTGAATGAGCACAAATCCCCACAGCAACTTTCAAAATCTAGTGGAAAGCCTTCCCAGAAGCGTCAGGTGTCCACAAACTTTTGACCATATAGTATATAATGTGATGTCAGAGTTGGGTATTGGTAATATCATGCTCATTAGCAGCGTGAGAAGAGGAACAACTCAAACCTTAGAGTTGCTGTGCTCCAGGTAGAAGTTGCATTTTAACAATTTGAGGAACCAATCCCACAGAGACAGGATAATAAATGTAGAATAAAAGGACAGAAGGCATCTGCATTTGATCATGATGTCATATCAGAACCTGCCAAAGCTTTTCTGCGTCTGGTCATTCACGTGTCCGATCTCTGGGATGTGCCAAAAGACATAAAATGTGTCTACACTTTGCACAATAGCAAGGGCTCACAATAACAGGAAGTCTTTCAGCCTGCCCCTTTAGGTGGCCTCTGAGCATCTGCTCTCTTCTGTTTGGTTGCCATGCATAATTGGTGACGAACCCATTGCAAAGAGGAAAAGCACACCATAAATGCAGCTGCCAGATACTCTGGAGGAATGATGGACTATGCAGTATGAAAAGTAAACTGTGAAAAAGTGTAGCTTAGCCCTATGTGTATAGTGAAAAAATGTGAGAATGTCCAGATAGACATCATTAAATTGGATAACTGATGTTCACCACCCAGATGATGTCTTGCCTGAGACAGATTGGATTATATCCCTGCCTAGTGTGTGTGTGTGTGTGTGTGTGTGTGTGTGTACCTCTGGTTCGGCAGTTGGATCAACATAAGTATCCTCATCATCTATGTCCTTGAGGAGCTCCTCTAATCGTTCTTTCTCTTCCTGGGTCATTGGCCCCAAGCTTCCTGCACTACTGGCTAGCTGCATTTACACATACACATCACCTTCAGAATCGACAAAGCTAAGATGTCATGCTTAGTGAAAGCATAGAGCACATGCTGAGACAAATACAAGTGCTATAATTATACTCTAAAACATTTAACATTAGGGATATATTTATGAATTTAAAAGTTATATCCTGAACTTATATATTTCTGTAAAGCCGCTTTGTGACAATGTCCATTGCTAAAAGTGCTTTACTAATAAAAATTGAACTGAACTTAATCATCAGAATTTAAACAATACTCCTTTCTTATGCTTTTGACAATTATGGTCCAGCACCACCTTTGGAATAGAAACTGACCATCATAAAAGTTATTTACATCCTGTCCAGATCAAAATAGCCCATTTGGAATAATATTTAAAATATTTTTTCAATATGAAACTTTAGCTCAATTTCAGCAAAACTGAAACGTATATAATAAAATAATGTTAAATATCATATTTATTTAATAGAGATAATATGCAGGTCATTCTGAGTAACAGGATTAGTTAAAGTAACTGGTGTTTGTAAATATCAAGCCATTTTTTGCTCCATGTCATGTCTTCAGCTCTCATCTACACAAGTGCATAGAGTTGCCAGCAGGATGTTCCCCAAGCATGTGCAGTAGTACTTTGTTAATTCCCAGGCACAGTATATTGTGATAAACTGGGTATATTTGATTTGTATTGCCATATACAACTGATGCAAATGGATTCATACAGCTGAGATTTTACAGTTATACTGTGTTGGCTTTTAAAACTATTTATACGTTAGACATGAATCTCGTCATACATTTTGTTCTGAACAAATGATACCTCAATGTTTTTCTTGATGAAATCTTGGCTATGGTTGGTCTTGCCCATCACACTCTGCCTGCTTTCTGTCTGCTTGACTTCAGGACATACTTCAACAGAGTTTGAAGACTTGCCATGCTCACCGACCTCCGACCCAGAAACTAGTAAAATGATACAGTCCACAAAAGCAGTTTAAAATTTAAGTCAATCTTTATATTTTTACAATAAAGCAAAACTTTCAAAGAATAACTGACTCCATGTCTGCTAACATTAGAGTTAAATTCCATTCTACATTATCGAGTCAGTACAAAACATTTTAGATTTCCAAACATTAGTTTTCCAACACAAAATTAAATGATAAAAGAAAAATGTTTGTATGTCAAAAAACATAATGAATGCTGATGGGTTTTGCTGCAAAAATAAGAAGCAAGTGCAACAGTCAAAGTCTCTAGAAGAATTGTGGCTGGTTCTGCAAGATGCTCAGTAAAACTTACCAGCTAATTTCCTTATAACACTGCACTAATTATACCGGAGACTACTATTTATTTTTATTTTTTTTAAAGCAAAGGGTCGTCACAACAAATAGTGACTTCATTTCATTTATTACTGCTGTTTATTGTTTTTTATTGTATTATACAGTTTACTGCTCTTTATAATATTCTTTAAATGTAGAAAAATATAATTTCATTATTTTTGAAAGCATCTTTGCTCGACAGCATTTATTTGCATGTGCCGAAGACTTTTGCACAGTACTGTATATTATATTCAAATATATATATATATTTATTAACACACACAATATATATAATATACATACATACATACATACATACATACATACACACACACACTACTGTGTATATATAAGAACCTTTATAATAACTGTATATGCCAAAATAACCTCTTTCTGAGCAATTATGATGGATATGATGACATATTACTAGTATTTTTAGCACCATTCCCATGATGAATTGTATAAAACATTAAATATAATTTAAGTTTTTTGTCCTCTTTACCTCCATTTAGGTTTATAAAGGGTTTTTTTTTCTCTTTAAGCATTAATTTTACATGTAGATTACTCTACAATAATAAACCTACCTGACACCCAATAAAACTACAAACGAGTTAGACATGAGTTAGACATGAGAATGATTTGTAATGTTAGGAGGCCCTCTAGTGCAGCAAATGAGCAAAACTACTATAAATCTAGATTAGGAAGACAGGTCAGTGCAATTTTATTGTGTTCATTAAAAATTAGAGACCAAATATTTCTTGCCTTTATTTCCAGGTCTGCAGCTTTGGTCATTCTCTTGATCTGGAACTTGGGTCCCAAATAAAGGTACATAATCCACCTCTTCACTGCAATCCTTGGCTAGAGTGAATCAAGTTAATTTATATCATAGTAACTAGTTTTTCATCTCATATAACTTTTAAGTCATATTTAACTACATTTATGAAAAAAAAAAAAAAAAGATTAAACTGAGGACAAAAGGTTCATGATTATGATTCCACTTCCTTACATTGCATACTGCCAGGATGATTTCCTTTAAAACCAGTGGTGTCTAGCTGTGTTATGGTTTTCTTGTGGAATACCAGTTGCAAAGCAGTCACCCCATGACTGTAATTCCAAGTGGTAAAACAAAAAAAGCTTTTGCCTCATTGCCTAGAGATCATGAGTTTGAATCCTGACGCCGCTCAGCAAATATTTCTAATCCAAAAGAGCAAAATTTGCAGTGCTCTCTGGGGGATTGCATACTCTCTTTTCTGTCAATCACAGTGAAACTAGCCAATCGTGGCTGTCTGATAGTTCATGCAGAAGGCAGTGGATAGAGCTTTGCTCTGAGTGTATTACGATGCCCCTTGATGCAGCATGAACAACACTTTGAAAGATGCGTTGGACATGATAGCTTTTGCCTTAGTTGTTGAACGACAGGTGAGACCTGACTGGTGGGTGGGAATTGGCCAAAACTAAATTAGGAGAAATCCAGTGGAAAACCTCATGAGCATGACTCAATGGAGGAATGCTCTTGTCCTGGCAGTGGGCATAAGGTAAATGCAGGCATTGTTAGCAACAATGTAACAGAGTAATGAAGAGCAGAGCATAGGGGCATTTAGTACAGCTACTTCACACAGAGACAAACCCTCATGTACTCTCAGTAGCTGCTTCTGGTTCTATATTTGAGGCCCATCTTGGTGTGGTATGCAACAACATATGTGCTGCAGGCACGTATTAAGGCTGGCTGAGACTGGGCCATTATAGCAATTATCCATGGGTCTGTTAACACAAGTGAGAAGGCAAGCGCAAGACCCAGACACAGGCCCAGGAGGCAGTACATTATCAACTCTATCTGCCTGAAACATGAAATAAGCACTTGAGGTATTACCTTTAGGCAGCCCAGTCCTCACATTATTCTTGTTTAGGTGAATTTCAAATATTTCAAATAACAGCAGGGGGAGTTACAGAACACAGAACACAGAACACAAAAGCCTCAAATCACTGCATGTGGTGGGGCATCCCAGCAGAGTACCTGAAAAGATAGTCAACAATGTGTTGGTATTTCCCTCTATAACTGAAACATTGAAGCTTCATAATATTAGATCAGAGACGCCACACCAAAAGATTGGCTAAGATCTAGCCAGTTGGCTAAACTGACCCCAGACGTGCAGTCTCTCCAGGATAAACAGTACATCAGGGCCAGAGTGCCTAATGAGGTTCTTTTCAAGATGTTCTCAAGATTCCATAAAAGGGAGACAGAATCTGCCATGCTCTAGATAAAAACTTAAATGTCTTCTTAAAACAACTGTTATTCCATATGCTATGCATACCAGATCTGATGTGAGTATTGAGCAAACATGACTGGTTTGAAACCATAGAGCTAAAAGAAACATATTTCCACATTGCAACTGCCAAAGCTCCTGATCATTGGAAGCTTGACTCATGTACTATTTGAATTTTCATGATGGAAGATGGTTTTACTCACTATGCTGTAAAACACTGGGCATAAAACCCCTATTTAACAAAGTGAACAATATTTTGGAGTTTTTGCTAGAAACATTTTGGGTCTACCATAAAAGTGCACATGTCAGCATTGTCTATGCACTGGGGAGTAGTTCATAGTTTGCTGCTGAATGCATGAATTAATTAAAAATGGTCTCTAATCTTCATGCAAAACCAAATGCAAGTAACTAATCTGGGGAATTTGCCATATTCCAGATGCAGATGTATCCATCCATCCATTTTCTGTAGCGCTTATCCTACACAGGGTCACAGGGAACCTGGAGCCTATCCCAGGGGTCACAGAGCACAAGGCGGGGGACACCCTGGATAAGGTGTCAGTCCATCGCAGAGCACAATCACACACACATTCACACACCCATTCATACCGTTCATACACTACGGACAATTTGGAACTGCCAATCAGTCTACAATGCATGTCTTTGGACTTGGGGAGGAAACCGGAGTACCCAGAGGAAACCCCGAAGCATAGGGAGAACATGCAAATTCCACACACACAGGACAGAGGCCAGATGCAGATGTACATTTTTATTTATTTTTTTATTATTAACTGGCCATCATTATAGCCATATGAGTCAGTGAACTGCATGCATTAGTCAGCACACAGTGTCAGAGATAAGAGCAAACATATCACACTGTGGCCAAATTCAGCATTCTTGCTAAAGGTATTGGTGCAGCAGCAAACTGACATTGCTTTTGCAAATAAGAATGCGTTCAGGCCAGCCCTGTGACCAGTAAGGGCTCTAAGCACTTTGTAGAAGTGACAGCAACCAATTAGTCACTCACGAACTGTGCTTTGGGGAGCACCATAAAGGGCCTCTGCTGTCTAAAGTCAGGTTAGCCCATTGGGTAAAGGAAGTCACAGCAAAAGCATATTTGAATACAGTAAGAGACAACTTCTTCCAGCAAATTTGATGCACACTACAGCAACCTCCTGGTTGACATGCACTATGGCTACCTCCTGGTTGGCTCTGAGAGTATTATCAATTTTGTTCAGTATGTTTGTAAAGCAGTGGCATGGAGCTCACAGCTCACCATCTACTTCACCAGACTGAATCTTAATTATATGGAGTGATATTTATCCTCAATACAGAACAATATTAAAATTGTGAGCTATTCTCATCTTCAATAAAGTATGCTGTCAGCACTATTTGTAGACATATAAACCAGCATGACAATGAAAATTGATATGCTGTCTCCATTAGTTCCAAAGGAAACCACCATGGCAGTCCAGAATGTAAAGAGGTAGAATGAAAAATTACATATGTAGCAATGTCTCTATGCCTAAGTGGAGAACTTAGTCCAGGATGACCAGGCGACCCTGATCTCTCTGGCTGAGAAGAATGGTCATTTTATACGCTAACCAACATGGGGTCTCGGTCACAAAGTAAGTGCTTTGCTATTGATACTCAGCACAGAAATGATTACATGGAAATACTCCACTAGTTCTGAATGAATCCGCCATGGCATCTTCCAAATAGTCATAGAACTGTAGTTACATATGTAACCTTTTGATTTGACTGCTGTTATAATTATGGCTACTTTCAGTATAGAAAAACTCTCTATAAATCCTACTGATTATTCACAAAAATCAATGTGAAAAATTTGACAAGTAAAAATTTTCTAATTTATAATTTAGTGATCAAAACACATTGGAGAATGCTTTGTGCCTTTAGTGTGACTTACAGGTGCCAGAGGTAAGTGCTAGGAACAACCTGGTATTTTCTGCTTCATCAGTGCACTCTGAACTCCTTTCAGGGTTGTGATCCTGCAAAGTGTTTTAGAATAAATAAGCACATTACAGAAAAATCGCATGTGTGAGGAAGAGATACAAAACTAATTTCTACAGATGTGCATCTGCATTCACTCTTACCCTTAGTTCCTTCCAGAGTTTCTGATGGAGCTCTCTGCTTTGCTTTTTGACTTCTTTTTCTTTGGCGATCGTAGTAGCCAGTATTCTATCCAGTTCTTTCATTTCCATGATGGCTTTCTGTAACTCTGGATCTTTATTTGCCTCATCATCAGTAAAGCATAGAATCCCTAAAGAATAATCAACAGTGTATCATGAAAAGGACAGACAGATGCAAGTGTGGGTTTGCTAGTTTTATTAAAACCAAAGTGGGAGAGAACCAAAGGGTTAGGCCAGGGGTTCCCAAACCTTTTGGACAAACGACTCCAAATGGACATTATGAATTGTCTGCAAGCTCAAGCCTTTGATCAGTAACATATGTGTACTGTAAGTGACTAAAAACCAAAGGAGTAGGTGGAATAGGTAGGAAAGGTGAGCATTTACATTACATTGCTTGACAAAACCAAGTCAGGAGGCATCAGAAAGAGCAAGTGTAACGAGCGCATCTCTTCTGCTGATACATCTAGCCTCAGATGGAATACATACTGTTAAAGAATAACTCAAGACAGGACATGTTGTTATAAAAAAAATTATCCATGCCAGTGTGGTATGATAAGGCCCAAGATGAAGCGGAGGGGCCTGGTTTATACTTGACACTTGACTTGATGTGTGCATGCAGAAGCAGTGGCGACATGACCAGCATTGTTCACACACTCACCTGCATATCTTCTGTACATCTGGAGGATTAAAAGCAATATCCACTACAGTCTGAACTTCAGAGGTAAAACATCCCTGTCCATGTGGTTTCCGAGTTGAAATGTAAAATGTTTAGCAATTTCATGCACGATGAAAAGCTCTGTCGTCTTGATTATTGTCATGAGTTTTCTCAAATAGAAAACTTCGACCTTACATTCAAAAGTATTTAGCAATCTAGTATTCAGTAACCAGTCATGTTACTGACCTGTTGACAATTAACCTGTTGCCTTTTTATTTACATTTTAAGCAGCATCCCAACTTTTTTGGAATTGGGGTTGGACACTGTAAATTGCTGTTTCTCAGCATTTACCTACCTTGGTCAGGGGCCATGTTTTCTGATGGGCAGTCCAAGTTATTCTCCTCAATGTTCTGTCGATTCTAATATAAAGAAAGGATCAACAACAGCTTAACAAGCTTTAGCTTTGATCATTAAATAACTGTGACAATAATATTGGGACACAAAAAAAAAAGACATTGAAGAAAATGGGGGAAAAGTGGAACTGACATTAGGAAATGGTCACTTTGGATGGAGTCATGACATCAAGGAAAAGTCTTCTGTACTGCATCCAAAACTACATAATACTCTACTAAATAGTACAGCTATATAGCTGTAGTCAGCTATATGTCTTCATTGGCTTAGTAATATTCTGACATGCTATTATATCATTAGTATCTCTTTTACTAGTATTTATTAAAAAGTTTCTGAAAGGCTAGTAAAGTGACGTAATTTAAAACAAAAGCCTAAAGCATCTTCCTTGCAGCTAATGTTCATCACTTGCTGAAACAATATGTAAAATAATAAGTGGCGCTACTGAATATTCTCCAGTCAAAGATGAACCAAACGACAACCTTTGCTAACCCCAAGATAAAAGTCAGACCACTATCAATGTTGCAAATTCTTTACACACATACTACAGCATGTATAGTTTTAGCACAAGTTACATATTCTCTATATTAAATAAGTGGAGCACTCGGAGCTTCAGTGTTTTCATTCACGTACAGAGTTCATATGTGCAAGATAATGTTAGTGACAAAGTAAATTTGAATCGTGACTTTATGTTGTTAATAATACGGATTGCTTCAGTATATCACTGCAGGTTTATTCCTGGCATCGAGTACGCAATCTTGTTGGCGTTTAGAGATCTGTATGATTATCATTTCATCATGTTTAATGAGCAGATTAGAATCACTAATGCAGCTGATCATATTGCTAATGTTTGCAATGATTATTTTAATATTTCTTTGTATGATAACACACTCCGCAGTTTGTTTTTATTACAGTCTTGTATTGTACATTACGAGAGTTGCTGATATTATTGAGGCTGTAATTTACTGTTGCATTTATGACAGTATGCAGACAATCTGTGTGTATGGTTGAAGCCTGCACAAAGAAAAGGCCAAGACCTATCTGATGACTCCAACCGCTTTGCCAGAGTTCTGTAGTGGTCAATATCTTAAATCACCAACTCTCAGTAAGGCAATCACCAACAATCACTATCTATATCTATAATATTAGAACTGTTTTCAGAAGGAAGTCAATACCACCTGAGTTTCGGTGAGCTCAGAGCTGAGGACCTCTAGGGCCCCAATCTTGTCCTGATTCATTCTCAGGCCCTCTGAGAGGACCACACTGGACACTCGACTCCCAGGCCAAGAGCGTTCACTTGAAGCTGGTCGAGAAATGTCATCCAGACTGCCCTTTGTAATGTCCATGTTTTATCTTCCTAAATAAAAATGAGTATCAAATATAAGTGAACATGAGCAATAAGAGAAGTTGAAGATGACTGCTAAATATCACAAAAGCAATCTCTCTCTCTCTCTCTCTCTCTCTCTCTCTCTCTCTCTTCCTCCATCCTGAGTCTATATTTTTACTTGAAGTCTCCTCAACCTAAGAATCACTCACTGCTGCTCCTGAGGATGGCCACATGGATACTCTAAAGATTGCTGTGGATGGTCCAGTGTGGATACTCTATAGATTGCTTGTACCAAGAATTGTTTATACCAAAATCTCACCCATTCATGAGTGAATAACTTCACTTGTGTACTGTAGATTTAAAACAAACAAACAAAAAAACAAACAAAAAAAACCTCTAGTAATCATAAAACACACATAATGAACAGCTTTTCACTACACTCAGTATTGTTTAGCAATATGGCATCAAGTTGTGGCAGAGTATTGATTTATAATCACACTATATTGTGTCACTCAGAAGAGGATGGGTTCCCTTTTGAGTCTGGTTCCTCTCAAGGTTTTGTCCTGATGTTGTCTCAGGGAATTTTTCTATGCAGCTGTTGCCTTTGGCTTGCTCATTAGGGATCTAAAACTTTAACTGGATTTCAGTAAATTTGCTTTGTGCTTAGTGCTTTATTGTTAAAAGCACTATATAAATAAAATTTTATTGAATTAGACCAATATGAGGAAATAGCACTTTTCTTTGAGGTAGAAAGGATTGTGGATTTAGATTATGCACAGAGACAGGCATGATGGATATGAATAATCAAGCAATAGAACAAGAGAAGGAGTGTGTTATCACAAACATAATGGCAGATAGTGTTGAATAACTATTGTGAAGGAAATTATTAATTTTTACTCTGTAATAGTTTTGTTCTTGTCGGTTTCATTCTCATCAGAGGATAACGCCTAAGAGGGCGTGTCATGTCACTTAGATCAGTACAGAATGTTTATCTGCTTACAGAGACACAAACATGTTCTTCTGTTAAAGGTTCGTCTGCACATCTTCTAAGACCCTAAAACAAAGCCTGTTTGAACTGCCTCAAACTGCTTCTTATCGGTACACAGAAGTGTGTCATGCTCTGTGTTTCATATATGCAGAAGTGGTTCAGCACAAGCGCTTCAGAGTGCTCTCATTATTCTATCCTGTATTAACCATCTTTCTGTAATAAACCTTTTTACCTTCAGAGGATGAGTCTGCGAGTGTTGTCTAATTTCCACGACACTATTTACATCTACACTGTTGCAGACCGCAGTTTGCCCAAGTATCCAATATGCACAGAGCCCAGAGTAAACAAATCTAAAGAATCAGCAGTAGAGGTCCATCCATCCATTTTCTGTACCGCTTATCCTACACAAGGTCGTGGGGAGCCTGGAGCATATTCCAGGGAACTCAGGGCATGGGTACACAGGGTACAATCACACATACATTCACACAATACAGACAATTTGGAAAAGTCAATCAGCCTACAATGCATGTCTTTGAACTGGGGGAGGAAGCATGAGTACCCGGAGGAAACTCCCAAAGCACGGGAAGAACATGCAAATGCCACGCAAACAGGGTGGAGGCGGGAATTGAACCCCCCAACCTTGGAGGTGCGAGGTGAACATGCTAAGTCACCATTACACAAAAAATAAAATATAAAAAAATCTCAGAGGAAAACTGAGGTCTGGGAACAGGCACAATGCCAGACTATTAACCCCAGAAACAAACTGATGCAGGATAAATGGATTTCCAATTTAATGGCAATACAACCCCTGGCAAAAATGATGGACTCACCCAGCTTTTTTTTTTTTTTTTTTTTTTTTTACTTCGTAGCAAATAAACAAATCACATATATGACATAAAATATTTTTTGTTTAATAGCTGAACATTCTGGCTTTGTGAAACATACCTCAAACTAATTAAATTAAATTGTTTTAATTAATGGTATAATTTTTATATGTTGAGAGAAAAAATATGGAATCATCAACAATAACACGGAACAGGGAACCTGTGTTGTAACATAAAATTAATTTGTATCACGGCTTAAATTGCATTTTTAGCTCAGTCTCTTGTGCATGTCCTCTTCAGTTTGCTGTCTGTCAAGAAAATCAATAAAGCTTATTTCTGCTAGCTATGCAAATTACCACTGAGGGTGTTCACTTTAAAGCCCCCTTCATTTACAATCAACCAGTCTTAACTAAATACGAAACAAAAACACGTTGTGTTATTATCAGACATTAGAATCATTCTGATACGTGACAAAGAAAAGGTGAGTTTATGACATTAGATATTATCTATCAAAACAGCTTCATGGTGGAACTGAACATAGTGACCTAAAGAAAATATTTATACCTTACTGTTATAGCAATGTCCACAGCACTTCCCTTGTTTATGTTATGCGGTATCCAATCGCAACCATCGAGGTTGCCAGTTTGAAATGTTTGAAATCCCCCATATAGGGTGAATCTAAATACTCAAATTGATGCCCTCCCACTCCTCCGTCCTCCAGCCCGTAACCCGGAAATCGATCGACGTCAACCATTTTGAATGAAATTAATTCTCTAATTGTAACGCGAGGAACGAGGAGTGAGTAAGCTAGGAGCTAGGGGCTAGGATACACAGGCAAGCACGCGGAAATCCCCAATTGCGCCGAGTGCAAAGATGCGCGGTGATAAATAATGACAAAAACACAGGTTTAAAACTAAATATCAACACTTTTTCTTGTAGTTTTAATTTAATTTCTTACAGCTTTGTCGTTTCTTACAGCTTTGTCGTTTATGGAAAGTATGCAGTGATAAATAATAATAATAGCCTATATTAAAAAAAAAATAAAAAAAAGTGATTTAACGACACCCCAGGTCACTTCACACATAAAACATGCAAATACAACTCACAAAACA
>JANDJT010000228.1:9234112-9250965 GCA_024331685.1 Stegophilus panzeri
TATTATGTGAATAAATTGTATGTGAAAATATGAAGAAAAAAAAATAGCTAAGATGTTCGAAACAGTCATGATTTTTATTTTCATTATATAATGTACTATCTGCAACAGGGAACTGATAATGGGGTCCTGACAAACCAGCACGTGTCACTATTAGCTCCGTGACGTCACCGGCCACTGCGGCCGGGCTTTAGGATGTTTGTGTTTGTTTGTTTGTGTTTAAATCTTTGCGATGTTTTTGTTTGTTTGTGTTTAAATCGTTGCGATGTTTGTTTGTGTTTCAACCTTTTGGATGTTTATTTTTTAAAAACTTTCTGGGATTATTCCTTCACCACTTCTGGGATTATTCACCTCTGCAGCGGCAGCGATGAATTTCGCGGAACAAGAGTCAATGGAGCTCCAGGAGGAAGAGCCTCAGCCCGGATGGAACGGACTTTACGACCCCTGGACCGGTGAGTTACTAAGTTTTCTCATTTTCAGTTAAACAACAAGTGTTTAAACACCGCGTTATTATAATAAAATGCTCACATTCGCACTAAACATGTGGATACGCGATCAGGAATATAATTAACATGAGCATTAAGAGGGTTTTGGTTAAAGCGGTGTGTTTGTTATTGTTCGGTTAATCGTTTTTCAACCAGGATAATTATCCTAAAATTAGCGTGTTTGTCAGAAAAGTTGAATAAAGTGAAATAGTTATGCCGAGGATGACCTGTAGCTAAGATAACTAGCTGTTAGCATTAGCACATAGCTGTTTGAGTATTATAGCTTTTTTTTAACACACTTGTAAGAGTGTTAAAAACATGCAAACACGCTTAAAATGTTATTAAATTACAGGGAAATGAACAGAAAAGAGGAAAACTAATGTGTTTAGAAATGTTTGTGGGCAGAAATGAATGGTTTAAGAAACATAATAATGAGCCTAATGTTAGTGGGGGTTGTTAGCGCTTGTTTTGTGTTTGCTATCTTGTTAAAGTCCGATATTTTTCTTTAAGTTTACTAAAGTCAAATAGTTAGGCTGAGGAGGAACATTAGCAAAGCTAAGATTAGCTAGCCTGCTAGTTAGCATATGGCTAATGTTGCTAAATAATAGTTTTCAGTGTTGAGGGTTTTTGTGTGATTTTTATCGAGCTGTAAAGAGTGAATAGAGACTCGGGAAAGTAATAACCGTGTTAAAACAGCTATACATATTCACAATAACATGAAATGTGTCCTGGTTTATTATCTAGTTATTCATCTTTGTGGTTCAGTAACTGCTGTACAACTTATAGGAAATAAAACTTAAAGTGGGCAGGAATTAAATTATAAACAGTTTTATAATATGTGAATGAGTTTAAACATTTAGTAAAACATTTCTAGAAATGTTCAGAGTGTAATAACTAAGTTTAAACTGGTTTTATGTTCGGGGTCATGGTATTTAATTGGTTTTAAAAACACACAGGTGGTGAAAACTGAAGGAAACATTTATTCTTTGTACAGAACTGTCTTTGCACATCTTTATGTATATTTAACAAAAGCAAACAATTATAGGGTTAAAATGATTTCATATTTCCAAATAAATAAATTACAATCCACAAATAAATGTAGAGAGATTCACAAAAATTAAGCAAACTCACAAATAAATAGAATGAGATCCACAAATCGCGATCCACAAACACGCGGGACACGCATGTGGATCGCATCCCTGCGCGCTTGTGGATCGGGGCAACCCCGCACGCTTGTGGATAGCTGCAGGCATTTTTAGATTTTGAAACATTTTTAGTGTCAAGAGTGCACACAAATCCACAAATAGTTGGACTCCGCCCACCGTCTACTCAAGCCACTTAGCGGCCACATTAACGGCCACTTTGCACTGACCAATCATAGCACGGTCTTGCTCCAACCAATCACGTTTTGTTTTACAATCAGAACAGGAACAGAGTCATTTTTGCACCGAACTCACATACTATTAAGGCTCTCCAACATGGTCGCTCAGGAGGAATGACGACAGGAGAGTGGTTCTATCCGTTCTTCATAGCCGTCGTGTGTAATAAAGTTAGGAGTTGTGTTTAGGAGAAAGAGGGTGGGAAGAGTTTTTGGGGAGCCACAGATGGACACAAAAGGGATGAGAACCATTAGAGATCAGCAAAAAAATAAACTGTAATAGACAGAAATGTATTTTATTCTGTTTTTTTGGGAGTGAGGTAAGTGTCTGTCTGATTATACGCCTTGACTAACAGTGAAGTCATGACACAGCAACACCCGTATCGAACGCCTCTACATACAGCTGTAACGTAAATACTGAGGCTGTATGCACCGTTAAATGAAGATGACAGTAATTTACAGTCAACTTGTGTAAATACGTTTTGTGCAAAGGACTGTTTAGAGTGAGGATTTTCTGGTTCCTTTTACAAGACATGCAGATGTGTCTCACTGTCTCTTCATCTCTTTCGACACAGGAAGACGGAGGGAGGAAACATCATTCGACCCACTGTTTCCTGCTGACGAGCTCCACCACAACACCGTGGAGAATGACTACGAGGATGACATCCGCATGCCTGACCAGCATGAGGAGGAGCAAGATGGTGGTGGTGAGCATGAGGTGCCTTTTAGAAGCCCATCCCCTTCGAGAAGCCCAACCCCTTTACCAGGCCCATCTGCTCTGAGAATCACACCCCCTTTTAGTCACCACCTCATACTCACCGGCTCATACTCATCACCTCGTCATAAAATGTGTAGTAAGTATCAGTGGTAAGTTTTTACTCCTAGATTCCAGCATTAGTCTTTTATTATTATTATTATTGTTATTATTATTATTATTATTATTATTGTTGTTTTTGTTGTTGTTTTATTTGTGTTAAAAATTTCACCTGTAGGCTCTTGCAGTAGACTTTATTTTAATTATTTGTGATAAGTATTTAACCCATAGACTCCAGCATTAGTCTTTTTTTATTATTATTATTTATTTATTTATTTATTTTAAATAATGTGAAATTAGTAATGTATATTAATTACATTTATGTGGATCTAATTAGTGCAGAAGTATGGTGTATTCATGTAAATATGTATATATAAAGTTTTTAAGACTCAGTAGTTTAAGGTTAAGGAATAGACAAAATTAATACATATTTTATCAAACCTTAAATGAAATAAAACAAACCTTCTTTCAATCAGATTTGAACATTCAGTGTAGTATGAAATGTACTAATGACTGTAAATAATAACCTAACCTAATAAATGTATGTTAATATAGGTTTATAATAGCTGTATTGCTTTTTTTTTGTTTGTTTTTTTGCTTTTAAATAATCAGTAAAGTGTCGTTTTTATGTTCAACACTCATGTCTCAGGTGTCTTTTCTTACAACAGAATATAAGCATTTCTCATTGGTTTCACATACACTTACAGTGTAGAAATTCTCCTTCAGTTGAAACTTTGGTGTTCAAAAGTAATTACACTGTTTTCCTCACACAAGCAAATACACCATAGCCAATAGTCTGAACCTGTTAAATCTGTATAGTTAATCTGGTGTTTTTGTAATGCCAGATAAACTGGTGATAGATGAATCTCAAGGTGCAGGTACGAATGATTGCAGCAGGTACAGGTGAAACTTACAAACTAACGCACCATGAGGAAGGAACTGATTTCGGGAGGGTTTGATTAACCAGTTTCCATTTTTGTCTAAGCATAAATTAAATTCTAAAAAAAAAAAATGCAGACTCGATTTTTATTTGTTCTGTGTAGTCGTCATAGTCAATACTCATCTGAATATAACCAGACAGAGATAGAAATTCAGAGTAACAATTAAACACTGTGTGTATTACACAAGTGCAATACTCAAATCAATATGAAAACAGTCATGAAAACATTTTCACTTGATTTATGCTACAAATGTGTTGATTATGTTGATTACACAAATTTGTCATCAATATTGTATAAGGGAGTTATAGACCCCCAGTTATGTACCAGGTCAATTTGACCATGTGAAGACCCCCAATGGGAGCAAAAGGTGAGGGCCACACAAGGGTTAGCATCATCATTGAGTATGTTTACATGGACAACAATAATCCGATATTAACCCAATTAAGACAACACACAGATTAAGAAACTAGCATGTAAACAGCAATTTTTTATTACCTTAATCCAATTAAAGTCATACTCAAAGTAAACACAAATGGAATTAAGACGTGTGGAGTATTCCTGTTTTAGTCGCATTATGGAAGTGTACTACAGACGTGTGCACACCTTAATCACACTATTAACGTCATGTGGGAGTTTTCACTGCATTTTGCGACAGAACACGTACACACACGGCAGTGCTCAACCGTTTAACGTAAACAAGAGGGCACGGCTGCGTCCTAAACCACGCACTTACCTACTATATAGTAGGTGAAATACATGTGTTTCTATATACTATATAGTAGGTAAGTACGCAGTTACGGACGCAGCCCATGGCTTCAAGCAGTCAACTATTAGCACGTATAGCATGACAAATAATTAACTGCACTTGAATCTTTCGTAGACTTAAAAATAAAAACACCTAAAACTATACGGTACCATAACACAGACGAACTGTATGTTGTTAGTTGAAATTCTGGAGGGAACGTCGGACGGTGTGGCGTGAGGACGTAATGACGTGTGCCGTTAATCGATCTATGTTCTATAACATGTAAAATGGGAACATGAAAGGACTAATCTAAAAGCAACTCATGTAAACACCTTAATCACAATATTGTCTTATTCAGAATAAGGTCAATAATTAGATTATTGCTGTTCATGTAAATGTAGTCATTGAATCAAAGAAAACATGTTTAACCATCTCAGGTAACTCTATAGTATTATCAAATGCACAATGATAATGCATCCATGATAATGGCATAAAGACATTAAGGACACGTTAAAGCTATACTTAAAATATTTTAAGTTCATAATTTACTTTCAGTCTATAATTTGGGTACATGGTTCCTGTACACACTATAATTGTGTCTTAGCACATAAAAAAAATGAATAATAACATGAACAAGTGCATAACAAAGTGAAAAAATACAATACATTACATTTGCAGTTTTAAATAGATATAGGACAAGTTTCATTTTCACCTGGAAGAATTTAGTATTTTATAATCTCCTGAGATTATTAAAAGCACAGGTATAAGGAAGCAGTAAGGAGTCATTGACCTAATACACATACACACACACACACACACACACACACATCTGAAGATTGCAGGTTATGACAGACTAGATTTCCATATTTGTTGTCTTTTAGCTCTAAAGCAGACCTCAAATTAAGGCATTTATATTTATGTCTCCAGACTGACAAAAAAAAAGAAAGTGGCCATGATACCACACACTCTCGTGACTCCATTTTCTTCCTTCAAGGGGGAGACATTTCAGGAGAGAGAAAGCTATAAAATTCATTACAGTGCTCCTGCTATAATACAGGCAATAATACACCTGTTATAAACAATGACTTTTAAATGATCAATATGATAAGCTGTCTGTATCCTGGACATACTGTGTTAAATTGGGATTTCATGGCTGCCAACAATGTGGAAACACTCAATTTGTGTTATTATATTTTGCTTAAAGTTGTGTTTGATAATTGGCCTGGTATCTACTAAGCGAATAAGCACATTTTATGCATCATAACTTAATTATTCTTCTGCCTCCAAGTTCTTTTCAGGAAAAAAAAAAAGATTAACGGCTGTTTCTCATCAGGGAAAGCCATACAGTGTGACCTCGTCATTCTGCGCTCTCGCTGCCTGTGTGTGAGTCTGCAGCAAGTGTGTGTGTGTGTGTGTGATAAAGGTCAGCATAATTAATAAAGCCAACATAAAATGTTTAAACAGTAAACTGTGTCTTGTGTGGATCACTCCCCCATGTCCCCCAATGGAACAGGTTTAAGATGCAATGAAAAAAAACTAAATCAAAAATAAAATATATTGGTTGATATATTGATGTATAAAACAATATATGATATATAAATTCCCCCCCCCCCCCCCCCCCACACCCCCAAATAGGCTTAGCGACATCCCTGGCCTGCATCATCTCTATTTTGCTCATTAATGCTTGGGGTGTATAGAGGATAGAGGAGACTGTAAAAGTGACCTGACTGTACAGAGGTGTGTTTACCAAAGTGACTGACCTTTAGTTTTGCCGTACTGTTTACAGACAAGGTCTTGTCCTGAACAAGTTCAGAACTTGGTGATGAAGACTACAGCAAAAACCACCAGCAAAATGAAAGGTTAGTCGTCTTGTTCAAGATAAAGGAAATCTAAAAGCTAGTCACTTGAACTTTTAATAAAAATGTCATGTCATTCCATGTGTTAAATGATTGTGTCTTGTCTTACCTCTCTTGCTACCTCAATCACGTTGTACCTGTCTTGAGGCACAGAAGCTCCTGTAGAAGTTCAGGTCTCTACTTCGGTTGTAAACTCTAAGGCAAAACCAGCTGAAAAACTAAAGGTTAGTCTTTCTGCTTAATTAGAAAGAAATTGAAAGGCAATACACTTGAATTTTTTTTTTTTTTTTACAAAAATTATTCCACTCCACTATGCTAAAAACTTTTCTTATCTCTTCTGCTTTCTCCATGATGGGGAACCTGACTGGAGGCACACAAACTCCTGTACAAGTTCAGACCTTGGTGATGAAGACTACAGCAAACCCACTGGCAAAATTAAAGGTTACACTCATTGTTCAATATCAAGGAAATCTAAAGGCTAGTCACTTGAACTTTTAATAAAAATACCATGTCATTCCACTGTGTTAAATGATTGTGTCTTACCTCTATTGCTACTGTCATGTCACATCAAACCAGTGACTACCTTTCCCATCCTGCACTGTGTGGCGACAGGCTGGCGGACGGCGCACAAGAAGCAAAGATCGCTCCTCCCGCGACTGCCGCTGTGGTGCTGAAGAGACAGCTCCGCTTCAGCACCACCAATGTTTTGGACAGCCGGAGAGCGTGTGGCTGCGGGGTGGGGCCGCCGACACACACGCGGCTGGTGGATGATAGACAGTGTGGCAAATTTCCACCATCCAGAAGCCGATAGGAGAGTATAAAAGGGCGATCCTCCGCTCACAAAAGGAGAGAAGGCTCTCAGGGCACATGCACTATTCTGTGTTGTGTTTCTTGTAGAAGACTCCGATGCAATCGAAGACTCCGCCTGGAAAACCCCAGCACGACCCCGGCAGCCCCCTGAACGACTGAGCACTTCACCTCACAGTCTCACTTCTGTGCACACACACACACACACGCACGCACACATACACCCTCACGGAATTTTTAAATAAAAATTCTCCAGGTGTGACACCTAAGCAGCCTCCTGTGTGTCTGTGCTCTGCCCACCACTGGCTAAATTCCCTACACTGGTGGAGGATGCGGGCATGAGCACAAACCCACCCACCTAAAAAAAAAAAAAAAAAAAAAGGAAAAAATGGTTCCCACGCTACAGCATCTCCTGGAAACTAATCTCCAGCGGCAGGCCGTGACACAGCAGCTTGCCTAAAGCCTGCAGGTCACGACCCGGGAGCTTAGGGCCCTGAAAGTAACGCCCCCCCGCAGCCGCAATTCCTCTCCCTGATCCTGGCCGAGAGGTCCGGCGCCTGCTTCCCCCACTGACACCAGAGGACGACATCGAGGCCTACCTAGAGGCCTTCGAATGGGTCGCCCACTGCGAAGACTGGGGTATTGACGAGTGGCCACGCATCCTCAGCCCGCTGCTCAGCAGACTATGGAGAAGTGAAGAGGGAGATCCTGGCATGGTGTGGGCAAAACCCCCACCAGGTGGCGGCGGCATTCCACCGGTGGAGGTACACACCTGGGGTCAAGCCACACAGGCAGATGGACACCCCCCTGCGCATAACCAAGAGGTGGCTACAACCAGACCTGTATACCGCCACCGAGGTGGCAGTGAAGGTGGCCAGTGGCCATGGATCGATTCCTGAGAACTCTGCCGCCCACAAAACACCAGGCCACGGGGATGCAGGCACCTGGGACACCCAAGGAACTACTAACCGCCCTGGAATGCGCCTTGGCCACCCTGGAACTCGACCGGGAAGGACGGCAATCTCTCAGCCCTCCTAGAATATTCCTACCCCGCCGGCCCGAAGCCAGCGCTACTCTGGGGATGGGAGGAACCCCCGAAGCCAGCTTGTCTACGAGACACCCAGGAACGAGCCCATGCCAACGGAGCCAGACCCGGGAACGCCAAAGAAGGCCCAAAAACCCTGGCTGGCAGGGTGTGCCCTTCACACGCCGGACTTGCCAAGAGCACCTACCATGACTGTGTGGGTTGAAGGAAGTCCAGTTACTGCCCTGTTGGACTCAGGGAGCACGGTGACCCTGGCCCGACCGACGATCCTGCCAAAAAAAATCAGCAGGAACAGGACCATCATAGTAGTCTCATAGTCTCATCTGTGTTCCAACAGGTTAACCGGCAGGGGAACTTTGGGTGGGAGCAGGAGGAGGACGTCCGCCTCAAACATTGCTAGGCCCAGTTGTGTCAGAGCGAGGGGGTCAACCAGAGTGCAGACCAGAGACTCCCCTCCTCATACTTTGTAGTCAGGGGAGGCCTGCTGTACCACCGGGCCAGCCGCAGAGGGGAAATCGTGGACCTCTTGGTAGTCCCCAAGCCAAAGACACAATCACCGATGCACCTGGCCCATGCGCATCCTCTTGGGGGCCACCTGGGGGCACAAAACACCCTGGAAAAGCTAAAGGACCGCACTGTCTGGCCGGGGATGGATGCAGAGGTCCCCCAGTGCCAGCGCACCGCCCCAAGGAAGCCCCCACCGGCACCCCTTATCCCTCTTCCCATCATAGGCGTCCTCTTCGAGAGGGTCAGCATGGACCTCGTGGGGCCGCTCCCCAAATGTGCCCGGAGCCACGAGTACATACTCGTCATCGTGGACTATGCCACCCAATACCCCGAGGCGGTGCCGCTACGCAAAGCCACCTCCAGTAGCATCGCTAGAGAACTGGTGCTCCTGTTCAGCCGTGCGGAGATACCGAAGGACATTTTGACAGACCAAGGTACGCCTTTTGTCTCCAAATTAATGTCTGATCTGTGTCAGCTGTTGCAGGTAAAATACCTGAAGATGTCCGTCTACCACCCGCAGACCGATGGGCCCGTCGAGAGGTTCAACCAAACCTTGAAGCGGATGCTACGTCGGGTGGTAGATCAGGAAGGGAGGAACTGGGACCTCCTCCTGCCTTACGTCCTCTTCGCCGTTCGGGAGTGCCCTCAAACCTCCACAGGCTTCACCCCCTTTGAGCTCCTCTTCGGATGGCGACCTCGAGGGCTTCTGGACATAACACGGGATGCGTGGGAGGAACAGCCCTCCCCGTTCTGCTCGGTCATCGATTACGTGCAGGAGATGCAGGGGAGGATTGACCGAGTGGCTCCAATCATCCAGGAACATATGAGGGCCACCCGGGAGGAGCAGAAATGAGTATACAACCACCCAGCGCAACCCTGGGAGTTCCAGCCTGGCTATCGGGTACTCCTACTAGTGCCGAATAGTTCCTGCAAGTTTCTAGCCCAGTGCCAGTGTCCGTATACAGTCCTCGAGCACAAGGGTGCCGTGAACTATCGCCTGCAGCAGCCCAGTAAGCGAGCGGAGACAAAAACGTACCACGTAAACCTGCTAAAGAAATGGGTAGTGCCGGAGCCAGTACTGTCTGCGTTTGTGGCCCTGGACACAGGTCACAACAAGGGCACCTTGGTCCTGCTGGGTGAAGACCTCACCCCACACAAAAACAGGAGCTAACAGAGTTGGTGGGTCAATTCACAGATGTTTTCACTACCTCTCCAGGAATGACGCAGCTGATACAGCACGAGATCAAGACCCAGGAGTGGTGATACGGCAGTGGCCCTATCGTGTCCCGGAGGCCCGCCGCAAGGCTATCGAGGAGGAGGTCGGCCGGATGATGCGGGACAACATCATAGAGGAGTCCAACAGCCCCTGGTCCAGCCCCATTGTAGTTGCCTCTGCAACAACTTCCAGAAGCTGAACCAGGTCTCTGAGTTTGACAGCTATCCCCTCCCCCGAGTGGACGACCTAGTGGAGCGACTGGGGAGGGCCCAGTTCATATCCACATTGGATCTAACGAAAGGCTACTGACAAGTGCCGCTGGCCCCAGATGCGAGACCGAAGATGGCCTTCAGCACGGCTAATGGCCACTGGCAGTACCGGGTTCTCCCCTTCAGGCTACATGGAGTGCCCGCAACGTTCCAGCGGCTGATGGACATTGTCATGCGACCCCATCGTACATTCGCAGCTGCCTATCTGGACGATGTAGTCATCCACTCCTTCACTTGGTCGGATCACCTGTTCCACCTGGGGGAGGTCCTGAAGGAGCTCCGGAAGGCCGGGCTGACAGCCAACCCCAAAAAGTGCCACCTGGGGCTGACCGAGGCACAGTACCTAGGGTACCGCATTGGCCGGGGCTTACTGAAGCCACAGATGAAGAAAATTGACGCAGTGAAAGACTATCTCCGGCCTACGTTGACAAAACAGGTACATGCCTTCCTGGGGTTGGCGGGGTACTACCGCAGGTTTGTGCCTAACTTCTCCTCTGTAGCGTCCTCCCTCTCAGATCTCAGATAGCCTGACTCATTGCCTGTTTTTCACCATGTTATTGTCTCATGATTTGGATTTGTCTGCCTGCCTCACTTTATTAAAAACTCTTATATTCACTTGCAGCAATTCTAACCTTCATTACGTTAAGAACGGGACAGAATACTTAGCCTGAACATGGATGCAGCAGGAAGACGGAGGAGACGTCACGCTAAGGAAACCAAGCAAACCGTCCCAGCGTTGGATTCAATCCAGTTTCCTCAGTGGACTGTCATAGCTCTCCCAGATCTGTATGATGGGTTTTTTGGCTTTCCTGAATATTTTCTTGTTGACTGCCAGCTCTATTTTGCAAGCCTAGCGGATCCCAAGCCCGGCGAGAAGCAATGGCTAAGGTTCATGTTGTCCTGGTTTTTTGGCCCAGCCCGCCAGTGGGCGCAACGTCTAGTGGCCATGGGATCCAGGGGACTTGAGAATGTAACTCAGTTTGTGGGACTATTTGTGATGGTGTTCAGCAGTCCAGAATCCAGGGCCGTCCTGGAAGATCTTTTGGGGGAGGCCAGCCTCACAGATAAACCTGCCTTGCCATTCACCACCTATTATTAGCAGGCAAACTGGGTGACCTCCTCCCCAAAGCTCCTGCCTAAGACCCACTATGTGGTCTCCTCTGCCGAGCCCCAGACCGAGGTCAACGTGGCGACCTCATCTCCAGACTTCCACCAGAGACCCACAAAGCAGTCTCCCCTGTGGAGCTCCAGCCAGAGGTCAACATGGTGACCTCAACTCCAGAGCTCCAGCCAGAGACCCACGAGGCAGTCTCTCCTGTACAGCTCCAGCGAGAGGTCAACATGGCAACCTCATCTCCAGTTTCATCTGTTTCTGATCCTAAGTGGAGGTGGAGGAATTGCACTTCATGATGAGATTCAAGACGTGACTTTCCACTGGAAGACTGAAATGACTAAATGCACTGGTATGTGGGGGCCCGTAGTATTCAGGGAGCATGGGTCCTTTTGCTCATTAATTGAACAAGTCCACTGTAGATGAATGGTCGCAATTTTAGAGTGGAAAATTTTCAGGAAGGCCAAACAGCGTTCATCAGAGAGATTCAGAAGAATGGTGTTATCAGGTGGTTTAAGTAGTCCATTCACGGTGGAAAAAGGAGCTCTGGTGTTTCCTTTTTTCCTGATGATATATGCATAACATGATGTTTTTGCAACAGAAAGGGCGTTTTTGTACTGAAGTATGTGATCAGAATACATCTCTTTATGTACCACAAGACCAGTCCTTTTTGATAACCGCTCCAGACACTGACCCATGGACTTCATCTGGTGGAGTTTAGATGTATACAAAGGTGCAGTGTGAACAAATGAAACAGTCCGAGTCTTCAGTGGAGCAAGACTGTTAAGTGCAGAAGACAAGCAGTAGTTGTAATGGCTCACTAGATCCACTAATGAAGCATTAGGAGCAGGGCAGGGATAGCAGTTAATTAGAGCTGTAAACTCCTCTGGCTTGACCTTTTTAATGTTGCGATATGACATGACGCGCAGAACGTTTCATTTGATGACAGGAAGTAGCGACACTAGTGAAAAACACAGATTTAAAGCTAAATAACACTTTTTCTTGTAGTTTTAATTTCTTACAGCTTTGTCGTTATTATATGCATGTCCAATGGCATCCTATTTGAAGATTATTGAAGATTATATAGAATAATATAACAATTGTCTAATATTAAATATTAATTTTAAAATTCAACAGTATCAAGATGGAAACAAACTTAAAGCGAGACATAACTGCACTCAGTGAAGCAGGCTAAATTAACAACATTACAACCAACAATTTTTTATTGCTCAATAATTTTGTTTTTACGTGAACTATTCCTTCTCAATAAAATCTACTACAAAATATGTACAAGTTACTCAGAAATAAAAACAAAATTTGACATATCCATGGTGATAAAAGGTGCCATGCATTTTCTCTGCATATATACGATGACATTACTCATTAGCACAGCTGGATTGTATTGCATGAGAAACTGCACAATCCTGGGTAAAATTCTTCTGTGTAAATTCCCTGGAGCTCGCCTCGTCTGCCCTTATCAACGTAACCTGGTACATACACAGCAAGCACATTATAAAACGGATTTTTAAAAAAAAAGTAATTTAACAAATAAAATACACTTCCTTTTGTTGATTCTACATAATCTGAGAATTCAGTGTGTCAATATTTAAAATTTAAAAACTGCAAGTTTACCCGTTTAACTCCATTAAGCTGCCATATGGCCTCTGGGGGGGAAAAAACGACAGCTTAATTTACATGACAGAAACGACAGTAACCAATCAAAGTCCTCTGGAGGTTTGTACAGCCCACTTGGAGCTGGATCCGACCTCCGTTTATACCTAACTCAATTCCCCTCCTCCTTTAGGCTACATCTGCCACAATCTCAAACAAAACGTCATTTGATGATGTGATGGAATTTGGTGTGAAATATAATTAAATAATAATAATATGCTTACAATGAGTCTTGTCATTAATTGATCCTTGCATGTTTGGATACCCAAGACATTTCACATATTGTACTATCAGTGCATCATTCTGAAGAGATGCATGGCAGCAGTAACAACCTCAGAAGAGTAAAGGACCTTTCAAAAAGAAAAATCTTTATACACGTTTTCACATTTGATGACATCCAAATAAAAGTTTGCGTTAAAGTTTGAGTGTCCAAATATTCAGTCTTAACTCATGTCTGTTAGCGTAATCATGCTAGTAACACTGTAAAGAAGGCATATTTTTACAACAAATAAAAATGTTTTACATTATTCAAAAATCACAAAAGATACAAATATTTGTATTTAAGCTTTATCTTATATATCTTTATCCAGCTTCTCTTATGTCTTGTATGTGATGATTACTAGTTGATTTATTTCTTAATTTCTACCAGTGTAAACTGACTTTCAGGTTGAGAAAGGTTTTATACAAATTTGTAACTATTTATTTATTGATATAATACACAATATAGTCAATTGTTTTCAGGTCTAAGTTTAAAATTACCACAAGAGGGCAGTGTGGGTTTTCTATAGAAGAAAGAAATTACCTGATCAAGAAAAGAGCTATGCTAGCTGAGAATTGAAAATCACAAAAATCATGTGAGTACTATTTGTGTGTGTGTGTGTGTGTGTGTGTGTGTTAATTACTTTGATCAGAGTAATTTCGAGCAGCTAGTCTCACTTGTGACTACATTATACATGCAATGATTCATAATGACAAACAAGCCTCCTCCATCTCAACCATGTTAAATGAGTAATGCATTATTGTTTACACATTGTGTGGTTTAACCTGCAGTGAGTCGGTTTATTGTAATTTCCTCATGGATGATACTTGTACAAGATATCCACCATTAAACATGTACACACACAGAGCGAGAGAGAGAGAGAGAAGGGCTAGAGTGCTTGCGTGTCCACAAATAATGTGGCCAGTGTGTGTTAACAAGCTTCTAGAATATGATCTCATCGTCACCTGTGGTGCTGAGATGCCTGGGGGAAATCCCATCACATAATTTTTCTCCTCACAAATCCCAGATCGTTTACCAAAATTCCTATAAGCAGGCTAGAACTCACGAGGGGGACTGGTTACAGTTGAGAAATATGGTTCAAACCATATGGTTCAAAATTAAAAACACGCAAAATAAGTAGGTATACAAATAAATGTAATTTACTGTCACTTTATTAGGAACACCTGTACATGTGGACATTCATGAAATTATGCAATCATACAATCTGGCAGCAGTGCAACACACAAAATTAAGTAGATTTGACTCGAGCTTGTTAATCAGGATGGCAAAAAATATGATCTCAATGACTTTGACTGTGGCATGGTTGGTGGTGCCAGACAGTCTGGTTTGAGTATTTCAGAAGTGGCTGACCTCCTGTGATTTTTATGCACACACAATAGCTGACCTTTCCACATCAGAATCTCAAAGGGGGCTACCCAATATTAGTATGGTGTTCCTAATAAAGTGGACAGTGACTGTATGTTTTTAAAATATTGACATAGGAATACTTGCAAATAAACAAGGATCTGTAACGCTGAAGAAGACATTTATCTTATTTATGGTATATGTTACAGATCAAAAGTCCTCATAATGAAAACAATGAACTATTATGCTTAGCTTATGAAAGATAGTTCTACAGATGGAGAAGAGATAGTATAATACTTCCTGTAGCCAAATAAAGACTTAGTCAGAGCTGGAGTCAGTATTAATTTGGGAAGAATCCTTGGCGTTGGTTTCATTATGACTAACATGCTGTGGTTTTTGGCTCCTGCCTTGAACTTGCTGTGTCTAAATACAATGTTATGCTATGAATAGTGAGGGATTCTTACCTCATATGTTCAACTGAGAAAAGAAATAGAATTACAGAGGGCTATAGGGTTCTAATTTCCTATCAACTCATGAAAAATGCAAAAATGTATGAAATATTCTTCTATATGTTTTACAGGTATAATCACAGATTTCAAAACATCTATATGATATCCAGTGTACTAACTTTACAGTTGTTTATCCCTACTCAAATTTGTAGAATGAGCTTTAAGTGTAGGAACCAACCAGCAATCACTTAGAGACACACATTTAAAAAAACAACAACAAAAAAACCTACAAAATTATTATTTTATACAAGAGGGATAAAATATATTATTTATAAAATAAGGCAATAACAGAATGTTATCATCTTTTGGAATTGAAGAGAAGGTGCCACATTTGATGAAAACAAAATGGCTTCTAATAAAAGGCCACATCTGAAACTTATTATGTTGTCTCTACCAAGATAATGACCTTAGTGTTATATAAAAAATATAAAATGACATTTATTTTCCAGCACCACAATGACACAAAGGAACACAACACTACTGAGTTTATCATGTGGATAAAAGTAAACAGTCAATCTTGAGGCATTCTGTTTGCTGAAGTGAACATTGAAAATCCCCAAAAGAAAGAGCAAAGCTTTCACAAAAGAGCAATCAAAATATTTTTACAGGCTTTAAATGGTTACTTATTTTAGCAGTTTTTAACCCCATTTTCTCCCAAATTACTGACAGAGCTAGTGCTCCTCTATCACACGACAGCTACCAATTGTCTCACCAATACTTTCCACCAATTTAGCAGGCCCACGTATGCTGTCTTGGACTCAAGGTGCCCCCTACTTTGACCAGGTGTGTTTATTAAAAAATAAATAAATAAATCCTTTTGTAAGACCTTTATTTCACTATATCTAAACTGCGGATGTAAGCTACACTAGGCTTTGCTTGTGTATATCAGACCAGTCACCCTTGTGGTCTTTGTTATAATAGAATGTGGACAGAATAAGCTGCCCACACTTGTATTGCCGCTTCTCATTGGCTGTTTCTTTTTCATTGATTCGTGCCTTTCCAGTTTGTCTTCTTCAGTCAGTGGTTAATTGTTCCTCACTGAAACATAAATGTAGATTTGTCTGGCTGTGTGTGCTGGGCATGCAAAACACATAGTTCATTTCCAGTCCTGTGGTGGGTGGGTGGACTCACCACTGTGGGTCTCAGGCCCAAATACATTGCTGGCTGGCTGAAAGACTTGTCCATTCAGTAATGCCAGGCATCTCAAATTATTCTGGCACAACTCTAGCAGAGGTGATTGTTTGACAGGTCAGAAAAAGCATCACTACTTCATCAAAACTGATCCAATTAAAATGGTATCACTGCTCATTAATGTGTCGATTCAATGCATTGTATTTCTATTATAGCCTGCACTGCACAATACAAAAAGTTACTGTTCCACAATAGAACAACACTCATCCACATTAGTCACCTTCTATTCTCCAATTTTCTTCAATTAAATCCTGACAAGATAAAATCCTGAAATTTCATGTGTTGCCTCTAAAACTCTTCTTCTAAAATTGCTGAATTTTTATAAGCCCAATTCCAAAAAAGTTGGGTAGCTGTGTAAAAATGTAAATAAAAACAGAATGCAATGATTTGCAAATCTCATAAATCGATATGTTATTCACAATGAAACATAGAAAACATATCAAATGTTTAAACTAAGGAAATGTAAGAGCTTAAGAAAAAATAAGGTAATTTTGAATTTGATGGCCTCAACACATCTCAAAAAAGTTGGGGTGGGGCAACAAAATGCTGGAAAAGTAAGTGTTACTAAAAAGAAACAGCTGGAGGTTAATTGGCAACAGGTCAGTAACACGATTGGGTATAAAAAGTGTATCTTAGAGAGGCAGAGTCTTTCAGAAGTAAAGATGGGCAGAGGTTCACCAATCTGTG
>JANDJT010000228.1:9254101-9264618 GCA_024331685.1 Stegophilus panzeri
ATATTATGATCAATACGTATTATGAATGAGATAAGATAATGGTCTGAGACAACTTCAGACTGCGGAAAAATTACAATTTAAAAACTTCTCTAGTGTGTTTGCTCTTTCACTTTGAATGCAAACTTCTTTACTTTTACTTTAGTATATTGCTAGTCAGCTCCCGACACAATGTCATTGTACATGCAAATTCAAAGTGTCTTGACAGTCTCGATGTGTCAATGGCACTCATGCTCTTTTGAAGTCAGAATAAACCGGCAAATGATCTATACTGAAATGACTCTGATCAACAGAAGAAGGCCCAGTTTATTTTTAGAATACATTACAATCACTCTAAAATAGATGATGACCTGCATCATGAGCTACACTTTCTTTGCATGTCTGTTTAGCCTTTCGCTCAGCAGCCCCTGAAGGATGTAATCGTTTCTGCACCATCATAAGTCACTGACTTAAAGTCAGTCAGCTGCAGAAAGGTTGCATTTTTGCATTTTGTTCATTGTACCTTATCTCTTCATACATTCAGAGGGTGGGACCCACTTTGAAACGGTAATATTTATTGGTTTCACTACAGGTGAGTGACAATTTATCTATATCCAATGGACTTAGTTGGACTCCAATGGACTCCAATGGCTTAGTCTTTTGCTGCTGGTCTTGATTGGTGGACTAGTGTAAAGTGACGTTACGGTTATAGAGGCCCTGCCTCCAATCATAAGGCCATAGGCAATTGCCTACTCTGCCTATAGGTAGCACTGGCCCTGTCCATGGGGTTCCAATAATGGGAAATGATTAAACAAATTAACTGCAATCAAGTCTTTAATATACCTTCCAAATCTGTAAAACCTTTTAAACTAGTGCTTGTTTGGACTAAAATAAGATTATTAACAGGATAAATCTCCATATTTATTATTTCAGGGGACGCATATAAATCAGCACAATGTTTTAAACTAATCTGAGTCACATGCTGTATCTCTATGAGGATCAAATTAGAGGCATATGAGACAAAATATCTCATGAATTATTTTATCTCTTCTCTATCAATAACAGAAATATGATCATTTGAAGTAGGACCAGGCAGACTGGGTTTTATGTTCTCCAGCTTTTTCAGGACATACATCCCATTCCCCACTGCTCCCTTCTCTTATGTCCTAAGAGATTTATTCCCTTGTAACTATACTCGTGAAATTGATGTAGCTCTTGGACCCTTTGTAGCATATGGTATTCCTGCCGTTTGCAATAAAACAGCCAGCTGAGGTCTACAGACAGGGCAGTCTGTGCGTGACTGAAAGTGGTATGGGAGTTCTGGGGATATGTGTGTGTGTGTGTGTGTGTGTGTGTGTGTGTACAGTGGGTGAGAAGTTAGAGCACCTCTACAATATGCGACATAAAACAGTAAAGCAGTGGTCTCTCTGTCAACTGTCATTTGGATAGTGCAAAAAGCAACAGAAAGGTTCAGATAAATTAAAAAGCGCTAAATTGATTTTTTACTGTACATAACCTTAAAGCTAAAAACAATAGACAGAAGAACCATTAATTTAAATTTATATTGCCCCCTCAACCTCACACACACACACACACACACACACACACACACGCACACTACAGTCTCCATCATCAACCCAATCAGGAAACACAGGAGAGAGAGAAAAAAAGATGTGTTATGGGGCAAAAAGTCAAAACGTAACTAAAAATGGCTGTTCTGTGGGCTGACACGTGGTGAAGAGCTAATAAAATGCAGAATGCAGAGATTGGACTTATAGACTGGACTTAAACACTAGAAGATTTGCTGGAGGGAGATTTGTCAAGCCTTTGCTTTTATTTATATATCAATTAGTGCCATCATCAGTGAAGGCTGACAGATGTGTGCAAGTGATTCATGTGTGGGTTCAGGTGTGGGCATTTAACAACCTGTAAAAGTGTTCAAATGTTAAGTATGACCCTATGCTGTTTGGCTGTATTCCTTCAACTCTTCTCACATCAGAGGCTGAGCTTTGGAGGTTTCTGCCCCTCTTCGCCTGTCATGAAATCGGAGGCTTCAAGTCAGCTAGAGACAAGCAGAACTACTTGGCCCACATTACAAATACAAATGTACACACATTAACATTTAGTGTTAGATTTATTCATATGACAGATGCTTATATCCAAATAACTTACAAATGACAGAATACAATCTAAGTACCCAGTCATTATAGGAACTGACAGCAATACAAGTTCTCCAGAAAAAAAGTGTCCACCAACTGATGAAAAACCATTGCATAATATATACTATATAGCCAAAGGTATGTGGAAAACTCAGTATTAAACATCCTATTTCAAAACCTTGGGCATTAATATTAAGTTGTTCCCACTTCACTTCTATAACATCGTCCACTATTCTGGGAAGGCTTACCAGTAAAAGTGGGGATTTGCCAATTCAACCACAAAAGCACAGGAGGATGGGCACTGATGTTGGGCAATGAAGGCCTGGCATGAAGTTGGTGTTCCAATTCATCCCAAAGGAGTTCAGTGGGGATGAGGTCAGGGTTCTGTGCAGGCCAATTGTGTTCCTACGTGTTGTGGCCATCAACTACCTTTTTTTTTTTTTTTTTTTTTCCTTAAAATTGTACATTTCTTCAGTTTAAACATTTGATATGTTTTCTATGTTCTATTCTGAATAACATATGGGTTTATGAGATTTGCCAATCATTTTTATTTACATTTTACACAGCGTCCCAACTTCTTTGGGATTGGGGTTGTATTATTTTATAGAATCTAGGCCACTAGTTCAAAAATAGTCTCAAAATGTCACTCATCAACCACCATATTTTATAGTGGGTATGGGGACTTTAAATAAAATGCAGCCTCCCTTAATTCAAGTAGCATATATATGTACGCTCACCATCTACTTTAATAGGAAAACACTTGCTCATTTATGCAGTTATCTAATCAGCCAATCATGTAGCAACAGCGCAGTGCATAAAATCATGCAGGTCAAGAGCTTCAGTAAATAATCAAACATCAGAATGGGGAAAAATTAAAGTGATCTCTTTGACTTTAACCGTGGCATGACTGTTGGTGCCAGGTGGGCTGGTTTGAGTAATTCATAAACATTGAGTGAGCAACAGTTCTGTGGGTGGAAACGTCTTGTTGATAAGAGAGGTTAAAAGAAAATGGTCAGATTGGTTCACGGTGCAAGAAAGGATATTATAACTCTTATAAATTATTATAAATTATTATAACTACGATAAATTATATAAAAAAATTTTTTTAAAAAAAAGATATTATAATCACTCTTTACAACCGCTCTTGACATGTAGCTGCATGATTTTATGACAATTCCAAGCCACACCACCAGAGGCCCCCATTACCTGAATCCTAACCACTTTCCTTTCCACTTTTCACCTACTCACCCAACACCTACAGTGTCTGAAATACTATGCCACAGTTAAAGTCAGAAATCACACATTTTTTCCATTCTGATGTTTGATATGAATATTAACTATTAGATATTAATGAAATATTAAGGAAAGAGTTCTATTGTGGTCTTATCTGATGCTCACCAGACAATTCCACACCATACCAACATAGGCCCCCATTGCTGAATCCTACTCAATTCCGGTTCACCTACTCTCACCTGTAGTGTATTATTACTTCCATCCTGATTTACTGTTCATATACCCAAGTGTTTAGATATCTCATTGTGAAGTCTTGCCCTCCCTTGGGTTGCATTACTATGTCCCTATTCTTGTGCATGTTTCTCTGGTTTGTTCATAGGATTGTTCTCTGCTTTTTCACCCTTTGCTTAGTCCTTTAGATTTGTTTACTGGTCTTACTGATTTTTTGGCTTTGACCTCTTTGCCTGGCTTTGTGACTAACGATTGTTTTTTTCCCATCTGATTTAATAAACTCTGCACTTGGATCCTACAATTGAGCTTTGTGTAGTGTGTTACAGAAACCTCTCATGGATTCAGCAGAGCTCAAAGCATACTTACCGAGTCAAGAGTCTCAGCATATCTATCAGTCTCATATCATATTGATTACAGTTACTTCCTAATTACTGAATCTCACCCAGCTTCCAGGTATTTCTTTTTAAATCATTTCTCCCATCTATGGATGGGCAGTCAGCTTAAACCATCAAAAGCCTTCTGGACTCTTGACAACAAGGGCAACACCTGTTCTACCTGGTGGAGTGGCCATGAAGAACATGTTTGGGTGGCAGCAGAGCACATACTCATACTTATATATAGAGGAATATCTGAGTGCCAGAGGATCAGGGCTTCAGAAAATAGTTAGTAATAATTTTCAACTATTCTAGACTTGAAACATTTTTGTTATTGCCCTGGCTCTGCTTATGTATTTTCTTACCTTAATTACCTGATTTATTCAGATCAACAGTTACCGATCGCTTGCAGTGCAAACTCTTTTTCATAGGGATTGTACAGTTTTGGGGGTTTTTTTTTACATTTATTTGAAATTCAACAAACTTTTTTTGATTGTTTGTTTTCTTAATTTGCAGAAGGGTAACATAACCAAATCTCCTATGTTCTCAACATTTAGATCAAATTTTTTTTCACTTTTTGTGACTCCTGGTTTGATATCATCCATCCATATTCCATACCGGTTATCCCACACAGGGTCACGAGGGAGCCTGGAGCCTATCCCAGGGAACTCTGGACACAAGGCGGGAGATACTCTGGACGGGTTGGTGCACACACAGTCACAACACGGACAATTTGGAAATGCCTACAATCGGCCTACAATGCATGTCTTTGGACTGGGGGAGGAAACCAGAGTACCCCGGGAGTAAACCCCTGAAGCACTGGGAGTTTGCAAACTCCAAACACACAGGGCAGAGGCGAGATTTGAACCCCCAACCCTGGAGATGCGAGGCAAATGTGCTAACCAGTAACCCACCATGCCTAATTTACAACATAATTTATAACATAATTTAGGCTACATGTTTTGGTAATTATCTTCCGTTTCGCATAATAGCTGAAAAATATTTTTGTGTGGAGGAATAGTCACTCAAAATTTAGATAAATTTAGACACTGGATGTTCTTTTATTGGAGATTAACTTTATTATTCTTTATTTTTAGAAACAAACTATCCTTTTTTCAAACTCTGTTTGCAGTGGTTTGTTTGGGTTGAGAGTTAAAAGCTAGTCTGAAAGACCACCGGTGAAGTTAGTGATTAGAGTTGATTTGTTAAGGGAAGGAAGGAGGAGGAATTGGGGGGATACACTAATAGTGGCCCTATTCTATAATGTCTCTCATTTGTCAATTTAACAGTGCCATTCAGATGTGGCTAAGAGAAGCTGCAAGGCATTGTCATGAAGCATGCAATCATGCTGGTTGGAAGCGGTTTTGGGTAATCCATGCTATTTGTGGTTGCTGACAGATTATTTTGCATGCACTGATGAAGCCCTGAGGTTGATCATGGAATGTATCATGGAAATGTACATGGAAAATGGAAATGTACAGTACGTGTGCAACATCACATATACTGTACCTGTTTGAAGACAACAACATTTTTTTGGAAGTTGGTAAAATGCAATTTATTCATTTTCATTGTGTGTTCCAGTGTACAAATCTGTTTCTGTTCAACAGTAAACCGTAGGATGATAAGGGGTATACATTTCAATAAGGTAGTGTCAGTAGTCCATTCACAGCACTACTGAGAGACACTACTGTGATAAAGTGGCTATGTTTGATCAGTCTTCACCTCTAGGTGGTTTGCTCATGTGTTGTTTATTAATCACCTTTTACAAGTAATCAAGGACTAATGATATAGTAAAACTATGGATAGTATTTCAAGTCCCTCATGGAAATTTTATACACAGATGCCCACAGTCTTTTTCTTCAACCACCTGGGACAAAATGACCCTTAGCCCACTATCCAATGTGTTGGTATCAAATGTATCCAAAACAAAAGGGAGAGAAAAATCAGTGGAATGTGCCATTAAACAAGTCTGCCTTAATCCATACACTGGCACTGCTCTGTCCAGCAGACTGGATATGGAGTGTGTTTTTTGCTAACTAAACATTTCTCACTGGCTGTCCTTTCAAACATCTTCACAAACATTCAATCATATCGCTACATTTATCTGCCATTGTTTGTAATATCTGACAGCTGTGTGTGTTTTTCTCTGTTTTCTTTGGCATCTGTGTTTTTAGATAGTGGTCCATTGCTAATGGTTTCACTGATATGAAGCTTTGGTCCGTCTGACTGAGATTTCACTATTTGATCTGTGTTTCACACTCCAAGATCATCAATTTCAGGGATGACATTGTGCGAGACCTTTGGGTGAGGATAATGAATAAATTGGAGTGTAGCCACAAACTTATGTGCATGTTTCTCATATGACTGTTGTAACATCCAGCCCATAAATTTCCCTCCTGTCCACCACAAGGCACCATCCCCAATTTACCCCTCCTGTTTCATGTTTGACCACTTTAAAAAGCGCATGAACCTGTCACTAAATGCGAAGGCTTACAGTTTGCCCTCATTCAAATAGAAATGTATCAGGAGAAAAACATTAAATAGAAAAAAACTTGTAATAACCTGGCTTCACAACTGTGCACACCCTTTAACTTATACTTTGGTAACACAGCTTTTGCCTGTTATACAACTTTTCAACTGTACTAACTTAGTTTGGCAATTTTATTCCACTCTTGCTTGCAAAAATGCTCCAGATCTTTCAAGATGTGAGGGGATCTCTTGTGCGCAGCCCTCTTCAGGTCATTCCACATGTTTTCTATAGGATTTAGATCTGGGCTCTGACTGGGCCATTCTAAAATGTTGATTTTCTTCTTCTTATGAAGGCAGTCTTTTGTTGACTTGGAGCTTTGGGTCGTTATTGTGCTAGAAGGTGAAAATGTTCTTCACTGGCAGCTGTCTAACAATGGCCTGCAGGTAGTTTGATGCTACCACTACCATGCTTCACAGTGGGTATGGTGTTCTTTGGGTAATAAGCTGTCTTGCTTTCACATCAAACATATCATTTAGAATCATGCCTAAAAAGATCTACCTTGGCCTCATCAGTCCATAGCACATTTTGCCACATAGTTTGGGGTGATTTAGGTGGGCTTGGATGTTTTATTTATTGTGTGTGTGAGAGAAAATGCTTCTGTCTAGCCAGCCTACTCTATAAATGTGAAGAATAAGAAAGATTGTTGTCACATGCTGGGAGTGACCAGTACATGCCAGATATTCCTGCAACTCCTGTAATATTGTTGCACGTCTCTTGGCAGCATCCCTTACAAGATTTCTTCTGGTCTTTTTTTAGAGAGACATCCTGCTCTTGGTAATGTCAGTGTGATGCCCCATTTTCTCCGTTTGTTGATGATGGCCTTTATGGTGTTCCATGGTACATCTTAATGTTTTGGTTTCTTAATGTGTTCAATGGTACATCTGAATGTTTTGGCTTCTGATCAATACATTTTTGACTCCCACTTTTTCATCTGGTTTCAGCTTATTGCATGAGGCTTGAGAATTAACCTTTTACCGAATGGCATCATGTTATGTTAAAACTGCTAAATCTGTCCTCAGTGAAATGTTTTTTTAACAACCTAGATATTGAGGCACAGAAAAAATAGACAAAAAAGAACCTCCAAAAATTATTTTAGACCTAATTCTTCTTTTTACCCTAAATCACAATTTTCAACAAGTGTTTCCACTACTCATCTTGTGTTTGTGTGTGACTTATATTTATGATATAGTAGTGTCAGCAAGAAAATATCATGGCTGTTGCAAAGACCAGTGGCTTTTAACTGGCAATCCATAGCCCCTCAGTGGACTGCCATGGTACTGCAAGGTGGCTAGCAATACTTTTCTTAATTGTAAAATAATGACTGAAGTGATAATACAATGACTACAGTAAATCATGTATTATTATTTTTATTATTATTATTATTAGTAGTAGTAGTAGTAGTAGTTCATCATTTGACTCAGAAGGAATATCTAGTTTAGATGCAAGCAAGGTGTAATAAGAGAGTGTGTAAGTTAGTCAGGAAGCAAGTATGTACTAATAGCAAGTTTATTAGGGGAAATTCATTGCTCCTAGTTTCAGAGTCAGAAAATACACATACTGGCCATCACTGGTGGCTTAGCGGTTAAGGCTTGGCGCTGCCAAACTTAGTAAAGTAGCTTGCACATACAGTCATGTGAAAAAATAAGAACACCCCATGGATTTTTTTGTTGGCTTTTTTGAGATATATGGATAAGCAAACATGTTATCTTTTTTGAAACAGTGCTATTAATAAAGTTGATATACTCTATCAAATGACACATAAAATTTATACTTTATAGTCATTTTCACAATTTAAATGAACAAAAAACAGATAAATCACATGGAATAAGTAAGTACACCCCTACATTTATCACACCTTTAAATCCATAAAATTAGAATCATTTGTTCAAGATTGGGTGCCAATGATAAGAACCTGCTTAGAGAGTGCAGGTGGAACCTGTCTTATTTATACCACTCTCATATCTAGTAACTGGTCTTCCCTTTTGTTACTGAGGTGTGTGGTGTCATCATGCCAAGATCTAAAGAGTTCTGTAAGGCCTTCAGAGAAAAGGCTGTGGATGCCTGAATCTGGCAAGGGATTTAAAAAGATTTCCAAATTATTGGAAATACATCATTCCACTGTAAGGAAAATGGAAATGGTCTGCACTTGTATACCACTTTTTTTTACCTGCTAGTAACTCTTGCAACTTTTGGTGTCAAAGTGCATGCTTCTACAATCAAAAAGAGATTGCACAAATTTGACTTGCGTGGGAGGCATGCCAGGAAAAAGCCTTTACAAGATTACAGCTTTCCAATGATCATATAGGCAAAGACCAGAATCCATCTGTCCGAAAGTTGAAGTTAAATGGAAAGTGGACCTTTCAACTAGACATCGACTGATAATCTGTTTTACTGTTATTTTTCCTGATATTTAAGCATTTTTCCATCACCGGTTATCGGTTTTGTAATATCTTATCAACCGATAAATGGTGTCATCTTGTGGGCGAATTGCGGGCAGAACCGCCATAACAGCCATTAACGTACAAATTAGATTTGTTACATAAATGCTTCACATGTAGTTTAAGCAGTTTGGTGCTAAGAAATAGAGACAAACTCACTGAGTCGTGTAATCTGTTTACCACACTGAAGCTTTTATTTAAAAAAAAAAAGACACTTTAGTAACAGTGCACTTTATTTATTTATTTGCACTCTTTCAGACCCCGCTGTTTATTGGTGTATAAATAAGGGTTTTGCTTTGTATGCAAGGAGGAAGTGAAATTGACAAAATTATAATAAATAAAATGGTTTGTTCAGTTCAGTGGTGTTGTTATCATTGTGTCAAAAACAGAAGTAAAACAATAAATAAATATCAGTTCTACATATCGGTTATCGGGCACATAAAGATGCAAATAATCATATTGGTATCAGTTATAAAAAATCAATATCGTTCGATCTCTACTTTCAACAGCATAATAATACTAAGCACACTAGCAAATCCACCAAGGAATGGCTCAAAAAGAAAAAAATGGAGGGTTATGGAATGGCCTAGTCAAAATCCAAATTTGAATCCCACTGAAATGTTGTGGGGGGATTTGAAATGGGCAGTACATTCAAGAAAACCCTCAAACATCTTGCAACTGAAAGAATATTGCATGGAAGAGTGGACAAAACATCCAGCAAGCCTGCTGGACAATTATGCAAAATGCCTACAAGAAGTTATGTCTACTAAAGCGGGCAATACTAGCTTTGAAGGCCAAGGGTGTACTTACTTTCTTACTTCTGATCATTTTAATCAGATCCAAAGTAACTAGTAACTTGCTACTTGAGTAGTCTTCTCATTGGATACTTTATTACTCATACTCAAGTAATTATTAACATTATTACTTTTATTTGTACTTGAGTAATAATTTTTTATAAGTAGCTTTACTTGTACTTGAGCAAAATATTTGTCTACTCTACCCACTTCTGCAAGGAACTCTTGAGGTTATCTGGGGTTCATAGTAAATAGTGTTCTTTTTTATCCCTCTTAACTGCAAGGAGCAGTTAGAATCTTCTGGATAATATATGACTGTTACACTTACACCACTAGAAAGGGTGATGTGAACCTTGTGTAACCTGAAGAAAGTGTATGTGTTATCCTTGTAGCAGCAGTACATTCCATGGGAAGTAGATGCTTCTTGTAGAATTTGTGGAAAAATAGTCCAGGTTTTCTGTGTCACCTTGGAATTATTCAAAACTTTTCTATGTCTTCTGGTTCCCATCATTTAAGTCACACAGAAATGTACTTACCCACGCGCCCACCTTCACATGGATACATTATCAGAATAGAGCGGGAAGGTCGTAGGGGGTGTGGATATACAGTATCTCACAAAAGTGAGTACACCCCTCACATTTTTGTAAATATTTGATGATAGCTTTTCATGTGACAACGCTGAAGAAATGACACTTTACTACAATCTAAAGTAGTGAGTGTACAGCTTGTATAACAGTGTAAATTTGCTGTCCCCTCAAAATAACTCAACACACAGCCATTAA
>JANDJT010000228.1:9264718-9283221 GCA_024331685.1 Stegophilus panzeri
GTTGTCACATTAAAAGATATAATCAAATATTTACAAAAATGTGAGGGGTGTACTCACTTTTGTGAGATACTGTATACAGTGTTGAACTACTGTGTCCCCTTCCAGCTTCTATTTCACTTCTTACCTTACTATGTCCTTGTCCGTTTTAAATTGCCTGCTGCCCCAAGTTAACCTTTGGTTCAATGCAGCCCACACATGGGCAGTGAGCCAAAACAAATAAACCAGAAGCATTAACAAGGGCATGTACGAGGTCAGAGGGGAGCTCAGCAGGAGGAGACCAGGAGGTGATAGAACGAAGGGATTCAGTCACGCAAACGCATCAGCTGCCCCAACTGACTCCAGCCTTGTCACGCAGAAGTCCAAACATTTTTTGTTGTTTTTTCAAGCCACAGCCACTCCAAAAAAGCCCGTTATTATTACAATTTAAGTGATAACTAGACGATTCTACTCACTTTTACAATGATTCGCCTACTTTATTCTCCTAATAAGCCTATTAAGCAGTAGTTTGCTCACTTGGAAAGAACTGAAGTACAACCAAAATCTACATGAAAGTGACCTCTTTCTAGGCTTAATAGCAGCTTTACAACTAAGACATTGTGTTCTATTTAATGGGTCATTGTATATCTCATATTGGATATATGGTTATCTGAATGTCATTTTTCTGCACTTACAGTACTTAGAGCTCTCCTCGTTACGCTAGACAGATAGACAACTCCCTCCAACAGGTTGTAGAAGTGTAATGATCTATTTAGTGTACAACTTGAATATAAATAAAGCAAAACTGAAAGAAAAAGAATGTTTAAGATTCTGCATCACAGAGTCAAAAAGTTCATAAATATACACATAAAAATACTCTGCCATATTCAGATTGAAGAGTTAATAGCAAAATTACACACATTGTAATTCAGACCTCAGACATAACCAAGGACTTAAGCACTACTCAGACAGCTGGGTGAGAGTTACATGTACAGGGAAGAATCAGTTACATGTGATTCTGACCTTGGACTTTAACCCAATTTTCTTGTGTGTTATCAGCTTAAGCCAAAAGCAACAAGTCCAGCAGCACTGTCTGAAAGTTTGATTTAACCACAATATGTCACACTAAAATGTATGTTTTTGGCTGTACATACACTAACATTGTTCCATTTACTCTTCCAACTGTCTCTTTGAGCTGTTTCCTCCTAATATTTTGCATGTGACAGAATTCATTCAAGTATTCTTTGTAAATCACTAACAACACATGCACTAGCTGTGCCAATTATCTGATTGCAAATGCCAACTAAGTGCTATTTGGGATCTTAGAAAATCAAAGTATTTGTCTTATCCTTATCTTTTATTATAACCCCAAGATATTAATACTCTGTGTATACCATGCATTATCAGTCTTGTAGATGAGAATGCACCCAGGCCAGTGTCCAGTTGCTGTGAAACTTTTAAATTAGTAAGCATAACCAGAAGCAACCGCAGCAGGGGGGATACCTCTGCAATCTTGTGCATTTGATGTTTATTAGTTGTAACTCATTTTGCAAACAATATAGATTTCCCCTCCCGCTTCCATATTATGGGTTATTTTGTGCAGTTTTATGACATCCTACAGATTAAGTCCATTTCTGTTCCTTGTTATAACAGTACAAAATCAGTGCAATTTTCATGTGGCCAAGTACTGTAGCAGAGGATTGTGTATGAAATATACTGCATTACTTAATAAATCAGGTTATTGCATCCCTTACACAATAACTGAAATACTCCTGACATTGACACAATACCCCTTTAAAGCGTGTTGCCATTAAATACTGTACATCAAACATATTAACTTGACTGCATTGCTAAATTGCTTCCAGCGGCTGTTTAGGAAGGTTCTTGTTTTGGCCTTAGTGACTTAGAAGTAAGTTTTCAAATATTTAGGGCATACATTTAGCTCTTAAATCCTTTGTCAATTAATCTCTTACTGAAAAAAAGTTAGGATTCTCTATTCTTCTATTATAATTAAGAGTTTCTAGTAAATCCATCAGTTAGGAGCCACTTTGACCTTAATATTCTTTGTGAATGCGGGCCCTGGAGGTTTACCATAGCATAATCTACAAAGAAGTGGGTAGTAAATATTACAAGTGATACATTCAACATATGTAGAACAGAGTTAGCAGACCATGTAAAATATTGGCAGGCTCTTCTAGGAACACATGTTTTGGTGGAATGGGGTGGGTGGACAGTTGAAGATGATTAATGCTCGGAGTGAGAGGGAACAGAATTTCAGCTTCTTCCTCTGATTCTTTGACAAAATTTCACAGCTTCATGACATGAGTTGAGCATTCGCCCAAAATGCAAACCAAATCTTTGACTGTGATAATTGTGTTTCTTATACAAAAAGATGCCTGTGGTATGCCACAAGGCTGTGCAGAAATTGATTGTATTTCAGCAAAGGCCACCCACATTTGTCTCTCTTTCATGTCTACTTAAATGTTAAGTAATTAAATCATTAAATATGTTATGCTCATTCGCACAATGCAACATGCCATGTATTGCAGTGCTCACACTACATGGAACTACTGTTTACAGAAACCAACCCAGTCTTGTTACTCTGTTGGCCCTTTTGGGTATTTGCTTAATAGGCACTAAGCAATCAATTCAGAAATATCTAAAAAATGTGAAAGTCAACCTCTCATCATTGAAACAAGAAAGGATAATCATGCTTTTACAACCCCAATTCCAAAAAAATGTATACCCAATCATGTTACTGACTTATTGCCAATTAGCCTAATTAGTTGCAAAATCTTCCTCCAGCTGTTTACTCCAACTTACTTTTACAGCCTTTTGTTGCCCCGTCCCAACTTTTTTGAGACGTGTTGCTGCCATCAAATTCAAAATTACCTTCTTTTTTTCTTAAAATGGTACATTTACTCAGTTTAAACATTTGATATGTTTTCTATGTTCTATTGTGAATAACATATGGGTTTATGAGATTTACAAATAATTGCATTCTGTTTTTATTTACATTTTACACAGCATGCCAACTTTTTTTGGAATTTTAATTCCATGATTGCCTTTGCCATTTGTGGTGATAGTATTGACATTTCATCAAATTATCTGGATCAAAGCTATGCATAGCTACACAGACATGAATGTGCAAATTGGGAGGATATGTTTTATGTGATTATGTAATAGTGGTGGCAAAATGAAATGGCATTTATCTCATTTACACCCTCCAATGAAATGAAATTTCATTATCAGAGATAGCCATACTAGAAAAATGACAGGATTCAAACGTAAAGAAGCAAACAACACCTCCTCTCTTTGCAGTACACTGTACATATTCTCACCACTGCACTGACTCAATGGAAAATGGATTTGATTCATTCTAAATTTATTTCATTTTTGTTCTCACAGCACGTGCATGCTAATTTGACAAGGGGTGACCATGGCAGCCAACAAATAGCTCTGTGAAATTGGCGTCCTATATGAGGAGAAAATGAACAGAAGCATTTCTTTTCATTTGTGCTGTCTTTGTGTCATATTTTTTCTGCTAAAATGTTTTGCCTATATTTAATGACCCGTGCGGTCACTCAGCACTACATTAGTCTCTACACTGTTAATGACTTGAGAAAAATAGCACAAAGGGTTCTGTTTGACAGCACAAAAAAGCACAGATAAACAAAACTGCTTTACTATCTATTGCAAGTTAATGAGGTGCTGATCTCTTTCTCATGTCTATGGTCAAGTTGAGGTAAGAAAAAAGGAGTAAAGCTAGTAAGCTAGAGAAGTAGTAAAGCTAATTTATTATCTATATGAAATACAACCACCCCATGCACCCCCCAAGGCTTCCTATACAGTATGAGTCAGGATAATCTAGGATCAAGTTGTTATTATTATTATTATTATTATTAGACCCCATCCAGGCTGTCACCTGCCTTGTGCCCCATGCCCCCTGGGATAGGCTTCAGGTTCCCCGCGACCCAGTAAGGATAAGCGGTACAGAAAATGGATGGATTATTATTAAAATTAGAAAAGTAGGGGGGCACAGTGGTTTAGTGGTTAATATATTTGCCTCACACCTCCAGGGTTGGGTGGCGAATTCTGCCTCCGCTTTGTATGTGCAGAGTTTGTACGTTCTCCCATGCTTCAGGGGCTTCCTCCAGATACTCCAGTCTCCTCCCCCAGTCCAAAGACATGCGTTGTAGGCTGATTGGCATTTCCAAATTGTCCATAGTGTGTGTGTGAATGTGTGTGTGATTGTGCACTGCGATGGATTGGCACCCTGTCCAGGGTGTCCCCCACCTTGTGCCTTGATCCCTGGGATAGGCTCCAGGCGACCCTGTGTAGAATGAGCGGTACAGAAAATAGATGGATGGATCAAAATTATGTGGACATCTGACCATCACACCCATGTGTGCTCATTCCCAAACCATTGACATTAACATGGAGCTGGTTCCACTGTTTGCTCTTATAATAACCTCTACTCTTTTGGGAAGGCCTTTCCACCAGATTTTGGAACATGGTTGTGGGGATTTGTGTTCATTCAGCCATAAGAGCTTTAGTGAGGTCAGGCACTGATGTCAAGGGAGAAGGCCCGTGGCACAGTACATGTTCCAATTCATCCCAAAAGTGTTTAGTGGGGCTGAGGGCAAGACTCAAATATTTCCACACCAACATTTGCAAATCATGTCTTTATAGATCTAGCTTTGTGCACAGGGGCACTGTCATGCTGGAACAGGTTTGGGGTTCTTTAGTTCCAGTGAAGAAAACCCAGTAATTCGGCAGCATGCAAAGGCATCCTATACAACTGTGTGCTTTCATCTTTGTGGCAACAGTTTGGGGAAGACCCACATATGGATGTGATGGACAGGTGTCCACATACTTAATTAAGGCATCATGGAGTGGCGTAACATACACATACTGTACATGAGCTCACAGACACCCTATGATTGACAGGGGAGAAAGAGTATGCCATCCCTCTCACCCAGAGAGCATGGCCATTTTTGGTTTTTTTGCTCTCTTGGACTCCCAGCCACATGGCTATGGGTTCATCGGGATTCAGAGTCACAATCTCTGGACAACAGGGTGAAAACTTTTCTGTTGCAGCCCTCAGGAGCTTCTATTTCCAGGGTCTGTATGCTAATCAACATCTAAGTGTATATGTCTCTGTAGGTGTAGATGTATGGTCTAAAACCCATAGATGGGAGCATATCACACACTTTATTTCAGTTTCAGAAAGAAAAAAAGTTTTACCTAAAAAAAAAACAAACAACCTGATACAAATTCATAACAAACTGTGAAATAACACCAGAGCCTATGTAAGTCCACCATGAATATTGAGAACACTTGTTATTTTGTGTTATCCTCAATGCTGAACACTTAATTAAGTTACGTACTCTCTGATTGGTCCTTGGGCATCTTCTATGGTGGGTTAAACTGACTGAAATCAGGGTCATCTGGAAGCCATTTCTCAGAGTAGTGTGTGTTCTCTCTCCCCCTTCCTTCTTTCTCCATCCCATTTTAATCTCTTGGCAGAATCTCCTCCCCCAGCTCCCCAGGGAGGTTGGAGCCCGGTGACTGGGAGCTGCACACGCTATAGGCCTCCATGGCACGCAAACTCATCCCTGCACGCGAGAACAGCTCTCAGCAGCAACCGTAGAGCCTGTATAGATATTGATGCATGATGCTTCTGCACTGTGTCATACCTCATTTAAATGTCATATACGCAGGGAAGAAGAAAATAGGCTATGTAGAGAAATTAAGAAACCTCACCTGAATATTTTTTTCTGTAATTAAAAAAAGGTTTACCATGATTTTCTGCATGGCTGTAGGCACCGTATCGTTGTACATTGCTACATTTGGTTGGTACAGTAATCCAATCATTTGGAAAAGGAAAAAGAAAAAATTCTTTTTATCCAACACACTGAGATTGGACTTGATTATGAAACATGACTACTAAGTGATAATTTATTCTAGTTGTTATAAAATTTGAAAAGTAAAATTTAATGTCAAGACATGCACCATGCAGTTTTCTTTAGGAGCCTCCTATATATTTGGAATTGCCCTCTAGAAAAATGCTACTGAGTGCTACATTTTGTAACATGACATGTGGTGCACTGTTGTCCATCATACAAACTTTAGCTGAAAATGCTTGTGACAAGTAACAGAGAGAAAGAATTATAGGTTGTTTCCCAAACATAATGCATAATAACTGCCTAAATAGTAAGAAAACCAATGATGTAGTGACATATTTAGTATGGGAGTATGCAGTTTGGGGTCATGGTCCAAGTTTAAAATAATGGTATTTTGTACATTAATGTGACAGTCATCCTCACTGATTATTAGGTGGAAGTGCAAAACCTACACAAGAGGTTATATTTTAATAACTATCAGCCAGTGAATCTAAGCAGCACATACTACATAATGATTGTTACTGAAGAGAAAAGGGTTGTGCCACTGAGCATTACTCTGGGGCAGACTGCAGGGTGAATGTTAAAGGTTTCACCGACAGCTCTGAGCATCACTAGCACTGATAGATTACATTAATTATTTGATCTTCTGTAACTGCTAAACCAATGCAGACATGGGGGAGAAGATGCAAAACTCTGCACAGATAGTAAAGCTGCAGTTACACCAGAAGTAAATAAAATCAAGCAAAAATGCCTGTGAACCTGAACAGGACACAGTGTGCATCACACATACTATATCTCAGTGAGACATTACTATATCAAGGACTTATAGAAAACTATGATATTGTAATGTATATAATGTGCTACTGGCTGTAGCTACCATTATAACATCCAATTTATTTTTACTTTCTTCTAACAGATTCCCAGTAAAAGACAATGTAGGTGATGTAAAACATAGCAACTCAAATGGTTTAAATCATTTAAGCATTAATAAATTGAAGTGCTTTAGTATATGAACTCTTGGTACTAGTTACAGAAAAATGCTTCAGAGAATGGATTTTGTCTATAATAGCTCATGCAAGGCTTTTTTTGCACCATCATTATTTTTGTCCTTAGCTTTTCTCAGCACCATCTTCCATACATTATTCCTATGGTGAAAACACAACTGTTTTCCAGTCCAAAAAATTTTTTGCTGTCCATTTCCTGTAATTATGGATTTCTACATCTGACACTGCCCCCTAGTGTCCCCTGAAACTTACATGCAAGTATGAAGTCAGCATGTCCATGCAGCATGCTCTGACCTGCTGAGAGAGGTGGAAACCAGACCTAACCCAAGCTCAGGATCAAACCAGGAACCTGGGGTCTCACTTATCAAATTGTGCATAAACTGCTAAATTTGTGCACAAGCGCTGCCAGTACACAAAAGAAAATTGGTGTTTATTATGAGGGAGTCCAGGAGATGGATACAAATGCAGAACTTTATTGAAGACTGAACACAGGCTCAGGAAACAAAAACAAAGAAACAGTGGGTACCAGGGCTATCAAACTTTGTACAACTAGGAAAGAAACCATAAGAAAACACTAGAAAGTGCATAAACTGAACAAAAAAGGTAGGAACTCTGACCAAAAACATAACCTAACTTGATGCAATGCTCCAGCAACTGAGGAGAAAAACCAGGGAACTTAAATAGGAGCACTAAACAGGAAAATGAAACATGGGAATGGTTAAAACACAAAATGGAGAAAGACAACGAATTGTTGCACAACAATCAGGGTACCCTCTAGTGGCCAAAGATGGAGTTGTCCCTGTGGACGGGGGAGCAATGGCCTTAACAGGAACGCCGAAGCCGCGCAATGACCTCAGCTGCCCACGGGAGTGGGGGGCGGGGTAGCAGAGAGCCTCCAGTTTAGAGCTCAACCCCTCTCCTAATCCAGTCTGTCCCACTGCACCAAAAAGTCCCTCCTGTTGGTGAACCGGCTCTTAAGGTGTCCCCACCTCACAAGCCAAAATCCACTCCCAACCAGCGCTGAAGTTCTGCTGTATACATGAATGGCTGGAGCATTCAGTCATGAGGGAGTCCAGGAGGTGGATACAAATGCTGAACTTTTATTGAAGACAGAACACAGGGAACAGGCTCAGGAAAACAAACATGAGGAATAAACACACCAGGTACCAGGGCTATGAGAAACTTAGTACAACTAAGAAAGAAACCCTAAGAAAACACTAAATAAAAACAAACAGTGCATAAACTGAACAATAACAAAAGGTGAGAACTCAGACCACAAACATAACCTGACTTCATACAATGTTCCAGCAACTGAGGAGGAAAAACCTGGGAATTGAAATAGGAGCACTAATCAATCAGGGAAATGAAACACACATGGGAATGGTTAAAACGCGAAATGGAGAAAGACAACAGAAGAAGAAGTTCCGCAACGACAATCAGGGTGCCCTCTAGTGGTCAAAGATGGAATTGTCCCTGGGGCCATGACATGCATGTGAACAGCTGTACTCAATGGACGTTGATAAATCCCACTGCTCTGCTTGTACACGGCTAAACTCACTTGCATAATGAAACACCCCAAATCAGCCATATATGATAAACAATTTCCCTGTAAAAGCCCAGTAGCCTGCTTGCAATACTTTTACAACATGGAGTATAAGGAGATGAACTTCGCCAACAATGAAGTAGAGATATTGTTGCATGATGTAGAGTAGAAAAATAATGATTTATTTGGCAGTTTTATAAGTGGTTTGTCTAAGAAATAAATATGAATTTTATGGTTATGATTTTATGGCTACATGCATGCATTCTATTGCCCCACTTGCTTTTTTTTTATTATTATTCTATTGCCCCATTTGCATTATTATTGTTGTCTTTTCATCTTCCATATTTGGAAATGTAATGTGTGATATGAATGCATGATATGTGGTTATTCAGCTCATGACTGGAAAATGTCAGACCTGTCTTCAGTTGCTCATTGAAATATGCCCATGGCTAAACAGCAATATGATCTGTTTGGTCACAAGTGTGATGGGAGTGACTTATAATCAGTTTACCCACCCAACATTTTTATAGCACTAGGGGTTCCTGCATACATATGGTCAGTACTGTGAAAACCTTAAATACATTTCATTCTATGTGTATGCACTCTCATAAATGAGACTCCTGGAGCTGTAAGGTAGGAAATTCCCTACCTTACTTTCTTTTACTATTTAAAAATATTTATGCTTTACAAAAGTTGAAAAGTTCTTTCTTTAAACTGGCCTTAATTTGTGTATATTTAGTCATTTTAATATTGTAGACTGTTATCAAATTAATTGCAATGCACATATATCCAGAGTGTCACTAATGTTGTAATGTGTCTTTATATAGTTGTGCTAGTGATTGCATCAAGGAAGACTATCTGTGCAACATAAAGATTGAACTCACTCAGAGGTTTGAGTAACTAAAACAGCTTTTTTTTAACGGTAGCTCAATGAGAAGTGGAAATGAGACTAGTAAACCATAATTAGCTCCAGAGCTGGACCGGCTGTGTCCATCATGTGACTTGTCTGAACACATCAAGGTTTTAAACCTCTTTCACGCTACCTCAGGAGAGTCAGCCTGGGGTTAGAACCCGTTTTTCACAGCCAGGCTACAGGGGATAATCACAGGCAAACATGGCAACCACATTGCAGACATATGCATGCCTATGCACACATTCACGCACGGCTCATCTGGCTCTCATTAGTCTCAATGGCAACATGAGGCCATGTGTTCACAGAGTGGGAATGGAGCAGAAGAGTATTATGCTACATTGGAGGATTCCCCAGAAAAGATAGGGACTTGTGCCAGCAGGAAACACTGTATGAAGCAACATCTGTTTATCTTCTTGATAAAGGAAATATTATTTCCCCATCCTAAGATTTCATATATCACTAAATTCTAAATTCATGTCTGGATGAGCCATGGGAGGCAACAATTGTTTTTAGGCATTCTGGACTGAGCGTGCCATTTTATATAATAATAATAATAATAATAATAATAATAATAATAATAATAATAATAACCTGACTATGCTGACCCCTGTCCACCGCCAAAAGTGCCTACAATGTGTGAACATTTGAGCATCTGAACTGGACCATGGAACGTGGCCTGGTCTGATTAATTACATTTTCTTTTGCATCATGTGGAAGAGATGGTACCAGGATGCGGAAGAAGTCAAGCCGGCACATGCAGTGTGATGCTTTGGGCAATGTTCTGCTGGGAAACCTTGGGTTCTGGCATTCATGTGGATGTTACTTTGACACGTACCACCTACCTAAACATTGTTGCAGACCAAGTATACCCCTTCATAGCAATGGTATTCCCTAATGTCAGTGGACTCTTTCAGCAGGATAGTGTGTCCTGCCACACTGCAAAAATTGTTCATGAATGGTTTGTGGAACATGACAGAGAGTTCAAGGTGTTGACTTGACCTCCAAATTCCCCAGATCTCAATCTGATCGAGCATCTGTGGGATGTGCTGGACAAACAAGTCTGCTCTATGGAGGCTTCACCTCACAACTTACAGGACTTAAAGGTTCTGCTGCTAATGTCTTGGTGCCAGACACCACAGCACATCTTCAGAGGTCTTGTGGAGTCCATGCATCAGTGGGTCAGAGCTGTTTTGGTGCAAAAGGGGGACCGTCATAATATTAGGCAAGTGGTTTTAATGTTATGGCTGATGGTTGTGTGTTTGTGTGTGTGTGTGTGTGTGTGTGTGTGTGTGTGTGTGTAAGCCATCACTCATAACACTAAAACCACCTGCCTAATACTGTGTAGGTCCCCCTATACTCATGCAAAAAATGTTCATGCAGTAACATGACTATAAGAAGTTTCTTGAGCTTCTCAACTATCTCATAATGTCACAACACTGAGATACAATTAAGTATATACAACATTGATAAATTTATGCTGATCTTAACACAATGGTGTTTTAGGAAACAGGCATGCTGTACTTCTGGTGTATGGTCACAATGTGAACTTTAAATTATGAACAATTTGGTGCTCTGTTTGTCATAGCTCTCAGAAACAGATCAGTTTAAATACCTAAACACGTAATACTTGTAAGATTTACGAATGAAGCAAACTCTCTCTTTTTCTCTCTCTCACACACACACACACACACACACACACACACAAACACTTTTTTTAAAAGGGAGTGACTTTTTAAGATTATTAGATGGCTCTGTTCCTCTAAACTCACTGGCTCACTCTGTTAATTACAGCCATTAACTTCCTACAAAAATATACTCCACAGCTGGTGAGGAACAAGAAACACTAATTTTTGTGTGTGGCTATAGGGCAAGAAATGTTTCACCTCAGGATCTGAGTTCTCAGTTAGGTTAATATATTCACTAGAGCTAGAGTGATTTGCATGAGAAATAAATTCTATTTTGTATCTTGTGCCAATGTCTTACCAACCACAAAGGCATAAACATAGGGCAAAAAACTTTTTCAGCCAAGAGGTAATATATACAGTACTGTACCAGCAGTTAAGATATCTATCTTAACTATCTTAACATATATGATATAGATTTATAGTTTTTAGTCTCCATAGCTTCTAAAAATTTGTGCATTTTAATAGTTATGACATTTGTTGCACGTGCAACAACCGTGAGAAATTATTCTAAGCTAAGAATCAATATTAGAGCAAAACACAAATAAATAAATTAAATTAGGCCTACATGTATTCCTATTTGTTAAATTGTAAACATATGAGTTTTAACGCATGCGGTTTTTTTTTTTTTTTTACAACTATTAAAATGCTCAACTTATTAGAAACTATTGAGACTAAATACTTCTTGTGTGTTTATTACAAATGCGCACCCAGCTCCGGCCAATTTATTGCCCTTGGGACACATTTAAATTAGGTTATTAACACCACAGATCTTTGATCTTGTTCTTTTTTTTGTTCGTTCTTGCCACAATTATAAACTAAGCGTGCTGGGAGAGCTGTAATTCAATTTGCTCAGACAAAATTATAAAATTATGACAATGTCGCGTTTTAATATGTAGTGGGGGTTCATAGCGCGTGAAAAAAAATGTGTGCATGAGTTATTGTATGAATTGTTTTTACTAAACTACTTTCAGGGTTTATTCTGTCAGGTTGGTCATTTTGAAACTTTTCACCTACAAAACAGCCTTAAAAAGTAACGCACCACTCACATCTTTCTATCTTTATGAGGAACACGTTTAGGGTAGAGACCTTAACAACTGGAAAAATTTGTGGCAGGCATAAATCTGAAAATGAACGATGGTGTAGAACATTTATTGTACAATACAAATAGATCTTTATTATACATATGTGTGTCTATGATATGAACATTTCAAAGATGCGAAGAACTGAAACAAACCGTGTGCGCATTTCGTACGGAGAACTTCCACCAGTTCCAGTCTGGTTTTGCGGAAAATACCTAAAAGTTTCCAAACGGACACAAGCATGGAAAGTAATATTTAAAATATTCCTTCGGGGTCCACGAGGAGCATCACTTAACTGCTCGGTTTCGCCTCCTCTTTTCTTGTGCTGCGAGTTACTTGTGCGCAAAGGTAACACAAGCAGCTCTCCAGGCGTGTGGGAGGAGTGAAGAGAACCGCATCGTGCCCGGCCCCTGTGCTGGAAACATATATAACACGCGCCGGGTTTCCAGATCGAACAGAGTAACTTTCAGTGACCAGAAATCAGAACACACGCCATATTCATAATATTGTCTTGAATATTGGTGAGAGATCTTAGCCTGAACCATCTGAACATACAGAAGCTCAGTTCACGTGAACTTTTTTTTTTTCACTGAGAAAAGGAAAAAGGAGAAATATTTCATTCATTGTGAGTTTTGTTTGTTTGTTTGTTTTACCTGTATTTGAATTATTGCTTTCCTAAACAACCTACTGAGAAAGCATGTTTTGAAACATAAATTAGATTTTTGGTTGTCCAAATCAGAATTGGAACTTTACAGCAGAATCAAGAGATGGCATTATCAGAGAGTGACTTTGGCATGAAGGGAAGCAGCATCATAAAGGAATGGAGTGGACAAGTCCAACCAGCCCTCATCATTTCCTTCATTTTTCTCTTCTGCCTGGAGGCCTGTCTGTGGATCCGCAACCTTGCTCTCAAGAAAAGGCTGCCAGGGCCTTTTGCATGGCCACTAGTGGGCAATGCCATGCAACTAGGCCAAATGCCCCACATTACCTTCTCCAGGCTTGCAAAGAAGTATGGCAATGTCTACCAGATCCGACTGGGCTGCAATGACATAGTGGTGCTGAATGGATACACAGCCATACGACAAGCTCTCATACAACATAGCAAAGAGTTTGCAGGAAGACCAAATTTCATCTCCTTTCAAATTATATCTGGGGGGAAAAGTATGACATTCAGCAGTTACAGTGAACAGTGGAAGGCACACCGGAGAGTAGCTCAATCTACTTTGAGGGCGTTCTCATCTGCAAACAGCCAGACCAAGAAGGCCTTTGAACAGCATATTGTGGCAGAGGCCATGGATATGGTTCAGAGTTTTCTCAGGCTGAGTGCAGATAGATGTTATTTCAATCCTTCACATGAATTTACAGTTGCTGCTGCTAATGTCATTTGTGCTCTCTGCTTTGGAAAACGTTATGGACATGATGACCCAGAGTTCAGGGCACTTCTGGGTAGGGTAGATAAGTTTGGAGAGACAGTGGGTGCTGGGAGCTTAGTAGATGTCATGCCTTGGCTTCAGTCTTTCCCAAACCCAGTGCGAAGTGTTTACCAGAACTTCAAGACTATCAATAAGGAGTTCTTTGCTTATGTGAAAGACAAAGTTGTGCAGCACAGAGACACATATGACCCCGATGTAACTCGAGACATGAGTGATGCAATCATTAGTGTGATTGAACATGGAAAAAATAACATGTTGACTAAAGACTTTGTGGAGGGAACCGTGACAGATCTCATTGGAGCAGGACAGGACACTGTATCTACTGTTATGCAGTGGATGTTGCTGCTCTTAGTGAAGTACCCAGCCATGCAGACCAAGCTCCAAGAGCAGATTGATAAAGTGGTTGGCCGTGACAGACTACCCTCAATGGAGGACAAGGTCAACCTGGCCTACCTGGATGCCTTCATCTATGAGACTATGCGCTACACCAGCTTTGTTCCTGTCACCATCCCCCACTCCACCACCACAGACGTCACCATCGAGGGCTTCCACATCCCCAAAGACACAGTGGTGTTCATCAACCAGTGGTCTGTGAACCATGACCCACAGAAGTGGCAGGACCCCCAAATCTTCAATCCCTCAAGGTTCCTGGATGAGAATGGAGCCCTTAACAAGGACTTGACCAGCAGTGTAATGATCTTCTCCACAGGTAAGAGGAGATGCATTGGTGACCAGATTGCCAAGACAGAGATATTCTTGTTCTTAGCCATTCTGCTGCATCAGTGCACATTCAAGAGTAACCCCTCTCAGACTCTCACTATGGACTGCTCATACGGGTTAGCACTGAAGCCTGTCAAATTTACAGTTACAGCCAAACTAAGAGGGAGACTCCTTGGCCTTGTGTCACCTGCATAAATGAAAGATTTTATGACTGATTTTATGACTCAAAGTGAGCAAAGACTGATACATTTTCCAATATATGATATATAACAGTGTGTATTAATAAACTAGCACTGAATGCTGTTCTATATTTAATATTTAAAGATTATTCACACATTTGTAGGCAAGGTGTATCTTTTATTAATGGAAAAAATGGTCATCATATTGTCTGGTAGTTAAAAGGAACTGAGACAGTCTTCATCTCTTTTTGACTATATAGTTAAAATCTGTATAATATTTTACATTGTGTATTCATCATCCTGTGTCTGAAAAATATAAGCTATATAAAAAAGTGTTTCAGCGAGCAGTGCATAACTGTCTATATTATCAAAGTCATTAAAATATGTACTTAAGAATTGTTCATTTGCAGAAAACTGCTTTGATAGCTTTATGTTCTTCTTTTGGTTCATATGAATTGAAGAAAATACTGTATATGTATATGATTTACTCAGATCTGTATAAAGACTTGTATAAAGTGTGGATTATGAGTACTCATAACTGATGTATTTCAGGTATTTTAAATATTAATCATCTACCTTATATGTAAAGCCATCTACTGTATTCAGATGAAAAGAATAAACAGCTTGACAGTGTGTAGGTAATAAGAAAGTAATGATCATAATCTAGTAGTTACCATGCAGTAAGTGAGACATTGCGTCGCTGGGATACATTAAAGTGAATTTTGTTTTGTTGCTCTTATGGAGAGTGTCCATAAGAGATCTTGGCCAAGTGGACTTACTCTTTTTCTTCCAAATACTGTTTTTATATTTCACCTGTCATTACAACCCAGCTCACACTGGTTTCCAGGAAATTACTCATGATGAAAAATTTTGTAATAACACTTTTTAAAGTGCTGCTGCAACCTATGCCATTAATTATGAATTGCATGTATTAAGAAAATCATTTGATGTTTTGATTCGAAGGAATAAAACTATTTTATTCTTGGACTACTGAATGTCCAAGAAAGCAACCATTTAAATTATGCATTGATGTTTTTTTTCATTATATTAATTGAAAATAAGCTAATTTTGAAGATACAGTAATTAAATAAAAGTAACAATTTAAAGCAATATTTAACAGTGTTCCTCTGTTTTGTCTCAACTCATATCTCAGGATACCTGTCACATCTATCATTAGGTTACTTCAGCTACAGATTCATAAGATTTCCAGGGCTAAACATGAGCAAGCAGTTATGCCATGAAACTGTATTTTCTATGTCTCTGTATTAGTAATGCTGGCATTGCATAGTTTATAAGGAAACACTTATAAAAATGACTCAGTTATATGTCATATAATGCACTAAAACAATAAAACACAAAATGTTTTCATCATTATACAGTATAAATGGAATGCTTTCTCAGATAAATTAGACATCATATACAAACATTATTGCCTTGAGTGACTATTATTCAGCTAATGATACCTTCACATATCTTGATATGCCATGCCATGTCAAATACAAAGAGAGAAAAGATTGGAGTAATTTGTATTTAAATGAATCCCCAGTAGACTGCTTTCTAATGACATATGCACATGGTAAAAAAAACAAAATTCTACCTGATATGAATGCATTTTGCAGTTTGTCATGTTTTGATGCATGTACAAATGATATGAGGTGCCATGATGGCACATAAGCTGGCGTTTTTACTCACAACTCCAGGAAGTGACTTACTGTCTATGTGGAGTTCATTTGTGGTTGTTCTGCCTGTGTCAGTGTGTATTTCTTCTAGGTGCTTCAATTTCCTCCCACCACCCAATGTAAATTGTCTATTTTAAATTTCCAGTAGTTATGTGGAAATACAATTGTAACAATGTATTAGTGTGTGTGTGCAGTCCCTGTGATGGACTGGCTAGGACATCTAGTGTGCTTTCCTCTTTTGCAAACAGTTTTCCCAGGATACACTCCAGATCCACTGCAACCTTAACCAGGATAAAGCTGCCACTGAAAGTGAATGAATGAATGAACGAATGAATGAATGAATTACACGTTATTCTTATTTGAAACCATGAAGGAGAGTACACTTTTTGGCTGAAAGACCCTTATATTCTTTTCCTACTTGATGATGAAATTGATACCTACAAATGATCAAATAAACGATATCATGATTTAATACCTATTTCTTCCCTGCAGTTTTGTTTACAGGGCCTAAAAGCACACAATATCTAAAAGCATCCATAACACTATCAGAGAGAAAATTTGGTATGAAATAAAGTATCATAAAGGAATAGTGTGGACAGATTTAACCAGTTATCGTGTCCTCATTCGTTTTCTTCTTCTGCATGGAGGCCTGTCTGCAGGTCCTGTCCCTCACTTCAAGAAGGAAAACCAGAAAGATACTTCAGTCCATCAGCCAAATTAAGAAATTTTCTTTCTCTTAGTGAATCACATTGTGACAGAGGCCCTGGATCTAAATTAATCATTGGTAAGAATAAGCTTAGGAGGGCAGTATCTCAGTCCCTCACATTAGTTGACAGTTGCTGCCACTAACATAATTTGCACTCACTGCTTTGAAAAATGATAAAGCATTTCTGGGTAGGATGAATAACGTTGGTGAGATCGTAGGTTGAGAGGCAGTCCTTGATTCCAAATTCAGTTATTTCTGAATCCTACTGAAAATGCTTATCATTTTTCAAAGCTACAAAGACTTCTTCAACTTTAAGAAATATATAGTGGCAAAGCACAGATAAAGATTTGATTTAGAGATCATCATCATTGTGACAGAATATGCAGAGGAGGAAACTGGGCTTGCCAGAGTTTCATTCAGGCTTACACAGTCTCTACTACTCTACACCAAAAGTTACTCTTTCTGCCAAATATCCAGTCTTGCAAAACAAGTTTCAGGAACAGATTGATAAAATGGTTAGTGAGCCATGCCAGACAAAACAGGCAGGATAAAACAGGCAGGACAATGAGTGTTAGGCCCTAAACATTAGGCCCTTAAACATGTGTATTTGAAATATCAATAATAATAATAATAATAATAATAATAATAATAATAATAATAATAATAATATGTTTAATTTATATAGCGCCTTTTCCAGAGCTCAAGGATGCTTTATAATAATAATGTAATAATACATAAACAATCAACGTTCATGGACAAACACAAAAAGTGAAAACAAAGTACAGATAGTACAGTCATTGAGAGCAAAATGGTTAGCAACACATTAGGACAAATAACACTGAGAAAACAGATACGTTTTAAGTTGGCATTTGAACTCTGGGATGGATGTGATGCGTCAGATGAGAGTGAGAAGGAGTGAATTCCAGATTTGGGGTGCTACTACAGTGAAAGACCTGCCACCCATAGTAGAGAGACGAGATCTAGAGACAGAGAGGAGTCCGAACCCAGAGGACCTGAGAGAGCAGGTCAGGTTGTAGGTGAGAAGCAGTTCACTAAGATGGCAAGGTGCCAAACCATGAAGTAATTTATATGTAAGCATGATTATTTTATATTTAATGCGAAATGAAACTGGTAGCCAATGCAGTTCCAACAGGATTGGAGCAATGTGAGCTGAACACTTGGTATGTGCAAGAAGTCTAGCGGCAGAATTTTGAATATATTTCAACCTAGCAATAGAATTAGAAGGTAAACCAATGAGGAGTGCATTGCAGTAGTCAATAGTGAGACTAATGAAGGGACAGAGGCGAGCAATGCGACGAGGTGAAAGAATCCAATTTTAGAAACGGAGTTTATATGCGCTTCAAAGGTGAGGGAGGGATCAAAGATGCTGCCTAAATTTTTACAGTACTAAATGGTTTAATGAGAGTACTATCAATGTCATAAGTAAGGTCAAAAATGATATTTTTAGTAAGTGTTGGTGTTCCAATTATAATGATCTCAATTTTGCCCATGTTCAGTTTTAAAAAGTTGTAGTTAAGCCATCCTTGTATGTAATTTACACATGCAGACAGTCTGGAGAGTGGGAGCAGATTTACAAACTGTATAGATATGAATGTCATCAGCATAACAGTGGTAACCGAAACCGTGCTAGTGAATAAGTTGATCCAGAGGCAGTATATG
>JANDJT010000228.1:9297071-9307821 GCA_024331685.1 Stegophilus panzeri
GCTATACAAATCAAACTGAATTGAATTGAACTTAAGTAGGAAGAGTGACAAGAAGTAAGGGCACCAGACACGGGCAAGAGTCAGGCAGAAGGTGTGTTCTCTTCTTATGTCCTCAGTTGGTCCATGCAAACAAACACACATTATGTGTGTGACAGGCCTGACACAGAGCAGCTGTTAATACTGACTGGAGCAACAGCTGTTAATAATGACTTGTACATCTGTAAAAATACATAGAAATTACGTGTAAAAAAAATATGTGTAACAACCAGACTACAACGTACTCACTATATACACACTATACAACATCCCACTCTTGTCTTAATAAGCACATTGACATTTTACATTACATTTTTTGTAACTTTGTTACTATGCTTTCCCATTTTTCTTTTGATCTTGTCATTAGATTCATGTGAAGACAGGGACAATCGAACTAAATGATAAAAGATAAATGATAAAAAAGACCTTGTTAATAAAAAGAGTACTTGTTATTTATATATAAGCTATTGTTAGATAGCTCACAAACAGACAGACTATAAAAGACGTGACTGCTGCAATAATTTTATAGTTAAAAGAGTCTATATGTATTTATCAATCAATCTATCTAAAAAGAAACAGATCTCTATGGATCAAATCAAATTTTATTGGTCACATAACCATACACAGTATGACATGCAGTGAAATGCTTTTTACGATTGTCCGGGGACATAAAACAGAATTTACATAAAAACAGAATTTACTTGCATAGAAATAGAAAAAGAAAAATATGAAATATAGAATATTTCATATATAGAAATATACAGAATACATATTCAATATAGAATATAGACAGCAAAAATGTATGAATCCTATGTAGTATAAAGTGCAGATATGTGCAGTTGTATGTGCAGTACAATGCGATGCAAAATCGAGATAGTTGCAGCGTAAAAGCTAACAATGTGATATAAATATTTATAAATACAGGATATTCCATGAGTATTGGCAGAAATGTTGGGTGTGTGGGTGTTGTGCAAAGAAATCCAAGGTATGCATTTATATGTGAATGTATAAATAATCCTAGATGTTGTTCTGGTTGAGGAACTGAATGGCCTGCCTCACTGTGTTGGCCTTCAAGGAGACTACACAGAGAGAAGAGTCCATTGTTAGGATGGCTGTGATCCTTAACTATCTTTCTGGCCTTGGTCCAGCACCGCTTAGTGTAGACAGATTGCAGGTCAGGGACCTCAGTTTGGATGGTGTGCTCAGCTGATCATACCACCCTCTGGAGGCAGGTTAGATACCAACAATAAACCAATAACATTAGAAACCTATGAGATGACACAAAATTTAAGAGTACATACAGTTGAACACATATTTGCATAATAAATACTCTTCTATTGCAAGAAAGAATTGGACTTCCATGGCAGCCAGAACCATCTCAAGATCTCTGCTACTGCATTATTTTTTTTTCTCACTAATATTCTGAGAAATTCCACCTTCTGTTCTAGTAGCTCATACAAGCAGTTCAGTTGTGAATATTATAATATATTAATACATCTCTGATGCTTATTAAGTTCCTTGTATAATTTATATCATTACTGATTCGGATATGAACAGTATTCATGTGCATTATCATTAAAAATCCATGAGGGGCTGTCACACAAAATGAAGTCAACTGGGCCTGAACACATCCCTCTGCAAATAGATCATACACTCAGTTAGTGTTAGCAACATCACACTGAGCACTGGAGACCTCCAGAGCTGGGTGGTCAGTCTGCTGCTCTTCACTCTGCTGACTCATAACCACACATGATATTTGCAACTAATCAGTCAGCAAATTTGTTACCTCCTCGTTTCCTTCCTGACAACTAAACAAAAACACAAACCGCATAACGCAGATTACATAATGATTTCTTCCACACTTATCAAAAACAAATGATAATATGCAATTTTGTTCCAAATACATGTACCAGAAATACCGCCCACATGTTGCTATCACTGCTCATGACTATGCTCCAAACAGCTCAAATCAGATAAAGTTTGCTGATGACATTACAGGTTTGGTCTTAATTAGCAGCACCGATGAGTCATAATACAGATAGAAGGCTGAGCAGATTGTGAATTGGTGTAGAAACAACATTTGTTATGAGGGTATAAAAAAGATGATTTTTAAGTTCAAAAGGACTTGCAGTCCCCACTGCACATCAACAGCATTATTATAGAGACAGAGGCTCCAATTTTCTTGGAGTGCACATCGCAGATCTCATTCAGACCCTAAGTACCACCTAACTAAACATAAAAGTGCAACTGCATCTCCCTTTCTTGCTGAGACTGTGAGAGGAGCAAAACTACTCTCCAATCTTTACTACACTGAAAAACAACTATCAAGTAAAAACATCTTGAATAGACTAATTTATGTAATATTTTTTATTATTACAAAATAAATATATTAGAAGGAATTAAAAGGAACCCGGGTGGTTTTCCAGGGTTTACAGAACCAAACAGTAGTTACAAATGTTACTAATGTACTATTTTATCCCTCCTAACTGGGTGGTGAGAATCACCTGAATAACATATGCCACAATGTCATTAGGAAACAAAACACATTAGGACTAACTGGAAAGGTGTTTGGAGATTATTGACAGATTCATGCTACTGGTATGGGCATTGTTATCCTTTTAGGACCTGGAGAAAGGGGATGCTCAGAGAGCAGCAGCACAGACTTCCTGGAATAAGTTGTAATGGCCACCTAGACTTCCCTCTGTCTCTGTCACTGAAGAAAAGTTAGAACTTGGGAATTGGGCAATGCACTGGATCTACTCGATGAGGTGCATACCACCAAAGGCCTTATTTGTACTATGGGTTCCTGTGTTTGGGAGTGTTTCCTGGATTGCTAAGTCACACTCTACAAATTAATTCCAAGGGCCAAAACCACAGGCACTGATGGCAAATTCATCGATCCATTTGGGACAGTACATCTGCTTGGGGAAGAAGCCAGCAGGCTGTTCTGACAAGTAACAAAAGCAGCAAAAGGTCTTGCCAGCTATTTTCGTGTCACAAGCAGGACTGATATTACTTTTATTGTCAGAGTCTGAGAAATGATAAATAAGACAAATTACCCCACTACAATTATGGAATGTGATGTGGAATTAATGATACTCCTTTCATTACTCTAATGAATGTGTACATGAACACAGATGTTTAGTTTTCCAAATGAAAATCCATCCATCCATCCATCTTCTATACCGCTTAATCCTTTTCAGGGTCACGGGGAAACCTGGAGCCTATCCCAGGAAGCATCGGGCACAAGGCGGGGTACACACTGGACAGGGTGCCAATCCATCGCAGGGCACAATCACATACACATTCACACACCCATTCATACACTACGGACACTTCGGACATGCCAATCAGCCTACCATGCATGTCTTTGGACTGGAGGAGGAAACCAGAGTACCCGGAGGAAACCCCCGCAGCACAGGGAGAACATGAAAACTCCGCACACCCTAACCCTAACCCCCAACCCTGGAGGTGTGAGGCAAACGTGCTAACCACTAAGCCACCGTGCGCCCAAATGAAAATATATTTTAGATTTAGTGAAGTAAAGAATCTGGTAATAAACAGAAACCCAATAGGTTATAATGTAATAATAATAGGTCAATCAAGCCTCCGTCTGCCAAAACTGAAGCGTCCATAAGATAATTTATTTTAAAACACAGGCAGGTGACAAATTAATGCAAAAACCAACATAACGTGTTTTCCTAAAATCTTTTAGCATTATGAGCCACCAGAACAGGTTCAATGCACCTTGGCATAGATTCTACAAGTCTGTGAAACTGTTCTAGAGGGATGAATACAATTCTTCCAAAAGATATTCCCTAAATTGTTTTAATGATGCTGGTAAAAATGCCATAAAATCTCCAAAAGGTGTTCAGCTGGTTTGAGATCTGGTGACTGTGAAGGCCACAGCATATTATTTTAATCATTTTCTTATTCATCAAATCATTCAGTGACCCTTCCTGTCCTATGGATGGGGACATTGCCATCCTGGAAAAAACCACGTTCATCAGGATAAAAATATTTCATCATAAGTGCACAAGTGAACCCAAACTTTGCCAGAAAAATGCCTCCCCCTAATAACACACATTGTTTCCCTTTAATTTTTTATCTGTCTGTAAGTTCTTCAGTTTTTCAGATCTTTGGGGCCTCATCTCCACTCTGTTTCTCTATCTCACAATTTATATTATGAATCTGAAGGTGCCCGTCTTCATACTGTAATTATAAATGTATGCTTCAGATTTCAAACAAAAGGTGCATATTGATGCTCCAGCTTCACATTCAGGTTCATAAGTTTTTTCTTTTCTTTTCAGTAGCATCTGGTAGCAGTTGCTACATGAGGTCACTCAGTGGATGCTACAAGCTTTAGATAGTGCTCATGCACTTGGGAGTGATTCAATTAGTTGACTCAATGTTGCAGTATTGTTACTGTGAATTTCCTGCACATTTAGTCTGATTCCAATAACAGCCTGCTCCATATACAATAATAACTGGTGTTTAACGAAGACCTACCTTGACATACAGTAAAGGGTCAGCCAAGTACTTTGTCCTACAATAGCCCTTTGATGTTGTCTGGTTGAGGCAACCTTTTTTGTGTTAAAATATCCTGGTACTTAACAGAATCTCTGATGCTATAAAACTTCACAAGAGTTCTTGGAACAGCTACAAAACAACTCCAGTGATCATTACTGATCCATCATCACACTACGGATGCCCTAAGCGGTCATGTATATTTTTTTTTCTTTGTTGTTTTCTCGTGATCACGACTTAATTTTCTTGTGATGTCGACATAACAAAAAATTGCTTTCTCATGATCTCAACATAACAACAAGTTGTTTTCTCGTGATCTCGACTTAATTTTCTCGTGATCTTGACATAACCAAAAGCTGTTTTCTCACAACATAATTTTATCCAGAGAAAATCTCGCGCTTTGTGAATGGGACTGGTGTTACATGCATGTTGGCATCTTCGCCATCATAAATGTAATAATTGCCCGCTGTAGAGATGGACTTTATCTCCGCATTAAGAGAGAGGGGTGTGTGCCCCCTTCTCAAGTGTCCAGCACTAATGTGGAAGTCGTCAATCCTGCGGTGATGAGGTATTTTTGTAAAGCACCCCAGAAGTTAGCATCAACCTGGTTCCCTCGACAAAAAGCCAATAGGACTTTGGCTTTTGGATTATTGCAGAAAATAAACTCTGTGACCAACAAAAGTTTATGATTCTTACATGTTTCGTTCATTGAGATAATCTTCACAAATGAACACAAATTTTATGAATTTTGAAGCCTGAATACATCTCAGGGCACTGTGCACATACTGTACACATTCACACCTATGGGCAATTTAGTGTAGCCCAGTGGTTCTGAACCTTTTTTCAGCCGTGGACCCCTAGCATATTCTGATTCATCCTCATGGACCATCAACATAATATGTATATATTCATATATAATTATAATCATATAATGTATAATAATATATAAATAGAACTAATTGTCAAATGTAACACATTTTCAGATCAATATTAGATATTACATACTGCATGTTATTTATTTGGTTTTAACATTAAAAGTGAAATTTTTGTACACTAACATTAATATTTCACATTACCCATTGATATGCACATTTTATTTCACCCATCAGTGTTAAACTTGAAATAGAAGTTTTTGCAGCCAGGGATGAACAGTAAAATGTTCAAATCTTTTATTGCTAACATGACTTAACTTAACTTGATTATCACTCTGAATTATCATTTGAGGGCAATCCAGAATGAGCAAGCTAAGCTACATTAGTGAGAGAATGAATACAAATGACTATATACAGTGCCCACCACTAATATGGTGAGAAAGTCAGAAAGTCTCCAAAACTACAATCCGAATTCACCTACATCACAAGTTGTTTGGAAGGGTTTCAAGAAAAAAACCTCTACTTTCATCCAAAAACAAACTCAAGCGTCTTCAGTTTGCCAGACACTACTGGAATTTCAAATGGGATCGGGTTCTATGGTCAGATGAAATCAAAATAGAGCTTTTTGGCAGTAAACACCTGCGGTGGTTTTGGTACACACAGAGAGGTAGCCATATGGAAGTACCTCATGCCCACAGTTAAATATAATGGCGGCTCTTTGATGTTTTCGGGCTGAAAACCTGACTGCCTCTGCCAGAAAGCTTAAAATGTGTTTGATATTCCAGCAGGACAATGATCCAAAGCATACATTAAAATCAACACAAAAATGGTTTACTGACTGCAAAATCATGGTCCTGCCATGGCCATCCCAGTCCTATGACTTGAAATCCATAGAAAACCTGTGGGGTGAACTTAAGAGGAGAGTCTACTAGCATGGACCTCAAAATCTGAAGGATCTGGAGAGATTCTGTATGGAGGAACGGTCTCAGATCCCTTGCCATGTATTCTCCAAACTCATCAGGCATTATAGGAGAAGAATCAGAGCTGTTATCTTGGCAAAGGGAGGTAGCACAAAGTATTGACTAAAAAGGGTGCCAATAATTGTTGCACACCTATATTTATCAAAGCTTTTTTATATATATATAAACCTGTGTTGTGTTTGCATTTGTTTGATATCCATGATAGCAGAGTATTTTTGTGGATTTCTTGAACAAAAGATCAAAAGGTTAAACAATAAAGACAATCTTTCCAAGCCTTCTTTGCTCATATTTACCAAGGGTGCTGATATTAGAGGAGGGCACTGTAGGTTACATTAAGAAATAAATAAATGAATAAAAATAAACAGGAGGCTTGTGGCATTTCTGAAATATAATGGACCTAAAATGTATTTAAAGTATATTTTGAAATATTTAACAAAAATTCCACATACATATATATTTTAAGCCAATTTGCTTTTCTGCATGTATTTGGACAGTGGGAGGAAAATGGACAACCTAGGAGAAACACACATGATCATAGGGAGAACAAGCAAAACTCAGCATAGATGGTTACCTAAGCTGAGGCTCAAATCAGACCCTGGATCAATGCTACGCACTGCACCACTGTACTGTCCTAATTTGTTTATATTAGAATAAACTAATCAAAGCTGTATTGCAGCGTCAGTGGTGGCCCAGTCTGGCTAATGACACCACAGGTCACAATGGGGCACTAGGGGAAAGGCATATGCACAATATGCACAATAACGCATGCATGTTTGCCTTTTACATTGCACACCATCACTCGAATTTAGCATTGCAAGGGCAGGAGACAGAGTGTTTACTGCAGTTCTCTGAGCTAAAAACATGCAGCAGAGGGGAAGCCATTAAAGCAGCTTTGCACTTTGGCTGACTCCCCAGTAGTGAAGGTCCCTTTTCCCTTCTCAATCCCCCTCTCTTCTTCCATCTCTTCCCTCTAACTCCTTCTTCTCCTCACTTCCAGGCTGCTAGGGGGTAAGATATATAGTCCTGAACAGCACGCCACCTCCAGTGTAGCTTTAAGCCACATTGCCAGTAAAAATAAATAGTTCTGGTCTCCTGTAACACTCCACCGCTGCTCTGCATCACAGAGGATCTGCAGGCTGCCAAAAGCAACAGTCAGCTTTGTTGAACCTTTTTTATATTTCCTTCAAGTGACTGCCTAGTTCAGAAAAGACTCAAGCAATCATAAGTAGCATGCCAAGCTAACAGGAAGATTTATGTGCAGTAAAACAGAGAGCAATACAGTTCAATAAACAAACATAGTGCATGTCATTGTTGAAAATGAATGTACAGAGTCTAGAAAGGGGTGAGAATAGTAGAACTTGTAGCTGTCTAGTGCTGGGTCATCAGTCTTTGGTGCAGTGCTCTTTACTCTTTGATCACCCATACTGAAAAAATCGTCTATATATACTGACCATGTTAACTGCTTTGTACAAAAGGTCCCCTTGCATAATCTCTTCTGTTGAATATGTTTTCAGACGACACGCCGATGGATTTGCCCCAAAATGGATAATAAGGTTGCCTAGTGGAGTCCATGCCAGCTCAAGTGCCGAGTGTCATTAAAGCAAAAAGTCCTAAAAAAAATTCTGAAATTCATGTAAATATTTCAAAGATTCTACTTTTCACTCAAGTTGTTGTCAATAATAAAATACTCATTGAAAATTATAAAAGAATGCAAAATAGAAATGTTTCCCTTGTGCTATAAGACTATTGGACAACACTGTCTCTGTGTGTGTGTGTGTGTGTGTGTGTGTGTGTGTGTGTACAATACTGTGCAAAAGTTTTAGGCACCCTATTTTTTTGTACAAATGTTGTTATAGATTTTCTACATTATCAAGTCAGTACAAAAACCATTTTAGATTCCCAAACATTAGTTTTCTAGCACAAAAATGTTTGTATGTCAGTAAAGAAAGCAGCATATTACGTAAAAGACCACTTTTCAGACAAAAAACACAATGAAGGCTGCTGGGTTTTGCTGAAAATATAAGACGGTCAAACTCTCCAGAAGAACTGTGGCTGGTTCAGCAAGATGTTCAATAAAACTTACCAGCTAATTTCCTTATATAGCTGCACAAATTGTACTGCTCTTTAAGGTATTTCTTTTTAAATGTAGAAACATTTAATTTCATTATTATGAAGGCATCTTTGCTCTACAGCATTTCTTTGCATGTGCCTAAAACTAAAACTAAACTAAAACTGAACCTAAAACTGACTAAATCATTTGCACAGTACAAGTATGTGTATACACAGTATATATATATATATATATATATATATTGTAGGGAATTTAACCCACGGTGGGCGGAGCACGGACACACAGGAAGCCGTTTTAGGGTTGTTCGTGGAGGGATCTTTATTCAAGAAGGACGGTGAGGGGAGTGCGGGTGCGTGTGTGTGTGTGTGTGTGTGTGATGAAATGCGATCGAGCGGTGAGGGTCTCGGCTGTCTTCGGTTACAACCAGGAAACGGAGCCTTCACTCGCGTCGACTTCATCTGAAAAAAAACACCAGAAAAACACGGACATGCACGGACACGCACAGGGTTAGCGGACATGCACGTGTCGCAAAATATCGCTTAACACAAGCCAGCTACTTGCGCACATGCTTGGAGATCCTCCTCCTCTCTTGTGAGTGGAATATCGCCCTTTTATGTTCTCCCCTCGCCCGCTGGATGGTGGAATTTTTCCCGCGCGGTGCACCATTCACGAGCCGTGGGTGTGTCGGTGGCCCCGCTCCGCCGCCACGTGCTCTCTGACCATCCAAAACATTGGTGGCACTGAAGTCACGGGAGGAGCGATCTTTGTTTCCTGTGTGCCGGCCAACGGCCTGTCACCACAGTACCCGCCCCAGCTCCGAGCCCACTGCTGTCGTGTGTCGGGCCCACAGTGCATCCCGTCGTGAGAGGCCATCTGCATTCCCAAGGTAGGTCCCCGCCCGGTGCTGGACCTGGAAAGAGAAATCCTGCAACGAGAGGAACCATCGGGTTACCCTGGCATTAGTGTCCTTGGCCTTGACCATCTACTGCAATGGGGCATGGTCTGTCACCAGGACAAAGTGCCGACCGGCCAGGTAGTATCAGAGCTCTTCGATGGCCCACTTTATCGCCCGGGCCTCTCTTTCCACGGCCGCATACTTCCTCTCAGCAGGGGACAACTTTCGACTGATGTAGAGGACCGGGTGTTCCTCTCCGTCAAAGGTCTGTGAGAGAACGGCACCCAGCCCGGTCTCGGAGGCATCTGTGTGTATGGTGAATGGGAGGGCGAAGTCTGGGTTGCGTAGCACTGGGGCCCTGGTGAGAGCCTCCTTTAGGGCTTGGAACGCCTGCTCTGCCTCCGCAGACCATTTCACTCGATCTGGCTGGCCCTTCTTCGTAAGGTCTGAGAGGGGGGAAGCTATAGAGGAAAAGTTAGGCACGAATCTGCAGTAATACCCTGCCAACCCCAAGAAGGCACGTACCTGTTTCTTTGATGTTGGTCGGGGGTAGTCCTTCACTGCCTCGATTTTCTTCGCCTGTGGCTTCAGCATACACCGGCCAATGCGGTAGCCCAGGTACTGTGCCTCAGTCAGCCCTAGGTGGCATTTCTTGGGGTTAGCTGTCAGCCTGGCCTTCCGGAGCTCCTTCAGAACCTCCCCCAGGTGGAACAGGTGGTCTGACCAAATGGAGGAGTGGATGACTATGTCATCTAGGTAGGCGGCCGCGAACATACGGTGGGGTCGCTGAACAATGTCCATCAGCCACTGGAACGTTGCAGGCGCCCCGTGTAGCCCGAAGGGGAGAACCCGGTACTGCCAGTGACCGGTGGCTGTTCTGAAGGCTGTCTTCGGTCTCACATCCGGTGCCAGCGCAACTTGCCAGTAGCCTTTCGTTAGGTCCAGGGTAGATATGAACTGGGCCCTCCCCAGTCACTCCACCAGGTCGTCGACTTGGGGGAGGGGATAGCTATTGAACTCGGAGACCTGGTTCAGCCTCCGGAAGTCGTTACAAAGTCGCATACTTCCATCCGGCTTCGGCATGACGACGATGGGGCTGGACCTGGGGCTGTTGGACTCCTCTATGATGTGGTCTCGCAGCATTCGGCCAACTTCTTCCTCGATAGCCTTGCGCCGGGCCTCTGGGACACAGTAGGGCCGCTGTCTCACCACTACACCTGGACAGGTCTTGATCTCATGGTGGACCAGCTGCGTCATTCCTGGAGAGGTAGAAAACACATCAGAAAATTGGTCACCAACTCTGTTAGCTCCTGTCTTTGTGTGGGGGTAAGATCTTCCCCCAATTCTACCAAGGTACCCTTGCCATGAT
>JANDJT010000228.1:9339484-9352248 GCA_024331685.1 Stegophilus panzeri
TTCAGTGTTGTCACATGAAAAGATATAATTAAATATTTACAAAAATGTGAGGGGTGTACTCACTTTTGTGAGATACTATATATATAAATCTTTTTTTTTCATTGTAAATAATGTTGATAATTATATTTACCTTTCCCTACAGTATTAGCTTCATGACACGTAATCCACTCCAATACCATGTTGTAACACTACGAAATGTGAAAAGTTAGAATTATAAAATACTTATGCACTGTAACATTTATAAATCCTCCTAAAACATTGGTTCAATATTTTTAATTGTTGGAACATTATCAGTAGACTGTCTACTATCATTGGGTCATATTTAAAGTTAGTAAAGTCAACTTAAGTCGGGGACTTAAGCCTAAAAGTTCAGTCAATAATGAAACTGTGAATGTAACATGTGTTCAAAGATGTATTATGCATGTGGTTAGTGGTGTCTGTGATGGGGTTTTTCAGTAGCATCTAGACTACTGCAAGTACTTGATTTTAAGCCCAAAAAACATTGGGGTATAGAAAATGGAGACTTGAGAAGCAGATATCTTTTTTTTCTTTGCTGTCAAATGTAATATGATTCAACATAACAGCAAGGGATCATTTTAAATAAAAAAAAAATAGCAGCTCATAAAATAGTACCTGATCCAGCATTATTTTCTCTTTTCCTTTTTTTATACCATGTGCCAAAGTTTATTGTGCAACAATTGTGCACATTATATAATGTAACTTTTGAACAGGATGATTGGTGTAAATTGTTATTATTTTGTCTTCTGGGAAACTAGTAAATATGTTATGTAGCTTCTGAAAGGCAGTACTAAATGGAAAAAAAAGAGCTTTAAACAAAATAATAACAATTAACACGAATCATCCTGTTCAAAAGTTTACACTCTACAATCCATGCTACATGACTGTAGGCTTCACTTCATGTCAGTGAATTCAGGTGACCTTTGAACTTGAAATGATTATGTTATTTGAAAGAGGCTATTGATTGGCTATTAGCAGTATTTGAGCACTGGTAATATAAGAGTAGCATTTTATGAAAACTATTTGTTTTCATAATATTGCTGTGTGAGACTTTAAACATCCAGCTACAGAGCTGGCGGATCCACACAAAAAGGTTCTGGAATGCAGGTGTGATACATTTTACAGGTGCTGGACCCTGTTCCGTGCTCAAATTAAGCTCTGCTGAGATCACATGACACTTTAAATGCACACAGGTGAGCTCCATTCAACTAATTATGTATGTGATGTTTGATGGCAACTAGTTGCATCAGAACTAATTTAGTGGTTTCACAGCAATGGGAGTGAATACTTATGCAATCATAACTTTTAGGTTTTCTGTTTGTAAATAAATTTTGCATACTCATGGGCCACTTTTAATAGAAACACCTGTACCCCTGCTCATTTATGCAATTATCCAATTAGTCAATAATGAGGTGTAAGCCTAATGAGCACAGATATACAGGTGTAGAGCTTCAGATATGTAAAAAAAAAAAGACCAGCTGATCTTCAACTGTCCAGTTTTGGTGAGCCTGTGCCCAGTGTAGCCTCAGATACTTGTTCTTGGCTGACAGAAATAGAATCAAATGTGGTCTTGCTGTTGTATCAAATCACATTTTCCCCCATTGATGTTAATATTACCTGAAGCTCTTGACCTGTATCTGCATGATTTTATGCATTGTGCTGCTGCCACATGATTGGCTGATTGGATAATTACGTGAATGTGCAGGGGTATCAGTACTGCTCACTGAGTGTGTGTTCAGTCTGTTTGTGCATTCAGAATGTAACTTTCAGAGAAGAGAAGACAATTAACTAATTTAAGTAGTGTTGTTGATATATTATTGGTCACTTTTTTTGGCCAGTCTACTTGACATCGGACTAAATATAATTACCTAAAACAAGTTTGACAACCCTGATCTAAAATAAAAAGGAGAACGCTGACAAGAACAAGCTTCATTAAATTGATCAAACTTAAAACATGTTAAATATTTTCCAGCTATTCGCAATAACCCAAAAAATTTCAAAATTCAGTAATTATATTTATATATTTAAGCAAACATATATAAGCATTGATGATAAGAATACCGTCACACCATAAATTACTTACATATTCACATAACCTAAACAAGAATCTGTGATCACATTCGAAACTAATGTGAAATCAGATAAGTCCCCAGTTCTGAGATCAAACTTTAATGTTAATGATAATCTGAGGTCATATTTCCCACCATCAAGATCTCACCTCATTCTATATTCTATTCTGTCAAAAGGGAGTCAAAAAGAAATACTGCTCCTTAACCAGTGTGCAAGATGCTCTGTATTTATGGCCCCAGCTTTTACTGAGATGGCAGGGTGCCCATAGCATCTGTTTCTTTGCCTGACTCCCCATCCATCCTTTAAACACCGTCTGACATTGTGTTCACACTTTAAGGTCAGAGTGACTGTTGGCATTCATCTCTTCAACATCCTCAATCAAATGCTGCCAAAAATATGATTAAAACTTTCTCAATGCAATATATATCTGTTGATGTGGCATACTCACAAGAAGTTAAATAAAGCAAAAACCACAAGGAAAACGGATCACAATGAAGGAAACAAGCATTTTTTTTGTGAATCTTAGTCCCTTGATACACAGCCAAAACTACAACCAGCTGCTTGCACATGATGTAAGATATACATTTATCAGGACCTTGTTTATCAAACTTGACACATTACAATACACTCTATTGATGTATTGTAAGCTTTTCACTTCTGCTTCACCTCCTTTCCTTTGAGCAAGCTTAGCATTTTTCATTGGTTGGTGATGTAGCTGGCAGCTAACCTAGAATTCACACCACTTGCATTCCAGCACTGTTTCCACAAAAGCTGACCAGTGGTCTCTTGGACTCCTGGCCACAGATGGCTGTGGCATTGTCGGAATTCAAACTTTGCAATCTCAGGACGATAGGGCAAATGCCTTTCTGTTATGCTCGGGAGCAGAAAAGTGTTATGTTTTTGTGACGTGGAAAGAAACCAGAGTAACTTGAAGAAAACTACCTGGACACATGGATAATATACACAGAAATTCAAGCAATCTGAGCAGAGGACCAACCGGGATCCCTGACAGTACCCACTGTGCCACCATGAAATCCTCAGAACATTGTTGTAGATTATTCAATAATAGTCTGAGATGTGAATAATAGTCTGAGATGTTTTCACTTACAAACACAAGTCCATCCATTCAGCCCTTTTCCATACCGCTTATCCTACACAGGATTATGGGGGATTAGAGCCTGGAGCCTATCCCAGGGAACTGGGGCACAAAGCAGAGGACACCTTGGATGGGGTGCCAATCCATCACAGGGCACAACTGCTCGCAAATTCACACAGCACAAACAATTTGGAAATGCCAATCAGCCCACATAAACACAAGTGCAAGTTAAAAAAAAAAAAAAAAAAAGATTGGCGTGTTCCTTTAAAATATACAGAGCTTTCACTGTCAGCTCAGTGGTAATTATATATAATTAAATATAAATAATTAAATATAATTAGTTGGAGTCAAACTGGTCTGTCAGAGACTTGTTAGAAAGTCCTAAAGGTCCTGTATAGAAAGTTATCGTGAGATGTCTACCAATACGAAGATAACTAGCTTGTGCATATCAGTTTTGGCCTGCATGCTCTAGCAATTACACTATGTAACATTTTTTTCCTGGGGAGTACAGTAAGTGTTATTTCCTAATTGCTTATACCACAAAAGTATAGAAAATGGCTATATTTCCCCTCAAACTTTGCGTTTGTGACCAGGACACTGGTATTTTGAAACTTATCTATTTTCACTGAGAAAATGGGAGAATTTGTGTCTTTTAGTTCACATAAATTCAGAAAATAAAGGTAAATTTCAAAATATGTTGTCTTTTCTGACCTCAAAGAGAATTACAACAGCGTTAAGACATTGCTGGATGCCTTGAAATAAGATAAGTACGGCTGGGAGGTCATCAGAGAAATGGTGGCATGCCTGATGGGTCTTTCTCTTTGGGACAGTAGGGACACCAAGGCACACTAACCAAAGGCAGGACTGGCCACAGCAGACCGAGTTTGCTGCGGGGAGGAACAACATCAAGTGGGAGCAACTGGGAGACCCCTGGAACATGTTGACGCCACCACTGCACATCAAATTGGACCTTATTAAATAATTAGTCACAGATCTAGATAAGGAGTCGGCATGCCTTAATGTACCTTCAAGACTTCTTTCCTAAGCTGTCTGAGGCCAAATTCTTCATCAGACCACAGATAAAGAAGATCCTGGAGTGCAAGTAATTCTACAAGAAGCTCACTAGGAAGGAGAAAGTAGCATGTACCAGCCACAGTGGATTGGGGCTTCCTGGGCAAAGCTGAAAACTATGTGGAGCTGGTTGAGATTCTGGAGAACTACTGCATAATGAGCTGCTGGATGTCTCTCAAAGTCCATATCCTTGATGCTCATCTTGATAAATTAAAGAAGAACATAGGAGCATACTCAGAGGAGCAAGGTGAGCACTTTCACCAGGATATACTGGATTTTGAATGCCAAAAGAATAATATAATGAGAACATGATGGGAGACTACATTTGGAGGCTGCAATATAATTGTAAATCTCAAAAACTACTCACTTCTAAATCTCATGTAGTCATTTTTGTATAACTTTAGTATAAATACGTTCATTTTGAATCCTATATTTTTTTCTGACTCAAATCTGCCCGTTTTCTCAATAAAAATAGGGCCATTTCAAAATTCCTACATCCTGGTCACAAAAGCAAATTTTGAGCCATTTTATATATTAGAACATAACACTTACTACCCAGGAACAAAAACTGTGTTACATAGTGATATCAAGGAGTCACTTATCATACAATTTTTATTATTTTACAATAGTGAGTCTATCTTGTCCATGAATATATACCTGACAAATAAATTCACAAGAAGAGCACACATCTTGGAATGTTTCTGTTTCTGGTTTACCCAGCCTTGCTCATAAGGACACACTTAGTAAGTAGAGCACACCACCTAAACAGTCCTCTATGTGTTTGTTCTCCATTTTGTTTCAGATTATAAATTCTGCGTGTTCTGCTGCTGCTGTTGTGGGTGAGGGGGATTGCTCTGCTCATGACTTTTGGCTATTTGTGCATGGTTGGTGCCTGAGTCTGAGTCTCCTCAGAGCTGCCAGGTGCTGTAGTTTAACTGCGGTTTATGAGAAGCACCATGTGGTTTCTGCTCTTTGTCTTTATGTTATTTTTATGGAAAAGCTGAATTGTGAATGAGAAGGTGCTATATAACTGAGAGGCCAACGTGACTATCTTTTCATGTGACTGAGCAAGTGATCGGACAAATCCCAGGCAAAAAGTCTAAAAATATACAAAATATTTAGTTGCATATTAATGTAAGTGGATTCACTGGATGATTGTTTGATTTGAAGTTAGCATGTAGAATGAAATACTAACACACAGGCAATCAGACCTGACTGAAAAAGTAAGCGTTGTGCATCAGTTACTTTTCCCATTAGAGTATGAAACAGCCAACAGATGATTTATTTCTCCTGCTGGCACCACAGCCATATTGCTGATTTTATCAAGCCCACTCCTGTTGTTCCGCTGGGGTCTTTTTTACTTACCCAGAAGCCCTGAGCTCATTTTAAAGTGATTAGATCAGCTCCAAGGAGGAAATTAGCCATTTTCCCAAGAGGAAATTAAAAGGCCAGCCACCAGGACTAAGGATTGAGTCCTTAAGAAATCAAAGACCTAAAGCCCTCTGCTGCTTTTCACACCTAAACAAAAGTAGTTCTTATCATACCAACCCTCAACATGTGTATACTGCAGATTTTTCTTGTTAGTCTAATGCCTTGTAAGACCACATACAAAATGTGGTAGCAATTTGAATTCATCTAATTCAGATACTTGTGAACTGGCCCAGGCTGGATGTAAATAAAGATTCAACACAATAACTGGTCATGTTATGAGCCGAGCGGTCATATACTGTATGTAAAATCTATAGCCTGATGTCTGGCTTTCATGGATGATTAATATTTTCAATGCACAGAATTTTGTGCCAGTAATCCAACATGCTAACTGATTAGATTCAACTACATTTAAAATAATAATAAAACATTAGTGAAAGTATAGATCACAATGCTGCCAATCTCTACGGATCTCTTTAGAATACTACATTAACTTGTATTCGTTGCTGGATTTGCGTTCCCTGGATTTATCCATAACAACTTTTGTGAGTGGACAGTTCAAGAATAAAATGTTCTGTGGCACCAAGAAATACATTATACATATTTTAATGATGTGTCTAATATTTGAATAGTAGAAATATGTTCTTAAAATACAGTTGTAGTCATAAGTTTACATATGCCTTGCAGAATCTACAAAATGTTAATAATTTCATATATCCTACACAACTATCACAAAGGTGCAAACATTCACTGATGCTCAAGAAGGCAACACACTACATTAAGAGCCGGGGGGTGTAAACTTTTGAACAGGATGATAACTCTTAATGATAGCTCTTAATGTATCGTGTTGCCTTCTTGAGCATCAGTGAATATTTACACCTTTTGTAATAGTTGTGTACGAGTTCCTCAATTGTCCTATGTGTGAAAAAAATGGATCACAAAATCATATAGTCGCTGTTAGAAAGAGATCAAATATGCAGAAATTGCTGGAAAAGGATTTTCTGAAGAACAGTGGGCAGTTTAACTGCTCAGGACAAACAAGGGACTCATGAACAACTATTACAAAACATAAAAACAATCATTGATCATCCAGGTAACGACACGCAGTATTACGAATCGGACGTGTGTAAACTTTTGAATTGGTTCATTTGTGTAAATTCAGATATTATTGTGTCTTGTGGACTATATAAACATTAAAATGTAAATAGCATCTGTTATATAAAATAGCTCATTGAGCTATAACTAAATAAAAAACTAAATGCAATTTTTATTTTCCCTATTGATTATATATTTTTATTATTATTATTATTATTATTATTATTATTATTATTATTATTATTAACATTTTGCAGAATCTGCAAGTCGTATGTAAACTTATGACCAAAGCTGTAAATATGTAATAAAGTCTGTGGGTTTTAACACATTTTAAAACAAATGATTACAAACAAATTTTTAGGTATTTTTACGTATACAGAGGAATGCAATTACATCCTTTCATCCAATCCTTCATCCATCTTCAGTAATTGAACAGATCTGCTCTTCACTTCGTAGAATAGTTGTGAGGTCAGTTCAAGATAATTGCTCACGTGAATTCACATCATAATAAAACGGCGACATAAATTACTAGTGTAAAGATTTTTTGCTGAGTTGGTTACTAAAACTTCAAGTGTTAAATCACACACGGTTTCCTACTCCCTATAGTAATTCACTACTTTTCACATTGATTTTACAATGGCTTACACGCTGCACGCAGCGCACTTCGTGTCCAATAGGAAGCCGCTCGGATTGAGCCTCGCTCTCTGATTGGTCCGACGCGGTGGGTGTTGTTTCCGCATTCCATTGTAAACTGAGTGACCGCGCTATAGTTAATTCTGCAGCGCAACAGCGACTCAAATCCTCTGGGGAAACTCGTCCCACAGCTCCGCTTCGAAACCCAAAGATGCCTTACATTCTGATCACCACACAGATCCGGCTGGTGTGTATATATTATACAGGCTGTTATCTTTCATTAAGATATGACTGATTAGACAGGTGTGTCAGCTTTGCATCGTCCTGCTTTTGTAACGACTTAAAATAAATAAAAGAAATTACCTACAACAGGCACACTTTACTTTACATGAATTAGCAAGTAGCTTGTGTATTTAGCACATGTTGTAATTTTGTTACCGCAACCTGCTGATCTTGTTTTGTTGTAGTAACTGAAACTGTGATTGTGGTGAATTTAGTGTCGCTTGCTTCCGGCTAGTAAATCAACTGTTAATCAGACATGTGTTTCAGACAGAACTTCCGGTTTGCCCTCTTAGGGGAGGAATAGACTTTGCTCCATGAAGCAGATTAAATGATTATATTTTGCTGCATATTGTGTACGTGGTCGTTTGTTACTTTGTTGTTAGGAGGAAATGTCAACAAATTGAAGACACAAGTCTCATAATAATACACCAGTAATATCTAAGTCTGTGTTTCTGAAACTCCAGCATATTGATTGTGATCAGAGGGCAGAAATAATGTATGTCTGTCTGTCTGTCTGTCTGTCTGTGAGTGAGTCTAGAAACAGTCAGATAGAATATTATACACATACAGTCCCATCTGAATGTATTGGAACATCAAAGACGTTTGTTTTTGCTACACTGAAGACGTTTGAGTTTGAGATCCAAAAATGAATATACTCAGACAGATCAGAATTTCAGGTTTCATTTCCTGATATTTACATCTAGATGTGTTTAAACAACATAGAACATGGTACCTTTTGTGAAAAAGTATGGGAACAGAAAGTCTCAAACTAAATTGAAGTAAATAATACTTAATATTTGGTTGCATATCCCTTGCTTTCAATATCTGTATCAAGCCGGTGACCCAGTGACATCACCAAACTGTTGCAATCTCCTTTTTGATGCTTTTACCACAGATTCTTTCAGTTGCTGTTTGGTTGATGTCCTTTGTTGTGTTGCCAGTAGTTTTGGGTCATTTTCTTGCTGCATAGTGAAGTTCTTGCCAATTAGACTGATGTATTTCTCTTTAAATTGGCACACAGAATGTTTCTGTAGACTTCTAAATTCATTCTGCTGCTACCATCATGAGTTACATCAGCAATAAAGATTAGTGAGATTTTTCCAGAAGCAGCCATGCAAGCCCAAGTTGTGACACTACCTCCACCTTGCTTGACCTGATCGCTGTCCTGTGGAGGTTGTTGGTGATGTCACTGTTTAGGTTTTTCTTCACAGCTCTCACAGTGTTTGTCATCACCTGCTGTTGTTTTCCTTGGCTGACTTATTTGATTTCTGGTTGTTAGTACATTAGTGGTTTCCTTTCTTTTTCAGGGCATTCCAAACTCTTGTATTGGCCATGCCTAATGCTTGTACAATGGCTCTGATTGATTTTTCCCTCTTCTCTTAGCTTCAAAATTGCTGGCCTTTCTCCCATAAATGTAGTCTTCACAGAGAAAACCCAGCGCTCAAACAAAGAGTAGACCTTCAGAGCTGTTAATTGTTTAAACTATCAACCTACCAGGACACAACTGGGCAACAAGAAACAACTTTTGGACACGTGTTAAATATTTTTGATGACTTGGAAAAATGGGTGGGTTCGAACAAAGGTGCCATGTTCTTAGTTGTTTAACACATCTAGATGTAAATATCATTAAACAAAATCTGAAATTGTGATCCCATCATCTCATATTCATCTTTAGATCTCAAACCCAAATGTCTTCAGTGTATAGCAAAAACAGATGATTTGGCCTTGTTGTTCCAGTACTTTTGAAGTGGAGTGTACCCATTAATGGTGCCTGTTTTGTACTTTTAGTTTGTATCTTTTACCTGGAGAAGTGTATGTGGTGTACCTTCAACTAGCTTTTTGAGTAATAGTCCTTACAGTCCAGGTATGCACCTTAAATTGTTTTTAAAGCTTTCCATGTAAAAATATACATACTAAAGGTACAAAGAATGTCCCCTTGTTGGTACCCAAGTGAAAAGGAAAAGTATAGTGTGTTCCCTTTATTTCTGAGAGTGTATACATTTGGTATAAAATAAAAGATCCATCTTCAGTAAATGCTTTATTCTGGTCAGGGTCACTAGACACATTGCAAGGCACCATGCGCGCACACACATTCACACCTAGGGGCATGTTTTGGGGGGTGGTGAACATACAGTATAGAAAGTCCACACAGATGGTAAAACAAGATGAGGATCAACCTGAAGCCCCTGGAGCTGTGATGAAGAGTTGCTTACCTGTCCAGTTAATCATGATCAGCCTTACTCCTTATTTACAACTTAATTGAATTCTATTGGTGGTAAAAGCAGTAAGACAAATGACCCATAAGTATAGTTACTGTAAGTCTCACCCCTCACACATTCTTCCCAGAATAGGCTCCAGATCTATTGCCAACCTGACCAGGATAAAGCGGTTACTGAACATGAATGAATAAATCCATCTAATCTAGTTTCACCAGTTTCATTTTGACTTTGTTGTTGATGCATTTAATGTACTTCACACTAAAGAACACTTGAAAGGGTGAACATAGTGATAATGGACTAACAGTGTGTGCTTTCAGGAGACCGGGCCCACCATGGTAGGTGATGAGTATTCAGATCCTGGTATCATGATCTATCTGGGAGCAAAGAAAACTACCATGCTGGGCAACAACTTGTAAGTGTTCAGCAGTGCTACACCTATCACAGAAGAGTCAGACTCAGATCCTGGAGCATAATGTGTTAAATGAGGTAAAATGTGCAATGCTTTTGTCATCCAGCACTGGAATCTGGCAGGTAAAGAGTTGCTTACCTGTTTAGTTACTCCTTATTTACAACCTTCTGACTTAGCCAAAAATTAGCCCACCATATCTCAATTCTCTTGATTGTAGTAAAGGCAAACTTTGAACATAACGTTCAAACTTTGAAAAACGTACAGCAGATTATTTGCTTAGACTTGCTTCTTGCAACAAACTGGACAATTCGGGCCATAGCATGACTTTGTTGCTGCCACATCTTGCATCATGATGTAGACACAGGCATGTAGACATGGTGAACCAAACTATTTTGGTCAAAAGCTTATTTTCATATGGTGAGGGTAATCATACAACGGTTTACTGGTTTTGGCTGTTGCACCACAGTAGCCCTTAAATAGAGAAACAAAAGAAGTGTCCCCATTTAACTTACCATAGGGATGTAAGTTTATGTAAAGTGAAACCATAAAGTTGATGTAACAGTTATTAAATAGTTTTGTGTTTCAAGCAACATAAAATTATGTGTTTCACACAAAAAACAATGTTCTCACGGTGGGGGGACACAATAGTAGTTTATATAATTGTTTATAGTAATCATCACTAACACCATGCACAAGTCTTTCATATGGGCACCAAAAATATTCATCCTCTCCAAAACATACTATAATCCATTGTTTCTCAGAATGTATGCACCCAATTGATTTTTAAGGTTAAAATAAGTTTCCACCTCACTACAGATAATCCAACTATTCATATTATGCGCATTATAGTACAGGGTGTCCCTAAAGTCTTCATACATAGGGGACTATGTATTCCAGGTCCATGTCGGTTGTGCCTTCATCAGTGGATGTTTGTGGATGTCCGTTGGTCTGCAACACTTCCAGTCTTTTTTAATTTGTTAATAAGTTTGGCAACAGTGCCGTGTGTGTGACATGCTTGCAATCGCAACCTTGTGACATCTTCCCGATCCAACCATGAGAATGATTTCGATCCATTCTTCTTCTTTTGTCAAAGGCATTCTTAAAGCCTATCTAGGAAAAAAACCATAATATCTAATAATGTAATGATGTATATGTGGGTGTATGGGGGAGTTCAGTATTTGAAAACATCTGAACCACAAGATTTTTGAAAAAACAGATATTATCTCAGCACAGGCTGATGAAACTAGATGGAGAGAATGCTGATTCTATCTCCAAAGTGCTTTTAGAGCAATTAGGTGTAGTTTGTTAACTTGATAAAGAAAACGGATAGGCATAGACTTTTAACACAAACATGTCATGGATCTAGTGGTATGTGAGCAGCAACAGCTGCCGTGAGAAGGAAAGTTCAGGACCTGCACATTTCATACTTTGCTGTGTGCATCAGCTAAATCTGGTGAGTGAACAGGCTATCTCATTGATATCACCAGTGAGAAGCTTTTTCTCCAATTCAAATGGCATTTTTCTGTAGATCTCCAAAGAGAACAGCTGTGCTGGAAAAGATATGCCAACAACGCTCATACAATGCACGATGGGACTTTTGCAGCTGTGCTGTCAACACATTGTATGAAAACAAGGACATTGTGATAGAATGCTTAGAAAGTATCCAGCTATGTACAGAGATTGACTCTGCCACTGTCAGGGTAGCCACAGGTTTCTGTGGAGTGCTGGTGGGCATTGAATTCTAGATTTGTTTCACAGAATGCCTCTTGTAAATAAACTCTTTGCACAACTTCAGAAGTGGTCTCTTGCTGCTGTAGAAGCACAAAGAGTCACAACAGGCATTGTGAGTTCCTTTGCAAAAATGTTCCATCCATTTGCACTCATCATAGTGCTGGTTATGATGAGTCAAGGGGAAGGAGCTGTTCCAATTCGCAGCAAATTGATTATGAAGTCTATGACATTGTGATAGTCAATGCATAGCTGTCCTTTGCCACTCTCCTTTTTGACAGTTTTATTGAATTCTCAAAAGACTTCCAAAAAGAAGCCATGAGAATGGCAGACTAAGACAAAACATTCCTGATTGTACCAAAGCTATAATAAAAAAATTTGCAAATATAAATTCATTTATAAGTCAAACAGTTAAAAGCTACCTCTGTAGATATATTTTGAACCTACAAGTTGTGTCCTAACGCTAAATATATAATATCTAATTAATATGAGTGAACTATTTCTGTATAAAGATCATGTGAACCACCCAGATGTAGGTGTTTGTATAGAGGCTGTATAAGACTGTAAAGTTAAATCAGGCTATAACGTTAAACTGTTTTTGTTCACTTTTCGGGCCTGCATAAAGTAATCTTGGTAAGTAATATACAGTGCCCTCCACTAATATTGGCACCCTTGGTAAATATGAGCAAAGAAGGCTGTGAAAAATTGTCTTTAT
>JANDJT010000228.1:9370529-9399398 GCA_024331685.1 Stegophilus panzeri
TTCTCAGGTCGACATTTCTGTATTATAAATTCTTTATTCTAATATTTTGAGATACTGGATTTTTGATTTCCATGAGCGGTAAGCCGTAATCATCAAGCTTAAAACAAAAAAGGCTTGAAATATTTCATTTTATATGTAATGAATCTAGAATATATGAAAGTTCCACTTTTTGAATTAAATTACAGAAAAAAAAACTTTTCCATGATATTAACATTTTTTGAGATGCACCTGTATTTGAGGTGATGGGGACATTAATTGGTTTTGACATAAAAGCAGTCTTTTGTACATCATCATATGATATCATATGACTACTACCAACCAGTGAGGGTAAAAACTAATGTGTGCTTCCTCTGAGACATGAAGCATCCAACTGCATCGTTACAGTATACTGCACATGCTGCGCCATAGGGCAGCGTAACACACTCAGAGGAATCTAATGCTATCTTCCGCATACATGAGCTCACCGATGTCCATAATTGCTTAGTGTCACTGTGATTGGCAGGTGAGAGACTTGGCTTGTAGCCATGGAAAGCAACAACATTCATTAAATCAGGTAGTTTCAAATCCCATCCATCCATTTTCCATACCACTTGTCCTATCACACACACACACATCCACACGGCCATTCACACACTACGGACAATTTGGAAATGCCAATCAGCCTACAACGCATGTCTTTGGACTGGGGAGAAAACTGAAGTACACAGAGAAAACCCCCGAAGCACAGAGAGAACATGCTAATTCCGCACACACAGGACAGAGGAGGAATTCGAACCCCCAATCCTATAGGTGCGAGGCAAACGTGATAACCACTAAGCCACCATGCCCCCGATATAACCAAATCACTAACCAAATTTAAATATTATTTTCTGAGAGAGGCTGTCTACAAGCCCCACCACAATACACAATGCTATTCATATTACTACAAAGAAGAAAATGTGAAAGTGTTTCCACTTTCAGTCTAAACTTATTACAAGCCAAAATCTCCTCATGCAGTGCCCTCTAAAATAACTGGCACCGTTCATGAAAACAATCTATAAAAAAAGAATGTGCACAATAATAGTAATAATTCGTGCGTTTATTTAAACACAACAGTTTTTACACACACAAAATGTTTTCCTAAGTAGTATAATTGTTCAACAAAACACTGTTTTCAAAATTATTGGCACCCCTAGTCTTCGGTGACACCTCCCTTGGAGAGAACAATAATACGCCTCCTGTAATATTAACAAGGTTTTTTTTGTTGTTGTTTTTTTTTTTTTTTTTTAAGGGATCTTGGAGTCTCCTTAAAGCAGAACACTTCAAGTTCCTTTATGTTCATAGACTTGTATACACAGATTGCCCTTTTTCAATTCAGACCATTATTAATGTTTAAATTTGGAGACTGAGAAACGTTAACGTTGTTGTGTTGCAGCAGCCATTGTTGATTTGAATTAATGTTTAGGGTCATTATCTTCATTATCATCTATATCCCAGTCTTCACCTCCTGGCAGACTGAACCAGGTTTTGGGGTGAAATATTGTAGTACTTATCCAAATTCATGAGGCCGTCAGTCTTCACAAAAGCCCCTGGATTACCAGCTACAAAACTCAAAGCACCAGTGATCTACTGCTTGGTAGTGCTGGGATTTGAACTCACGACCTTCCGAGCAGTAGTCTAAAGTCTTAACCACTGAGCTACACTAAAATGGTTACTAAAATACTTTGAATTTTTTTTTTAATGGAAATGATTGTGTGTAACGTTGATTTCTTAAATACAAAAAATACAAAAACTTTTGCCCTTTTTAAAGAAAATTACCAGTAATTCAGAATGGCACTACATCATATCATGAAAGCGAGAGATAAAAAGAGAGAAACCACAGAAGAGTTTAAAAATGTGTTTTAAAGTTATTGATGGAGAAAGACCAAAAATGTGTCCAGTTTAAAAAAAAAAAAAAAAAAAAAAAAAAAAAAGAGAGTGAGGTTGTAGTACATGGGTTTATCTTTGTGTGTGTCTCTGTGTGTGTTTGAAAAAGGGGAAAAGCACATGTCAGTAAGTGATATGTGTTGTAAGGTAAACCATCTGTAGGATGTGGTTGTGGTCACCAGTATTTACCCAAGTGATGTGCAAATGGAGGGAAGAAATAGAGGAAACAATAATGCTGTGAGTGCAGGCAGGAGAGACATGCCATTAGCATTCCTCTTGTGTGAGCTCAAGCCTCGTGTCCACCTCCTAACCACGAAACATCACGCAAGCTCAATTAAGTACATAAACAAATGCTGCATCTTCAATTAAACCAAACATAAACAACCCTGCCAGATCGGATTTTTCATCTCCAGTTCTTCAAACAAAAGCTCCACTGCGCCCTCTTATGGACAGAGACACGGCTGGACACAGCTGCAGCTTCCTACGTAGTACAGTTTACTGTACATACTGAAGGGTTGTGTGTGGGGTGTGGATCGATTGGGGTGTTAGGCTTCAGGCTTCAGATATCTTCCTGTGTGCTGGCCAAACTTGAACAGACCACAATGAAGAACATGATCACACAAACTCCAGCAGTTACAGCATAAAGATGCGAGAGCAGCAGAAACTGGAAAAAGACCAGGTGATGTTTTTCCAAATCTTCAACTGTCCAGTTTCAGTGAGCCTGTGCCCACTGTAGACTCACTGTAGATTCCAGTTCTTGTCTGACCAGAGTCTAACACTATGTGGTCTTCGGCTGATGCAAACCACCATTTCCAGGTTTCATGTGTTGTGCGTTCTAAGATGCTTTTCTGCTCACCATGGTTGTAACGAGTACTAATTTGAGTTCCCATAGCCTTCCTGTCAACTCGAACCAGTCTGGTCATTCTCCTCTGACTTCTCTCATCAACAAGGTGGTGCGGCTACTGGATGTTTTCCCCCCCGCACCATTCTGTATAAATTCTACACTGTTGTGTGTTAAAATCCCAGGAGATCAGCGGTTTCTAAAATACTCAACCCAGCCGGGGAACCGGGGAATCAGCACACAAAAGAAAAACGCTCACCAATAACAGACAGGTAAACGCTGAACAATACCTCGACCAGGACAAAGACACACAGGGGTTTAAATATACTAACGAATCAAAGGGGAAACTAAGAACAGGTGCAGGACAAAAGGACATGTCAGGGAAACAACCAATGATAATACAAGGGTGGATTTACAGGACATAAATCAAAACAAAATCACACATGGCAACACAAACAAAACATATGACAACACGGAAGTGAGCATGCTGAGCACTTCTCCATGCAGCACTCGGCACGAGGGGGAAATTCCTGACAGGGCGCCTACAAACTAAACTGGTTTGCACCAACAACCATGCCACAGTCACTGAGATCACAGTTTTCCCCTTGTTCTGATGACTGATGTAAACATTGACAGAAGCTCTTCCCCTGTATCTAAATGTTTTATGCATTGTGCTGCTGCCACATCATTCATTGATTGGATAATTGCATTAATGAGTTCCTAATAAAGTGGCCAGCATATCTCAATATGCCATAAAAACTCTTCAAGAAGAATTTGAGTTAACACTTGTGAATGGCATGGCTGACCTCATCGGCTCATGTGATCATGGGAGTTCTGAACAGCGGTGATGTCAGTAAACAACCCCTGGGCTTTGGCAGGTGATACACCAGATGGCTGGCTGAATACAGGATGAGCTGGGAAACTGCTCTTACTCATAATAAGACACTGAGCGCTGTCACAGGTGTGAGGAGTGTGTTTGGCTCCGTGGTGTCTGTGCGTGTGTATGTCCTCACAGTTCAACGTGTGCATAAACTGAACAGTCTTGAGTTGCTCCATATGGAGAAGGTTGCGTCATAGGTTTTACGTCAGGGAAAACACCCACTAAGTGTGAAAACACTCTTCATTCAGACTCCCGTCTCTGGCTGGGTCACAGGTTGTTTAGATTAATGACAAAGCAGGGCATGACGCCTTCTCACACAAAAACGCACACAAGCATACGCCATTACCTCTGATTCTTATTTCCAGACAGCAGCACGAGTCATACTTGGATTAGGTGTTGCTCTCTATTAGAGAATGGACTGGAACTGATCAGTCCAGCCCTCTGCTGCCTTAAAAATGTTTGTAGTGTAGGCATGTTTTTATATCTTAATGTGGACAAAATGTCCCAAGAAGAATGGGAATATCTGACGGTTTTGAGCTTGTGGGGACATTTGGCTGGTCTCAAAGAGTAAAACTGCCATTTTTATATAAACATTTTGATGTTTAAAGATGTAAAAGAACCAAAAGGTTCCTGAGGTTACTGAGGTTAAGGTTAGATTTAGGTGTAGACATATTATTAATGCTAATGGTATGCCCTTACAAGGCCGGTAAGACAAGTGTGTGTGTGTGTGAGTGAGAGAGAGAGATTATATGCTAAAGGCCCCAGAAACCATGATTTCTGGTGACAGGGCAATGACACTTGCAACCCTTTAAACATAGTTCATCATGTTTGCATCAACTTAGTGAGAAAAGGTGGAATGCTCCACAGCAAAGTAGCTTATTTTGCTTCTTTCAAGTAACCACATACTAGCAGACAGTTTTCTGGACACTGTGCTCTTGACATAATGTCACTTAACATCATGGCTTTTTTGAAAGGTGAAATTATAGACACAACTTATTTCACTTACAAAACAAATATATTTTACTAAAACAACACAGAAATGAGGTTTATGCACAGATTGTGTTGTGTAAGGAATCCATTTGATCAAACACAGCAGTAAAAACAGTCAGTACTTTTATTTTTTTTTTTTTCGGTAATTTTTTTTTTTACTTCTCATTCTTTTTGTGCCGGTGGGATGTGTCTGGCTTGATTAATGACAGCAAGAGAACTTGATCATTAAGGGAGATTGATATGTATACACGAAATGTGTGCCTGTGCCTCTTCAATAAGTCAAACAAACACCAGATCCAGGCTGCCGCATGCCTGTGAACAGTACATTCCCAGCAGAAATAAAGACTTTATAAAAGGAAAAATGGCTATAGTAAAGGGCCTAACAGCTTATATATAGTGGTGCTCATCACTGGTGTAAAAAAAAAAAAAAAACTTCCTAATTTTGTTTGTTTTCTGTGTGTTTGCAGAAGGACAACTTCCTCCACTTTGTTGAAGAACAAAGCCAGAAACCAAAGCAGAGAGGCAGGGCTTAACCATCAGCATGTCAACCATCTGCTGATTCAAATAAAAAGCCCAGGCTAAGAAATGACCTTGAATGCTGTATGTATACAATAGACACTGAGGTCAGTCAATGCTGAAGCTAGAATGTGTAATGGTAGAGCAGGCGTGTCCCATCTTATCTGTAAAGGGTGGAATGTGTCATTAGAGGTACATTAGAGGTGTCATTAGAGGTACACGGATAACAGCCCCTCATTGCTAACACCCCTCCTTACTTCCAACAGTAACATAGGCTGGGAAACAGACAAAACACACAAACATCCATCCATCTTCTATACCACTTAATCCTTTTCAGGGTCACAGGGAAACCTGGAGCCTATCCCAGGAAGCATCGGGCACAAGGCGGGGTACACCCTGGACAGGGTGCCAATCCATCGCAGGGCACGCACAATCACACACACACATTCACACACCCATTCATACACCCATTCATACACCCATTCATACACTACGGACACGCCAATCAGCCTACCATGCATGTCTTTGGACTGGGGGAGGAAACCGGAGTACCCGGAGGAAACATGCAAACTCCGCACACAGGACCACGGTGGGAATCGAACCTCTGACCCTGGAGGTGTGAGGCGAACGTGCTAACCACTAAGCCACCATGCGCCCCCCCATATGTATTAAAGTAAATACATTAAAGCATCTTGCATACTGCATAGACAAATCATATTACACTTACTGAATCCTCTGCTCTGTGTTTTACCTAGCAAACTAACGAAAACCAACTCACGACCCATGTATACAAATTCAAATTATTATACGTTTCTTCTTTCTCCTCCTTTATAAAATGCCTTCTCATATGGCTAACTACACTGCCAGCTATTGAGTTACTATTCTCTAAAATGTGCCTAAATTATTCACACAGGTCTAGATAACTGAGGTTCACGTCCATGTGCACAGTCAATTTGTACAACACTTTTGTAATACTGAGAAGACTGCTGTCAAATAGAAAAATGCTAAACTAATCTATTTCCAGCACTGTGTGCAACAATTCTACTGTGAGGCAATCCCAGACCAAACCGCAGTCATGGGGACATTAAGGGTAACCAGTGAACAATACAAAAGGATGTAGCAGAAAGTTTCTAGTCAATCAATGAATGTGGTATTTGCCAGCAAAGTTGGAGGCATTATATTGCTGGCATATAGAGGAAATACGCTGTCCAAATCTGTCACAAAAAGTGCAAGCAGACTCTTAGCTCATCAATGTGATTAACAAATCCTGCTTGGAATGCAGATTCCCAAGCAATGTTTACTTCTGTCTCCCAAATCTCCAAGCAAGCTCAAGATGAGAAACGTCATCTAATAACGAGAACCAATTCTTTGCCAAGTGCCACAAGTTGGTAAATGCTTTTACTCAGTCAGATTTTGTGGCATGAACTTGCATTCAAGAGTTATAAGCATTCACAGACTTTAGACTATCAAGTAAAAATCCAGTTTGAGCTGTCTGCTCTCAGGACTATATGGAAGTTTATAAAAGCTGTAAATTCTGCTTTATATCACACTGACATGCCTGGTAATGACATGTATATAGGAACTGTGTTAAATACAGTACAGTTCAATCTTTGTGGGGCCAGGTGTTATTTCTCAGTTTTACTTCCCAATTATAGAATGTGCAACGGCTCATATATTTGACATTCAACTGGACAAATATGCCAATAGATTAGACAATAATCCATATTACAGATGGCAAAAGAAATGCAAGATCCCTTCAAGCAAAATCATGAACAAATCCAAGGGAATGCAGAGAAGGCAGACTCACATAGACAAAGCAATAATTGTTTTGCTTGTGTTTATGGACTAAACCATTAGAACTAAAAATCCACAAGAGGCACACAAATGAACATACACACAAAAAACCCAGTCTAAAACTCAAAGCCTGCCCAAAGATGGATCTGGAAATACTTTTCCCAAGAAACTAGGATTTTGCATCCCAGGGTTTGAGAAAAAGCCGTACCAAACGCTAGAGAAACCAACAATGGCCTAAACTTGGCTAAAATCTCACTCAACAATCCATCCTCCTCATAAGTAAAGGCCAGAATAATCAAGCCTGACTCCAAAAGACATACCAAGCAGAACATGAAAGCAGTTCTAACTTTACTTCTCATGAAACACCAAGCTTGGTATGTTACCAAGACTTTAGATAGCACAAAGCTTCATCAATGTCTTGATTATGCTGTTGCGTGAAACCCAAAGGGAAGGTAATGAAAGTGTGGACTCGTGCAGAAAGTGGAATGAGAGCTATTAAAATGTGCAGTTGCACTTGTGGTCGAAATGTTGTAGTGAGGGCCGATGATGTTTGGGCTGCATGAGTGATTGCATCTGTGGAGAAAGACTTGATTCTTTTGATGGAGACAAGGGAGGAGTAAATGTTTATTGCACAAGTATGAAAGAACTTGTAGAATGAAAGACAACCCCTAAGACATTTCAGCTTTCACACTCCAGAAGGCGCCAGTCAAGAAAACTTGGAGCATGTCCTGGAACAGCATGTGTCCAACAGAAGGACTACTTCCTGTCAAGTTAAAGTCTTGATATGAACCACTTTGGTCTTCTCAACAATGCCGTATCTGTCCCAGGCACAAGTCATCCCAGAGTCATCCCAGAGTCTGGCTCAGTATCAATGATAGAACATGCTTCCCTAATAATAAGAACCATTGCTTATTTTCACTGGTTTTTAATCAATGTTTACAGGCATTTCATATTTCATAGTCTGAAATATCAACCAGAAAGTCCTCTAATGAATCAGGTTAAAATGCCTGCAACCATTTCCTTAATTACATTGAATAAAATCAGGTTACATCTACAAGTAACCTATGGATCTTATTGGGTATGGTAGATTTCCAAGGCTGTGGTACAGTGCAAAGTTATTAGTAAATTTATTTAGTGTTGACCTTTCAATTTGTTTCTGAATAAACTGTCCAAGGAAGATTAAGAGGAAAGAAAACAAACTAGAATGAAGTACTCTTTCTAGAGTGGAGAAATTAACGCAGATGGTTCCAGAACAATGTACTACATAATTAAGCAACTAACATTGTATTATGTTCTACAGCATGTACAATGCTGAGCAGTGGTCCAAGTGAGTTTGAAAGTGGGTTCATTATTGGGGCACAGATGGCAGGCGTTTCCATGAAAGTCTCACAATGATGCTTGTGAATTTGTGCAATATGAAGAACAAGAAGAAGAAAAAGCCTTTATTTGTCAGATATACATTACAGCACAGTTAAATTCTTTTCACATATACCACCTTGTTAGGAAGCTGATGTCAGAGTGCAAAGTCAGCCATGATACAGCAACCCTGGAGCAGATATGGTTAAGGGCCTTACTCAAGGGCTCAACAGTGACAGCTTGCCATCCTGGGGCCTGAACCCCCGACCATCGTTGAGCCACCACTGTGCAAGGAATAACACAATCCCACCAATATGTAACAAAAAACAGAAGTGCAGCTGTTCTTCAGATAATTGTGAATGATGGGTTAGACTAAGCTCTTCACCACTATCATCAAAACACCAACTGAGGAGATATCTTCTGAAAGAATGGTGTTCATCCCTCCAGTACAGTTCCAGAAGCTGTGCCATGACACGTTGAGCTGTTCTGGCAGCTCTTGCTTAGCCCAACATCCCACTAAGATGCTTTATGGTGGTTTGTCCTTGAGTTTGTTACCTGACACTGTTCGCAACACAAAGTATCTGTCCATCTGTCGTTCTATCGATCTATAGTGTACTAATGTGTTACTCTAAATTCTGCTTGGCCCACATCAGCATGTTTGAAAGCCCTTGAAGGGCCATAATCGAAGGACATTTATGTATTTATCATTAACTATTCTATTGCTTATCATCAATAACCTAAGCCCTGAAACTTCTTGAATCATAATACGAGTTTCTGAATCATTTTTAGGTGCATTTCTGACTTCCATCAAGCACAACAGATAGGCGTCAACTTTAATCAGCACTGTAAGATGAAAGCCCACGTGCTGTACAGTGGCGGTCACTAAAACGTTTTGTAGTGGGTATTACAGGCTGTTTAGTTGTTAATTTTGAAACGAGGCCATGGGAAATGTTTGGCCTCCAAGCCTGGAGTTTGACACATGTACTCTATCTGATAAACGCTAAATAATGTCCTAGAAAACTGCACATTCCTAAAACAACCAAAGTGTTAGTTTTCATTCTACTATTGCTGTAATACGAGTCGTTTATCCACTGCAAGGAAAAGTACAGACAGTGATGTGAATATACAGTACGTGGGTGTGAGAGCTGAAACAGGTTCTTGTTTGGAAAAGCTGCTTGTGCAACTGCGGCCAGCCTATACATGTCCCAGACTATGAGTTACTTTATTCCAAACATGTGTGCATACCTTCTAAATCATCCAGAAACCACTGAAACCTGGGACAAAGAGAGCTTTAGGAAAGCAAACACAATACACGAAATCAGCAAAGATGCACAATAACAGAGATATTACTAATCATTTAACTCTTCTTGCCTCTTAACTCAGCTCAGCCAAATAGAGTGAGTATAATACCCCAAGTTTTACAAATGTATGAACAGGAACAGTGTAAATTAACAAAAACGGAAGGGAGGAACGGAGCACAAAGTTAACAGCGAGAAGGGTACAATTTTTAGGATTTACACTGTTTTACTTAAAGGTGATCTCAACAGAGATGAAAAAGATTCTGACATGGTGTTTCTGAAAAAAAAATCACTCCACCTGTTCAGACAGACACGCCTTCAGGCCTAACCTGTGTAACTGTAAAACAATACTATCAGCCGTCACACCTGACGTTGGACCTTAGTACTCGCAAGCTAGAAAGGACTATGAACTGTGGAGTATCTCTATAGGGTCTGAATTTCCGGCCAATGATATAAACACGTGTTATTGAAAAGATTTGGATCAAGGTAAGGAAATATGTTTTTTCTCTTCAAACACTCAGCGGCTGCTATTTTACTTGCATTGGTGAGCTTGAACTAAGTGGTGTACATAAAAAGCAGAGTTATGTTAATGTTTTTTGATGGGTTGATGTGCATTTCTGTCTTATAATGCTGTCAAAACAGGAAAGAATTACACTTGATACAATAGGTAGAACAGGCATTTGTCAAAGTCAGTCCATAGACAACAGACTATATTTCTACCAACACAGAGAATTCATAAATCAATGCTATACGCCAGCCATAATAATAACAACAACAGGATTTGTTCTCCGTTTCCCAGAACTTTAGAGTTGAACAAGCCATCATTTAATCCAAAATGCCTCAAGTATGTGCCTCATCCTGGTAAACTGACAATCACGTGTGAGTAGGTGTTGGGGAAGGGAACCAGCTCATGAAAACCTTTCAAAAGGGTCAGCACGAGTTATCTGCTGTAAACAGTGACTTGGGCTGACTGAGATTCATGTGGCTAATTTAAAAAAAACTTTTATAATATAAACCAGTATTTCTCAAAACTGAATAATGAGAGGCTACAGGAAAGAAGTGGAAGAGCGGGAACAGGAGGTGTATTTTCATAGGGGTTGTGAGGTGTCCTGGAAAAGTTTTGCTGGTTCAGGCCCACATTAATTTTGTCTTGGCAGATAAACACTCTAAAGCTTCCTTAAAATGGGCCACTCCTCTCCCTCCCTCATTCTTACATGGTTAAAAAGGAATGCTGTTATGTCCACGTTCCCTCATCTCCAGCTGCTACTAAAGTGACGATAAAACCTTTATTGGACAAGAAAACATGTTTTCTCTAGTACTACACACATTTATGAAGTGAGTGTTTTGAGTCACGAGAACGGATCTAAAGTGTGTGGATCTGCAGGAGGTCGTTAGTGTGTAAAATCTCAAGTCCACAGGACTGTCGTGCCAGTATTTGCCTGTGACTTAATTGAAAAGAGTCTTAATTTTCGGAGCTTCCTGAATAAAAAAAAAAAAAAAAAAAAAATTGCTTTTAAAACATTTTAGCAGCAATTTCTGTATGAGAATCGATTCATATTGTGAAGGATTTGATCTGAAGGCCAGAGTAGTAGCTTCTGTCACAGATGAAGATCCGTAATTGGTCTAAACATATACACTCATCACATTACAATGCTTAGAAAGAGTGATGTTTAAGCATAAAGGGTGCAGATTATCACAAATAATGGATAATGCATGCATGTGCTCATCACTGACTGCTTTATATTTCCTTATTATAGTACTGGATAAATGTGTTTAGAACAATGCCTATTATCCTATCAAATATTATGGCCTTGTTAAAGGCAAAGCTCATGTTTGTTGGTAGCAAATATCCATTTATGAGAATAATTGGCCATCATCAGGTAAATGTGCCAAAATTCACTGACATGACTATGCTGAATTTGTCTTTGCTGTACACAGCTTTTCTTTTAGAAAAGTGTTCCATGATGTGCCATCCGTAAAGAGCCCTTACATTGACCTTCAAGAAGGAACCCATATTTTTTTGCGCTGGACCAAATTCAGTGGGATGCCTCTAAGGACAACATTACAAAGTAAGCCTCCTTCAGAGAGGTGGCCAAGGAGATCATCAAAGCGGAAAGTTCTGTCCGTCAATATGATCAGTCTTCCACTGGCAGATTTCCGACATCTCACCCACGTTGACTCAGATGCAAACAGGGACAGCTTTGGAGACCTCTCTTTCCTGAAGCAGGGCCACAGGTTGTTGCTGCAAAGCTCTCAGAGTGAGCAGAACCTGCTCCAGGCCTGTATGCCTCCTCCCAAGCCTCCTCGCCTCAACCTGAATGAACCAGAGCTGTGCCAGGACAGTGCCGACTGGGAGTTCCAAAACCAGCCTTTAGCTGAAAGACGCAAAAAATGTAACTCGCTTCCACTTCTGGACACTGACAACGGGGAGGAAGAAGTTTATGAACTGCATCAAAAAGAGGCATCGATCAGTAAAAGCCCTGGCAGGGGGAGCCTCAGCTCAGGTAGGGATTCAACACAGACTGGTCCTGAGGAATTCCAGCCAGAAGAAAGTGACACAACTTTCTCTTTTACTGTAGATTTGGGGCCCTCTATATTGGATGATGTACTGCAGGTTATGGACAAACTCAACCAGTAAAGGAAAAACTGTGCCATGTGATGTTATATATTAATGGAAAACCAATATATGGACTTCCTGACCTTACTGGAAGAATACCAGATACTGAGTGGTGAGGACATCTCCAATTTGGACAATAATAAACAAAGTTTGTTAATGACTTGGTGGTTCAAATAGAATTTGAGCACTGACAGGATAATCGAGATTATCATCAAACAAAGTTTGTTACATATATTAAACACTGGACTGATAAATTGGCACTGAAATGTAAAAATCTTGTGAAAATACACTGATATTTAATGGTTGTAAAACCTTTTAAAACAACTTTTTTTTTCTTTTTTTTTTCAGAAGGCTGACATGATATCTCAAATACACATGTTCCATCAAGCAACTTAGCACTTATATATTTTAATTATCATCATATATAATTATTATATTACAATTCAATTATATAAGACATAAAACATGACATCCTCATCCTGAAGTTCCATAAGAAGACCGAAGACTCTTTTAGGCATATTTTTCATGGTTCATGGTTGATTTCCTGATTTGATTATTTACATTCAAAGAATGCTGAATCTATTTGTTTTCATTAATTAGATGTTTATTGATGTGTTATGAAAAAAAGAACAAAATTATCTGGTTTAATGTGTTTCAGTGTTTTAAAGAAGTAGTCCCAGTAATCCCACCAAAGTCAATAGCACAGACTGCACGTAAAATCTCTCGTCAATGGGAAATTGCATCCATGTGATCCAGAATTAAATTTATATCACCTAAACACAGCAGGCATCTAAGTGATGTTATTTTCCCCAAAACTAGTTATGTAGTTTGCTCCTTTTGTAGCTAACACATTTACCAAGTAGGCCTGGCTAAAGTACAACAGCACAGCTATTAAGCAATTACACCACACATTACCTATCCAAAAAAAAAAAAAAAAGGCAAACAAGCTCATTTTTCAAGCCCTTTAAAATCTCAGGTTTCTCCATCACTGAAAAGCCACAGTTGCTTCACTCTTTCTCAATCACATTTCTTTCTGGATGATCCCTTATACTCCTAATTTTCTTAGTCTAATTAATCATGGGGACAACAGTAGAACGAAACTGTTGGTTTAATGTATTTTCCATTGCATCCATAAATCTAAACTAAAGTCTACCATAATGTTAGACTTAGCGCTTCACTGTTGGATGTTCACCTGTACGGATTGAGATACTTGACCATTTTTAACTGCTGTAAGGGTTTTTTTTTCCCCCATCAAGAACACTCTGATCTTTACATTCTGATTCCACTAACTAACGTTTTATATATATTAATATAAATCTCTGTATTAATACATGTCTCTGTGATTCTCCTGGGGTCTATAATCAGCAACTAAATTTCAACACATTAAGTACACTAGGGGGTTTAGAGGTTAGCACGTTTGCCTCGCACCTCCAGGGTTGGGGGATTGATTCCCGCCTCTTCTCTTTGTGCACAAAGCTTGCATGTTCTTCCCATTGGGGGTTTCCTCCAGCTACGCCAGTATCCTCCCCCAGTCCAAAGACATGCGTTGAAGGTTGACTGGCATCTCTAAATTGTCCGTAGTATGTAAATGGGTGTGTGATCGTGCCCTGTGATGGGTTGGCACCCCGTCCAGGGTGTCCCCACCGTGTGCCCCAAGTCCCCTGGGATAGGCTCGAGGATCCCCGCAACCATGTGTAGGATAAGTGGTACAGAAAATGGATGGATGGATTCTGTACGCTAGCAGTATATGCAAGAGGTAGGCTACAAATGAGCAGGAGTCACAGGGACATTTATTAATATACAGTTTTAATAAATACAAAACTTTGCTTAGCAATATCAGTATGTAAAGATCAGAGTGTTCTTAAGAGAAAAAAATAACCCCTATTAACACTTTTACTATTAACAAAGTAATTTTAAGTGGTTTATCTCAATCCTATATCTCATCATGATTTCACTATTTGAGAGCTACAGCCTGCTTGAACTCTATTTGTTCAACAAAACACTCAAAAATTGATCCAATAATTCTCCAGCTGCCTCATTCAATGGCACTCCTTCACTTACAATAGCTGATAAACCACATTCAAGTACTAATACGTGTGTACGGCAATGCGCAAACAGACCGGCCCATCCTCCATTAATACAGCGCCATTTCTTTTGTCATAATTGAATGAGTCGTTTTATTTGTCTTAATTTTGTACTGTGTTTGGGTTTGTATTGGCTTCACATTCTTTAATGAATGTGAGTGATATAAAATGACTGGTTTTCACACAATGTTCTCGACAATATTTTTAGTCCCTGTCCTTTTGAACTAGCATGAGTGTGTGTTTTTGATAGAGACTTATTTCTATACGTTGCTCTGGATAAGGGCATCTGCTAAATGCTGTAAATGTAATCAAAAATAAGCAATTTAAACTGGTCAGTATGAAGTCAAGGTTTACATTAGTCAAGTCTTCTTATGTGTAAATTTACACACAGTCAGGAGCACGAGTAGGATACGAACATTTTTCAATCACCCCGCTTTGAGTATTACATATATGACGGAAGTTATGCTGTTTCAGCAAAACCATTATACAACTGAGAACAAACTTTTTTTCCTAAAGCGTTTAAGGTAGAGACGCTATGCTTAGAATGATGTCTTGACTCATAATAAAGTATAAAGTAAAATCCATAAATGTGCATAAAGTGTAAGAAAACAGCTGAAAGACAGGAACCTCATTATATATATGTATTGAATATTACAAAAAAACTGAACCATAGTATGAGAATTACCTTTAGAGAAAGCAGATCAAATCACACCCATAATATGTAACAGGACAATATAATTTAAAAATGAATAAATAAATAAACCCTCATCTGATTGTGAACTTGCATGAAGCCCATGTGCCCAAATCTCACACGGCTGGTGTAAAAAGAAAGGGACAATAATTAGAGACAAATTACCATGGGGCTGCAGAACAAGCCAAATGTCTGCAACATACCCTGACAACATCTGGTACCACTTTCCTTTCCAAATTCCAGTCCACTATCACCCAGAATACCAGAAACCTGCCATCTCACAGCATAATGAAAAAATATACACTTCTTCCCTTGAATTTGCACAAAACATTGCCCATAATATTGTTTTGATAACCGAGACATTCCGTTCTTTGTTGTTACTGCGCCTGGCACCCTCAAACAATGCTCCTGAAAGCATGCAACTATTTTCATTGGGGGGGGTTCTACGTAAATAATCCCTTCTGAACCGATTATAGGTAAACTATGACCTTCACTGTAATCTATTTGATCCTGATAATGAAGATAACACCAATTTCAATATTACGACCGAATTGATCACTACATCAGAGGAAAACCGCAGCCATAAATTACATGATTAACTCGTGCTAATATCAATGTCCAAGCTACTACACTAGACATTTCTCAGAAACCTGATTCCTTTCAGATGTCTGTCTAGGCAAAGTCGGCCTAACTAGTGCTGCCAACACAAGTCCCAAACCGGACAAATTTATCAACAGGATAATGTACTTCTTTCAGTCAAGGCTTATAGATACAGCTGGTGGAAAAAAAAGGAAAAGTCAGAGTAGTAGACACATCTGGTTAATGTTGTGTCTGGATGGGAACTATAATACATCTGACAGGATAGAGGGGAAAAAAAACAGTTCCAAAATGTTCCAAGCTAGAACTTGTAGCAGTGACAGACACAACAGTGATATGAGTTAGCTGAATGAATCATTTCAGTGGGATTTTATTTCATTTTTAATCAGCAGATTTTGGCAAAAACCTTGTAAAGATGTCAGGAAAAAGCTTGGTTCCTACATACAGTATTGCTCATATGACACTGTAGTTACTCATTCCAAAAGCCTCACTACAGATGTCTGGAGTTTGACATTAGGAGGCTACTAGAAATTAATGGCGCTCTTTTGAAGGGAGGAAAACAATGCATGCCGGACTAACAAGAAAACGAGCCCTTCATTAATACAAGCAAGTTTTCCTCTTAGAGTAAAGACACGCAATCATATTTACAACCACAATGATTGAAAGCATAACTCTTAAAAAATAAAAATAGGCACAGACTTCGTGGGCTGTCTAATATCAACACTTTCACTTCTAATGAAGTGGCTGTGGCATATTCCAAAAAGCTGAAAATGAAAGAAACATTCTATATAAGGAGTACTTGACCAGCTCTGGAGAGCAGGCCTCGTATTGAATCACTGCTCTTGCAACACTACAAACTCAAGAAGATGAGTCTTTTGAAATTTTAGTGGAACTAAAAAATCTGTAAGAGGCTCATGTAGCTGTAGCACATTGGAGACATAGTAAAATAATATTAAGTAGAGGTTGACGCCGATAACTGGATTGCTGGAGCTATCAGTTTTGGGCAAAAATCCAGTTTTTCCAGGTTGCATCTGTTGCGTGAGCGGCTGAGAAGGGCCTGCTCGAGAGCAGCCCTTTCAGAGGTGAAATAGAAACTATCACTGACAAATTTTGACAAATTTTTATTTTTATTTGTTGTTTGGAGTGTTACTTTTTGGTTCAGTTTAGATTTATTTTATTTACTTTAATGTATATTAATAGTTAATATAAATTAATACTTTTTTTTCCTCTTTTTTTTTTTTTTTTTTCTTTTTTTTAAGTAAAGTACAGTTTCAAGCTCAGTCAGTACTGTTTACTTTTGCATCAAAGTTCAGCAATATTTTACTTTGAGTGTTATGTTCTCATTCAGTATCCATTTTAAAAACAATCAGTTGATTAATCTCTTAAAAATCAGTTGATTAATCGGTAAAAACATTAATCAGCATGTACTGCCCAAGTTAGTTATCGGTAAAATCCACTGTCGGTCGACTTCTAGTATTATGTGTACAGATTAGCACATATCCATATTATGGGTCAGTGTTGCCCTGCTGCCAAACTAGACTGTAGCAACCTACAATAGAGCTAAAACTTATTTTTAATAATGAAACATAATAAATAGCACCTTATAGTCCATAAAAGAGTACAAACTTGGGTACCAAAACCAGAAAAGGGCTTTAAAAAAATTAAATAAATAAAAAATTCCAAGGTCTCCGTGCACTAATGGGAAATTCATGAGGTTAAAAAAAAAAACATACATCTCAAAACCTCTCCTCTACAATTACAGCTGGCGTGAGGAGGCGAGGGAACACAGGCATTGTGGGATATGCAGCAGCTCCGGCAAATCTCCAAGACTGTCAAGGGTAACCTTGACCCAGATGCTTGACAGCATTAGTAATGTTCACCTCCTCAACTGCAGATTAGCATGAAAATTGCTGCATTATAATGATGGTGGGTTTTTTTTTTTATATACTAGCGTCTGGGAACCCAGCATTGGTGAAGTAATTGGCTTTCAATGTTGTTATCGTAATAACAATATTGAATATTATTCCAGCAAAAAACCCCATGAAGAAAATTCCACAAATACATTTCTGAGGTTCACGAGAAGTAATACGAAGCTGTGGCACATTCCAAAAAGTGAAAAAGGTGAGAATTGTCTGTGTAATGTTTTACAGGAAGTAAGTTCATCACTTCTTTATAACATAACGTACATAGACAAGTCACAAGGGGACTATAGTAGGAAGAATAGATAGTAGAATATGTAAATGATGGATAGAGGAACTTTAAAAGCAGGAAACTTAGAGGAATGTTTAGGGTTAACTCTCCCCTTGATGGGGGTAGGAGTAAAGCAGCCTCTCGTGCCAGTCGTCTATTACATATACAGCTAGCTGGTCCTGTGCTTCTCACGTTCCACCTGCTGGGTCAGGCCTTAACGAGGGACAGCCCAGGGGGCCGCCAAAGCTGCTAGACGTGCACAGAGTGCGCCTTCCAAAGGAAACAAACCCAAACCCCCTTTCTCTAAACACATTGTCCGCGAGCACCACGATGAGCATGCGAGTGCGGCAAAAATGTTTTCCTGCTGATGCAAATATAGAATGTCAAGCGTTTACATATTTCTCTTCAAGAAGTGGAAACAGTGCTTAGAACACGTTATTTGGATTGGAGGCCGAACCAGCAGCATGTGCATTTTGAGTTTTTAGGAATGGTAATTTCTATGGAGCATATGGAAGCAGAAGCAATGATTCAGGAAAAAGCAGAGAAGCATACAATACACTGCTTATAGCTAGTATACCTGTGAAGGCGTAAACGTTCCAAATGTAGAGTTATTGGGTGCCGTTGGATCAGTGGTTGCAGGTTGTCCCTCCAGCCATGTAATTTTTAAAGGGGTTCCTGTCAAACCACTCTCATTTTTGCAGGCAAGTTCCTGAATGGGAGTACAAAATGAGTACATTAACAGCTTCATTATAAATGAGTTTTAAATGATCATTTGTGGTTGGAAGAGGGGAAAAACTAAGGCGAGAGTGAGTTTCCAGGACTGGACATGAGCACCCGAACATTTTATAATGAACACAGATTCATGTTTAAAATACTGTAAAATGTTGTGTGTATACATTCTCTTTCCTTTTTTCTTTCCTAGCACCAATTGTAAAAATCTCAGATAATAATGGTGTCCAATATTTATTTGTAATGAAATTCTGAGAGGTTTTTTTTTTTTGCTTTTCTTTGGTATGTTGGTCTGTTTCCTACATTACTCACAGTATTCTTTGGTCTGTTCGGTTCCCTCACCACCTCGTCTGTACACTCCGCTCAAGAAGTTCTAAAGCCTCACCACCAACTCTAATACCGCTGTCAAGGACGTTGTGCTCGTCATCTCGTAAATCATAAGTAGCCGAGGCGAGTCTCTGCCGTAACTCATTGTAACGGTGTCATAAAGCACCAAAATTACAAAGAAATATTTCAATATAAATCATACTTCATGTGTTGCCTTAAAACCTTAAACATACGTTAAAGAAAACACAATAGAGCTACTTTCATCGCTGTCAAAGTAAACATAAGCGAAAGAAAAAAAAAAAAAACCTACTGCATTTTGTATTGTCATCACAATCATAACACAGTGATTTAATCTATATGTGCACGTTACAGAAAGTGTGTGTGTGTGTGTGTGTGTGTGTGTGTGTGTGTGTGTGTTGAACTTGAGCTAGCCCCAGGCCTCCAGTCTGCCCTGGGACCATTAAACGCCACACACAAAGAGTCAGTTCTTTAAGCATGGTGGCCATGTTCTCTGGGGAAGCAACCACACAAGCAGGCAGAGCCCACAACAGTCCAAGTCCCAGCATGCAGCCAGACAGATCCTGACAATATGTAAAACTCTGGTCTCCATTAAACATGCTAGACTAACTCCTTTACAGCATCAGTCACATAATCTATACACATGAACTATAAATCCATAAAGCCATAAATGTCACCTTCAGGCGCATAAATGTGCATATGAGACTTTGGTATACGTTTCAAATAAACCCTGGGATAATGCAATTAATATTAATGATGATAGAAATGGGTAACTAACAATAAATCTTTCTAACAATGTTTTGCTGTTAAGCAACAATTTACTTGCCTTGCGTTGCGAGGGACCACATACTGGAATATGTTTAAAAAGATTTTAATTTTCTCTCTTGCTTATTTCACTTAGATGATGTCCAAGAGTCCAAGTATGTGACGCACAGGTTTTCACTATTTTGCCAATTGACATGTACGCACACAGTGCAAAAGTAAACCAAACTGACCTAATAGGATCGACATTAACATTATAAGGTTATAAACAGTAAGCAAAGAGAATTTAATGTCATTAATACTTCACTCCTATTCAATTTCTATTCAATTTTATTTATACAGCACTTGACAACAGTTGACTCAGTCATAAAGCAGCTTTACAGAATTCCAGATTCAGATTTGTCCCTAATGAGCAAGCCAGAGGCGACGGTGGCAGGGAAAAACACCCGGAGACGACATGAGAAAGAAACCTTGAGAGGAACCAGACTCAAAAGGTAACCCATTTTCTTCTGGATGAGACCGGATAGTGTGATTATAAATAATTTCTCTTCTATAACTGTATACTTCACTGGTCAAACTGGTCTTGGCCATACCAAAATACTTCTGGAACTACGAGTCAGAGTGAAAGTACTCACCGCTGCTCTTACGGTCGCAAACTCGACCACAGCGCTGCCTTTCTTCTTACTCGATACTATAATGTTCAAGATGTCACCATACTGCAAACAGAAAATGAGAAATCAAATTAAAAATATGCCACATCAATCTAACTATGTGTAAACTGTTAAAGGTTATAAGTGACAGGTTGGCTTTATGCTAACAGTAAAAAATAATGAATACATAGCAAGTTTAGACAGGATATGTTTCTTAATTTCACATCCTGGCTCAGTAATCCTTATTAGAGCTTAAATATTTCAGCTGGACACCATTAATCACTATAACATTATCTATTTGTGTTCTGTCCATGAGAAATGGTAAAGATCCATCTTCTGAGAAACAATTTATCTTTACCTCATTTGGAACCTTTCTGTTTTGCTAATGGTACTACGTTTTTCTGGGATGCGGGGGCTGAAATGAACATGGCTCAGCTCCCAAGGCCTGCCAGTAAGATTTAGACTGGGGAGCAATGGGAGGTTTGGCTTGGTTCACTCCATAACCTCTGACCCTTACAGAGGAGTGAAGGATTGGTTTGGATGGAGTATTAGCTTTGTCTGAGGTCCATGTTCACTTACAGTCATTAAAGAGGCTCCACTACTCATTGCTGAAGGAAAGAACAAGCACTCAAATAGCGCTGCGTCAGCAGGTCACCTGTCATGGACAAGAGCTTATTGAGTTATTAACAGAGACTTTATGTTGAGCAACGAGAAATGGTTTCTGAGAATCTAAGACTGCTGGGAATCGATGTTCATTCGCTGGGAAAAGGGAAGTCAGGAACGCAATTGGACACTACGGACCAGAACCTTGCCAACAGTGACAAAGGAGAATACTCCCAAAGGATTCATATTTCATACATGTAACTTTTCCAAAGCTTTTTTTGGGAGGGAGGTAGAGCTGGTGTGATTGCAGCTAGAATGTCCAGTTCCAAAATATACACAGACCCTTGCCAAATGAAGACTAGAGTCCGTCACTTTTTTTGCCAGTAATACCTGGCTGCAATCCTATCAAAACTCATTACTTAATGCCTTTTGCTTTCAGAATACTAATAATCCTTCAAGACAGCCTTGGATTGTGACTTCTATAAAAGATGTAAAAGGAAAGCAATCATCTGTAATCTGGGATCTCTCTGACTTTTTTAGTTAACACTGCTCCACTGAAACGGGAGGACACTTTTGGAGGGTAGAGAATTGAGGGAGTTGAAACTAATGTGAACTAATCAGTATGAGCTCTAATCCTGACTCTAATCCGGAATGCTAACAAACCTGCATCTCTCCCAGAAGGTCTCAAACAAAATCAGTTATGTGCTTCACCGGGGTGGTACACATGCTGTTGTGTTGCATGAGAAGAGCACATTTCCCAGCAACTCCCCTGACAGCACTAAACATACCAGCAGAGACGGCTAGCGAGAGTGGCGTGCAGCTCTTTAAGAGGGCACTTGAAATGCCCTCGGCACTTTTCGCTGCTACAAAAATTTAATGGCGCTCGCGTAAGGGGAAGAAGTAAAAGTATTTAAACAGTTGATGTCATGCAGGCCTGAAAACCTGGGGCGCTGGACACCAGACCTGGCTCATTAGGAAGAGAAACAGCTTGTTCGTGTGTGAGGACACTTTCTCACACTTGTTAAAATATGGTGAGCAGTTGAACCAGACTGCAGTGTTTGTTTTAGCCGATTGGGTCGATACAGAATAGTGAAATGTATGTAGATTTTGAGGCAAGGTCATTTTCTGACACAAGTGTGTTGGATTTGGAGATAAATCAGCGTGTCACCTTCTGAAGGAGGCCTTGAAGAACTTCCTGGGAATATCCACCGTTGGTGTCGTCATCTTTTTTACACTTCCACTTTAGCTGAGAGAGAGATGCAAAAACATTTTTTTTTTTTTTAAGTGCTTCAAATCTAATTTAACATTTAATTACAGAGTGATATTCATTTCAAATTTTCATAAGAAGAACAGCTATTTATTTATAATGGCTTTGGGTAATGAGGTTAATGCATAAAAATCTGCTGGAAAGGGGATTAAGGGTCTCACTCTGATGCGCCATAGACAGTACGTTTACATGGACAACAATAATCCAATATCAACCCGATTAAGACAATACTCTGATTAAGAAACTAGCATGTAAACAGCAATTTTTAATGACCTTAATCCGATTAAAGTCATACTCGAAGTAAACACAAATGGAATTAAGACATGTGGAGTATTCCTGTTTTAGTCGCATTATCGACATGTATTACTGACATGTAGACACCTTAATCACACTATTAACGTCGTGTGGGAGTTTTCACTGCATTTTGTGACAGGACACGTTCACACACGGCAGTGCTGAACCGTTTTCCGGCAAACAAGAGAGCACGGCTGCGTCCGAAACCACGTACTTACCTACTATATAGTAGGCAAAATACATATATATAGTAGGCGAAATACATGTATCTCAGTTACTATATAGTAGGTAAGTACGCGGTTTGGGACACAGGCCACGGCTTCAAGCAGTCATCTATTTGCACGTACAGCATGACAAATAATTAATTGCACTTGAAGCATTCGTAAAAATGTAAAATAAAAACACCCAAAACTGTATATGGTACCATAACGAAGACGAACTGTATGTCGATACGTGAAATTCTGGAGGGAACGTCAGACAGCGTGGCATGGGGATGTAATGACGTATGCTGTTAATCGATCTATGTTCTATAACATGTAACACAGGAACATGAAAAGAGTATTCCAAAAGCGACTCATGTAAACACCTTAATCACGATATTGTCTTATTCACAGTAAGGTCAATAATTAGATTATTGCTGTCCATGTAAACATAGTCAGAGATGAGAACATGAAGGTCAAGCAGCAGGGTTTTTTTGTTTTTTTAAGAAATCAGACTTTTTTTTTTTATTAGACGTGAAGCTCATCAGGCCCTAGCATTCACAAACAGTTACTCTCATTTTGTAATGAAGAGAAAGGAAGGAATTGATTAAACTAACATGGAAGCCTGGGGTACTCACAGCAGTGACTCACCTGCTAACCACTGGATATTTTAACGAAGCGCTAACAGTCACCAGACTCATTTACAGATGTTAGTGGTGCCAGTGAGAATTTTTTCGAAAGGAATTGTGGATAACAGCTAGAGAAATCCTTTATAGAGTGTCATGCTAGTAACTGTGTTGAAGTGTAGGAATGTAGATGGGTCATTCAGAGTGTTCGTGGCAACTCTGTATTTTATGTGCCAACATTAATTTCAAGCTCCACATTTTCATGGTTCTAATTAGTCAGCTATTAGAGATAGTCTAAAATGTGTCTTACTATTTACATGTATACACTTGTAGAACAGATCTTCAATGCTTCCACGAGCTGTAATTTCTCCTAATGACGAGTCAGAGCATTCGCAACTGCTTCCATTTCATTTCATTAAGAAACTGCTTCTGCGAATCACATGGTTATGCTGTTATGATCAGAGTTTTCTTCTAAGAGCTTTATAACCTATTCCTATTCAAAAAGAGGCAGCAGATTTTACATGACGCTCCAATTTTGAAAAGAGGACATTTTCCAGGTTAAACAACACTCCAAGCATTTTTCGTAGTCACATGCTAGGATTCTCTGGCAACTTCTTCGGTACATTTCAGACAACCCAACCATATAGCTACAAATAAGAGCAATATTTTTTTTCCTTCCAGAACAAAAGCAAACGCCCTCACATGAAAAATAACACTACCTCACACGAGATGGTTGGGCTCTGGGGTTTTTTTAGCTCATTTTTCTGAGTCTTGGGTGAGCGATGGTTTTCATCAGAATTGCCCACAATACACCAGAAAGGGTCTAACCGGTGAAGCTCCCATGCAAACTGAATAAAGCATATAAGGATTCCTGGCTCCATATAAAAGACATATACAGTGGATACTTAAAAAATCTACATGAGAAAAATTATGTAAAATCCTTTTATGATCCTTTAATGTGATACAGCAACCAACAAAATACAACTGAAAAACAAACAAATGCTTTAGGGGGAAAAAATAAAAAGGTCATACAGCACTCAGTCCTTTTGAGTAAGAGTCTACCAATTTAGCACATCTTGATTTGACAATTTTATTCCACTCTTCCTTGCCAAAATGCTCCAGGTCTATCAAATTGTGTGGAGATCTCATGTGCACAGCCCTCATCATCAACCTAGTCATTCCACAGGTTTTCGACAGGATTTAGATCTGGGCTCTGACTGGGCCATTCCAAAACATTGTTCTTCTTCTGACGTCATTCCTTTGTTGACTTGGATTGGGTATTTATTATGCTGTAAGGTGACTCCCCCCCCCATCTACTGCTGTCTAAAAGCGGTGTGCAGATTTTGTGCTAAAATAGATTGGTATTTGGAGCAATCCACAATTCTCTCGATATCGACTAGAGATCCAGTCCCAGCAGAATGACAGCATGATGCTGCCACCACCATGCATCACCATGGGTATGGTGTTCTGTGGGTGATAACCGGTCTTGTTTTTGCACAAAACATATCTTTTGGAATTATGCCCAAAAGGTTCTACCTTGGTCTTCTCAGACCATCACATTTTACCAAATTGTTTGGGTGAATTACCTGGGCTTTGATGTATTTTTGTGAGAAATGGCTTTTGTCTAACCACCCTACCCAAGACGCGAAGAGTACCAGATTGTTGTCACATGTGAAGAGTGACCAGCATTTTAATGTTGCCATAGATTTCTTAGCAGCCTCCCTGATAAGTTTTCTTCCTGTCCTTTTCATTTATTTTGGAGGGACATCCTGTTTTTGGCAAGGTCACTGTGATGCCCCATTTTCTCCACTTGTTGGTGATGGCCTTCACAGTGTTCCATGGAACATCTAATGTTTTGGAAATTCTTCTGTATGCCACTTCCGATCGATTCCTTTCGACAGTAAGATCCCATACATGTGTTGTCTTTGAGGCTCATGGCTGCAGCAGATGGATGAAACCAAGAAGATGAAAATGTTTTAGATTGATCCTTCAATGAATCCTCTAGCTGATCTTTATTTGGGGTAAATCAGAACTACTTCATTGATGACAGCTGTATGATAATTACTTTTAAACATGGTTTATTCTGAGTCACAGTCACATTATGAAAGGGTATGCACACTTGTGCAACCAGGTAATTGCAATTTTTCCTTTTTCTTATAACCCGCCCCACCCCCCCAATAAAATGTTATTTTGTTGGATGCTATATCACATTAAAGATATTAAAAGATCTGGCATGATTTATCTTGGTTTCTGTAACTTTAACAGGGGTGTGTAGATGTTTTATATCCACTTAATATTATGTGTATAATATTATATTATTAATACTATTATCATAGCATGAATATGCTGATATTCATGTCATGTCTTTAAATAAACTCAGAACTTCTGAGTGATTCCTTAAAAGAAAACAAGTCTTCATAACAACAACTTCATGCATAAATACGTCAATGGCAATAAGAGGTAAACACATCCCTTCTCAGGCAGAGATCCTCATGTTGAAGATAACTAGGAATTATATTTAGCACAAATGAAATGTAATTCAACTTCTGGTGTACGTTTTCTAAATGAGCATACACATCACTTAATTCATTAGAGGATAGAGTTAGGACCAGTAAGACAAAGGTATTAGCTAAACCAGAATACAAATAAGACAAGTTGAAGCCTTTCCAAACGCAACAGAATGGCGCTCACTTAACGGAGTTTTAATTCTTCTGACGACCTGCCTGGAGTATTGGATGCAGGGTGAAGCTTCGGAATAAATAGAAAAGGGTTGTAGGGTCATGTACAGCCTGGCTAAGAAAGTTTGCTTTCCATAATAAACACATGAACTATTTCAAACATTCTGCCTTATGCTTTCATCCCCTGAATAGCATTTATCCTGTATAAAACATACTGAAAGAGCATTTTGCCTGGCTCTAGCATGAGTTAAATTAATAAGATTTTTTTAATAACTTTAATTAACTAATGTGAATGTTCGCAAAAAGACAGGTCAAATATCGAACAATGGTAAGGGAACAAAAGTACCTTTAATTTAGGGGTGACCTTTCTGTTGTCTTGCGGCGCTGATGAAAAATCTGGAGAAAGCATTCACGTTAAGAACAAAGTTGGTTTCATGTATCACACTGCAATTCATCACTATAACACAAAGGCTCTTTTCTGTGAGTGCTGCTGTGTGTTTTACCCTCAGTTCTGCGACAAGACACAGTCTCACACTTCATCTACCTAACCCAGTCTGTATTTCCGTTCTATTTGCTGTGTTTAGGCCTTTGCGTTGTCCTAATTCTATCATCATGCTTATATTTAATACTCTTAGTTGAATAGAACAATCTTTTTTTATTTCATTTCATCAAAATAACACCTTTTATGATGCAACATTTATAATAGGTTCTGTATCAAGTTTACAAAATTGCAATAACACAGTGCAATTATTTTTTTTTTTTTATGGTAAATTGGTTTGGGTTATTGATAGCATGTGTACAAAATGTTTTGCATGTGAGTTGGATATTACATAAGCTCCAAGTAATAATAGCACGTAAGTACCTGCATGTGTGGACTGAGCATTGAGCCTCCACTCCCTCTCTTTCTGGATCTGCTCCTGAATCAGTCTCTGCTCTTCTTGCAGCTGTCTGGAGCCCTCTTCTCTCAAGCGGGTAATCTACACAGGCACACACACACACACACGACAGAACCCAGTCAACAGACTTGGTTTACTGCAAAGACATATGCCATGTTAGCATGCACCAGCACACAAATCATGCTTATATAACACATCAACGCATACTCAGTGCTATAGGAATTTCTTAAATCTGACCAAAACCGCAGTGCACTATGTACTATGCAAAATCATATGAACTACAGTAACACTAAACCTAGTCTCTTAATATGGAACACTGCCACCTACTGTCTGTCAACAAATTAGGCTTCCACATATCTAAATTCAAACCATGCTCGAACCACAGGAGAAACAATCAAAATTTCACTCTGCAGGCATGCAAAGAATTTCATTCATTACTCCCTTTATGAGTATAAGGCAAATTATTTCGCAGTTTAACCACAGTTAGTGTACATAAAAGATTAGTCAGAGAAGAGTGGATACCATGTGGCACCCATGGTTTTCATTCAGCCATCAGGAGAAATAAAACTAAATAAATAAATAAATAAAGATTGGAGCCAAGAGACAGAGACTGAATGAGTATAAAGGTAGAGAAAGAAACAAGGTAACTGAACTCGTTGTTTAGCAAAATTTAGAGGGAATCAGATACACTGATCTGCAGCAGTGACTTACTCCTTTTGCCTGAAACCAGCTTTGTTGTTAGGAAAAACATGAGGCATTAGTCTCATTCCATTCTAATTATTTTAAAAAGTATCAGAGCTAATGAAAGAAAGAATTCATTCATTAGTTGAACAATGATACTACTATGAAGGTGATTTGGCAGGAGTTCTAGGTTATCCATCAATTAAATGAATACAGGTGAATGACAGAGGTGCCATATCATATATCATATCATATCATATCATAATATATAACCCCAATTCCAATAAAGTTGGGATGCTGTGTAAAATGTAAATAAAAACAGAATGCAATGATTTGAAAATCTCATAAACCCATATGTTATTCACAATAGAACATAGAAAACATATCAAATGTTTAAACTGAGTAAATGTAGCATTTTAAGGAAAACATAAGGTAATTCTGAATTTCATGGCTGCAATATGTCTCAAAAAAGTTGGGACGGGGGCAACAAAAGGCTGGAAAAGTAAGTGTTACTACAAAGAAACAGCTGGAGGAAGATTTTGCAACTAATTAGGTTCATTGGCAACACGTCACTAACATGATTGGGTATAAAAAGAGTATCTTAGAGAGGCAGAGTCTCTCAGAAGTAAAGATGGGATAGAATCTGGACGGAAGCATATGTTGCTCTAAAACCTGCATATACTTTTCAGCATTGATGGTGCCTTTCCAGATGTGCAAGCTGCCCAGTCCATAGGCAATAATGCACCCCCATACCATCAGAGATGCAGGCTTTTGAACTGAGCACTGAAAAAAGAAAAAAAACGATTGGTCCCTCTCCTATTTATTCCTCTTTAGTTTAGAGGACACAGCATCCATGGTTTCCAAATAAAATTTTATATTTCACAGAACAGTTTTCCACTTTGCTTCAGTCCATTTTAAATGAGCTTTGGCCCAGAGAGGACAGCAGTGTTTCTGGATCATGTTCACATATGACTTCTTCTTTACATGGGAGAGCTTTAACCAGCATTTTTGGATGGTATGGTGACCTGTGTTCACAGACAGTGAGTTCTGGAGGTGTTTCTGAGCCCATGCAGTGATTTCTATTACAGAATCAGGCCTGTTTTTAAATGCAGTGCTGCCTGAGGGCCCGAAGATCATGGGCATGCAATATTAATTTTCACCCTTATCCCATGCGCACAGAGATGTCTCCAGATTCTCTGAATCTTTTGATGATATTATGTACTGTAGATGATGAAATATTCATAGTCATTGCAATTTTACGTTGAGGAACATTATTATGAAATTGTTCCACAAATTCTAGACGCAGTTTTTCACAGATTGGTGAACCTCTGCCCATCTTTACTTCTGAAAGACTCTGCCTCTCTAAGATACTCTTTTTA
>JANDJT010000228.1:9418128-9428152 GCA_024331685.1 Stegophilus panzeri
GGTCAATAATGAGGTCATATATTTTATATATATATATATATATATATATATATATATATATATATATATCGTACAATAAGTCCATAACGTAATTATCATAACAGGCCTATATCTTAGCAAGGTGTTGGGCTACTGCACACCACAAGAGGAGCTTCACTGCACCTTGGCATAGATGCCACAAGATATTAGTGTTTTGGTGATGGTGGTAGAAAGCGCTGTATTACATGTCGCTCCAGAAAATGTCTCTGGGGGTGCTCAATTGGGTTGAGATCTGGTGACTGTGGTCATAGTATAGGATTTACATCATTTTCATACACATCAAACCATTCAGTGAGCCCTTGTGTCCTCTGGATACAGACACAGACATCCTGGAAGAGACCACTCCATTCATGATAAATCATCATAGGGTAAAGGTCCAGAAGCCCAGAAAGGCCGTGCGTTATTTCTTTTTTTGTTGTTTTCTTGTGATCTCAAACTAACAAAAGTTATTTTTGCGAGATCACGTCAAAATTTTTCCCCCTCATGTCAAAATGCATTGTTGGGCATACATACTATATACATCAAGGAGCTCCTTAACAGAAACAAGTTGATACAATGGAAGAGTTACGGCCTTACAGACCTACGGTTGCGGGTTCGATCCTGAGCTCAGGTGACCATCTGGTTTTTGACTATATTTTTCCCCAAATTTCCCCTCTGGGATCAAAAAGTGCATCTAGTAAATTCCATTCTAATGCCCAGTTTTTGTTTTGTTATACGCTGCTAAGAGTCCGAATGACTCAAATACTGTCATAATTAAGTCTTAAATTATTGCACTTTTATAATGTAGAATGTTTTAATCAACTGAAAATAGAAACCCAAGGCACATATTCAAGCAAGGCTTATTTTTGATGTATCGGAAATTCATCATATAGAGACATCACTGTAGCAAATTTGAATTTTGTGTATCGTTTGTATGCATCGTTATTTTATCCATTGGACAGACCATTACACAGACCATATCGAGCTATGTAAGGGATAATCTATGTGTGCATTACATGATGTTAATGCACAACGTGGAGGCAAAGAACCACCTGACATTAAAATTGTGTAATGCACACCTAGCCGTGGATTATCCCGCTTATCCCATTGTCACATGCCAGCAATGACACGTTAAAGCTGTTATTGATGTTTGCAGTGCAAAATTCGACTGAACAGATAAAAATAATGGTTCGTTTTCTGTAGTTATTTTATATATCGGGTCGTTAGATCTAGAATTTTGAACGATCTATGTCACAGAAAGAGATAAAGTAGTGCGATAAGATTACATTTCTTTTGAATGAATTAGGATAAACAGTTTTTAGAGAAAGAGATTGTGTGTGTGTGAATTACCTGAATCTGTGCCGCGTCTCTACTAATAACGAAGCTGCTAGTTTAACTACTGTATGCTACTGTAACTGTATGTTACTATGGTTACAGTTGTTTATAGGCAGCACGTTCATTTAGAGCAGTGATTAAACTGACTGGAACTACCCACGCATTCACCGGTTTGACAGCCAATCAGCCAATCAGAATCGTGTATTCAGATAGACCATGGTATAAATGATGACACAGCACAGGTGATCTTGGCATTGGATGGGCTACATCGGCGTTTCTCAAATGGAGCTACTACAAAGAGGACTTAACAGAAAATGAAAACTGTCCCTTCTATGTGACAATATGATTACAATGGATTTAACAAGTAATTAGTGACTAATTTCTGAGCAGCAGAAACCAGCTGTATTTTGTTGCCATAGGGTTGAAGCTAATCATTAAAGTTGTGTGGTGTGACAAAGCAAAATGGACAAAGCAGCAATACAGGACCACTTACAAGGTTTTCAAAATGGAAATACATGAAATGGGATTTACATCAAACTGTCTCACTATCTGTTATATATCTACAGTGTGTGATCTGGAGGGCATTAGTGGATAGCACGCTTGCCTCGCATCTCCAGGGTTAGGGGTTCGAAGCCCGCCTACGGCATGTGCATGGATGTGCGTCTACGGTATGTGCATGTTCTCATGTTTTGGGGGTTTCCTCTGGGTACTCCGGTTTCCTCCCCCAATCCCTCCCTGATTGTGCCCTGTGATAGGTTGGCACCCCGTCCAGGGTGTCCCCTGCCATGTGCCCCAAGATCACTAAGACCGGCTCCATGTTTCCCCACAGCCCTGTGTAAGATAAGCGGTACAGAAAATGGATCGACAGATATTGTGATCTGCAATATATGGTTACTTACTACAAATAATGCTCTTTTTATAGCGGAAGATATATTTCTAGTAAAGTAAAGTGCTTCTTGGCTTAAAAGGTCATTGAAAGGGGTACTGTAGCCAAGAAACATTTGAGAGCAGTGCAAATGTGGACTTTCCATAGTCGGAGTTATACTGGTACAAGAGCGCCACCTGTGGACATAGCACTAAACAAGCACCGATCTGACCGCCTCATGTATTTTAGGCAGGGAACACGGCTGATCTGAACTGTCAACACAGTTCTTGCTTTGAACATAAAACACTCTTAAAGCCCACCTATATCCCACCTCTAATGTTTCATACAACAAGCTCTTGGCTATTTCAGTTACTAATTGGATCAGTATCTGGTACTGTTCTTGAAAAAGTGAAACGTGTGATTGGTACATCCCTACTTAAGATTTTAACAAGGCTCTAAATTGAATTAAAAGCTTAAATACAGGTAATACAGTCATAGAGGTATTTCAGAACCATCTCCTTTATTAGTAAGCATGTCTTCTTCATATAAACTAATAACCTGAGACATGCACTGGTCTAATTGCTATTTATGTGTACGCCCAATAACCTAAATCAGTCCATACAGGATTTCGCCGAGTTTTTTGTTGTGGCCAAAAATGCTTGTTTTTGCTGTGGATACTTTCAAAATTTGAGATGCAACTGGGAGTTTTTATGTTTTTTTACATAGAAAACTACTTGAGTTAACAAAACCGCGATTGCACGAAATTGTTTTGCACGGTCTTTCCCAGTGATGTTTGTTGGTAAATGAGACCTTTTAGCTGTACTCATGTTCGACGCACGTGAATCGAAGAGGGCTTTGGCTGAATGCGCATTGTGTTTGGCTGAATGTACATGACGCATTAATTAACGTGTTAATTTCTGCGATCGCAGAAACACCTGTCAGTTACATGTTCCAATGTTTTTGATCACTTGGGTGGGAAAAATAGGTGGGCTCAAACCACAGGTGCCATGTTCTACAGTAAGTTGTTTAACATATTTAGATGTAAATATCAGGAAATGAAAGCAGAAACTCTGATCTAATCTCATCTAAATAAAAAAAAAAGAAAAGAATAATTATATAAAAAGAAATGTGCCTAATTTGTGAATAGCTGGATCATACAAATTTATTTATCCTCTGGTTTGGCCTTAGGGTTTGTTTCTTTATTTGTTTATATCAAACATAAAGGAGTCCCTAGCTGCCAAAACTTTAAGAGCCACTGCATACTCAGACACCAAAGAGTACTGTCCCAACAAATAAATCATAACCTATTTGTAAAGAAATACTAGGTCAAAGATACACCGATCAACCATAACATTAAAATCACCTGCCTAGTATTGTTTAGGTCCTTTTTGTGCCACTAAAACAGCTCATGGACGCCACAAAACCTCTGAAGGTGTGCTGTAGTATCTGGCACCAAGACATTAGCAGTAGATCCTTTAAGTCCTGTAAGCTGCGAGGTGGAGCCTCTATAGATCAGACTTGTTTGTCCAGCACATCTCTCAGATGCTCGATCAGATTGAGATCTGGGGAATTTAGAGGCCAAGTCAACACCTTGAACTCTCTGTCATGTTCCTCAAACCATTCCTGAACAATTTTTGCAGTGTGGTAGTGCGCATTATCCTGCTGAAAGAGGACACTGCCCTTAAGGAATACCATTGCCATGAAGGAGTGTACTTGGTCTGCTGCAATCTTTAGATATGTTGTATGTGTCAAAGTAACATCCACATGAATGCCAGGACCCAAGGTTTCCCAGCAGAACGTTGCCCAGAGCATCACACTGCCTCTGCCGGTTTGTCTTCTTCCCATAGTGCATCCTGGTGCCATCTCTTCCCCAGGTAAGTGACACACACGCACCCAGCCGTCCACATGATGTAAAAGAAAACAACGTGATTCATCAGACCAGGCCACCTTCTTCCATTGCGCCATGATCCAGTTCTGATGCTCATGTACCCATTGTAGGTGCTTTCGGTGGTGGACAGGGGTCAGCATGGGCACTCTGACCAGTCTACTTAACCCTATACACAGCAAGCTGTGATGCAGAACACTGTGTGTTCTGACTCCTTTCTATCACAACCAGCATGAACTTTTTCTGCAATCTGTGCTACAGTAGCTCCTCTGTGGGATCGGACCACACGGGTAAGCCTTCACCATAACCTTATTATTGATCGGTGTATATGCTAAAGGTACAGAACATGTGCCTTTGATAATACTACATCTTTTGTAACTATAGTACACAGATCAAGGAAATGTAGTTTGGTACCTTTATTTCTGAGAGTGTGCTGTAACTGGCTATAATTACTATTCATTTGCAGCTCATAGTATAAAAGAAATAAATATTCACTATTTTAAAAAGCAGAAACAAATCAGGTGCCTTGCTTTTAGGTTGTTGTTTTTTTAAGCTAAAATTATTTCCATCATTAGTCATCATCTACTTAAACTGTGTCATGTTTGAACAGTTGAATGCATGAAAGTTGAAGAATCTTTCAGCCACATAACTGAAGACCAGTGACAGAGTGTGTAACAACCCTGAGCTCCACACCTAACACAGCATCTGCTCTAGTTTTCTGCGAGGTGTTGATTTATTAATTCTCTTTCACAGTGTTTCAGTCATTTCACACATCAGCTCTATCAGAAACACCAGCCGCTCAGGACACAGCTAGTTAAGTCACTAACACGAGTCTTAATTATCATTTCAGACTTTTTTTTACTGCACCTCTTTCTCTGTCGCTGTTCCTTCAATTCCGAGTAAAGCGTACAGGTCCATCTGTAATATTTCTTTTGTAGAAGCCATTTTTTTTTTTTTAATTAAATAGCGCGACTGAAACGTTAATATATGTGAATCTATTTGAAAATGTATCACAGACTAAACACTTCCGGGTTACGAGCAGTCGGCTTCTTTTTCTTCTTCTGCTATTTGCGGCAGGCTGGAAGCGTCAAGGCGTATTGCTGCCCTCCTCAGTTCATTTGAAGACCTCCGCATAAAGCGCACCTATTACGGTTTTGAAACGTGCCTAATTTTGTTTTAAAAGGTCTCATACAATAGATTTACATGCATCCAAGGTCAAAAAAACACTTTAATGTGCTCATAATGCAGCATTACTTTTTCCCCACAGTGTCACAAACGACTCGTTCAATGATCCGTTCTAAATGATTCATTCTAAACTCCTCCTTTCAGAGAGCATGCTCTGCTCTGATTGGTCAGATGTCCCAGTTTATTGTGATTGGTCTACGGCTGTCAGCGTGTGTCAAAAGGAAATGCCCACTACCATCCGTCTGTCAGCGAGCAGCCGATGAAGACCAGAGGCGGGGCTTTTTGTTACAAACCTAGGTAAGTTTGTGCAGGAAGTAAGTCTGGAGTCACTAATCACTCGTTTCAGCTGTTCAGAATTGATTCCTTCTTTTGCGCTTTGATATTTGAAACTTTGCAGACGTTTTTACATTTGCAAAAAGCTATATATACACACTACATGAAAGGTAATATTTGAAAAACCATAATAGGTGCACTTTAATCGATTATATCCTTATATAAAGTCCAAAAAGTTGATAACCACTTTTTTTTGTTTCATAGTTCTTAGTACTAAGAATTGATTTTAAGGAATAATTTGAAACTCCAGCTTCCAAAAGCTGAGATTTCCTTCTTTACAATGAAAGCCACAGTCCATTAATACATGCCGCACAGTTTCTGCTTCTAGATGTATGCACCTGCCATCTGGGTGCTTTCCAACCATTGCCAGCCAAAAATTCAATGCACAGTGCCCCCAATCTTAGTCTAGTGATAGCCACACTACCCCTCCTTCCTAAACCTATATTTATTGAATGTTTCACTGTTGGCTGAAAAGAAAAATAATGTCTGCGTTTATTTCCCTCTTGCCATTCTTTTTGCCATAGTTTTATTAATCCTTGCTGAATTATATATTTACACTCCACCTTTAAATACATCACTTCCAAATCGTCCTCATTTCTATATACAGCGTTTTGGGTTTTTTTGCCATTTCATCAGCCTCTTCATTCCCCTGAACTCCTATGTGTGCTGGAACCCAAGAAATCCCACTGAACTCCCCATTTTAATTATTCGATTCTGTGTTACTAAGGGTACGTTTACATGACAACGATGTCCTAAAAACGGAAAAGTTTTTCCTTTGCATTTTTTAAGAGGTTCATGTACAGACGACATCATTGTCAAAACGATCCCTGTTCAGTAGTAGTAGTAGTAGTAGTAGTAGTAGAAGCAGTATTAGTGGTAGTATTGAAAGCAGTAGTAGTAGTAGTAGTAGTAGAAGCAGCAATAGTAGTAATAGTATTAGAAGTAGTAGAAGTAGTAGACGCTGTAGTAGAAGACATGGTAGTAGTAGAAGCAGTAGCAGTAGCAATAGTAATAATAGTAATAGTAGTAGAAGCTGTAATAGAAGACGTAGTAGTAGTAGTAGTAGTAGTAGTAGTAGTAATAGTAGTAGTAGTAGTAGTAGTAGTAGTGGAAGCAGCAATAGTAATAGTAGCAATACTAGTAGAAGCTGTAATAGACGACGTAGTAATAGTAGTAGTAGTAGTATTAGAAGTAGTAGTAGTAGTAGTAGTAGTAGTAGAAGAAGATGTTGTAGTAGAAGATGTGGTAGTATTAGAAACAGTAGTAGTAGAAGCAGCGTTAGTAATAGTAGTAATAGTAGTAATAGTAGTAGTAGAAGCTGTAATAGAAGACATAGTAGTAGTAGTAGTAGTAGTAAAAGCTGTAATAGAAGACGTAGTAGTAGTAGTAGGAGCAGCAATAGTAATAGTAGTAATAGTAGTAGAAGCTGTAATAGAAGACGTAGTAGTAGTAGTAGTAGTAATAGCAGTAGTAGTAGAAGTAGTAGAAGCTGTAGTGAAGCTAGTAGTAGTAGTAGTAGACGTTGTAATAGAAGACGTAGTAGTAGTAGAAGCAGTAGTAGTAAAAGCAGCAATAGTAATAGTAGTAGAAGCTGTAATAGAAGACATAGTAGTAGTAGTAGTAGTAGTAGTAGTAGACGCTGTAGTAGAAGACGTAGTAGTAGTAGAAGCAGTAGTAGTAGTAGTAGAAGACATAGTAGTAGTAGTAGTAGTAGTGGTAGCAGTAGAAGTAGTAGAAGCTGTAGTGAAGCTAGTAGTAGTAGTAGTAGACGCTGTAGTAGAAGCAGTAGTAGTAGTAGAAAATATAGTAGTAGAAGCTGTAGTAGTAGTAGTAGTAGTAGTAGTAGAAGACATAGTAGTAGAAGCTGTAGTAGTAGTAGTACTAGTAATAGTAGATGCTGTAGTAGAAGCAGTAGTAGTAGTAGAAGACATAGTAGTAGAAGCTTTAGTAGTAGTAGTAGTAGTAGTAGTAATAGTAGTGGTAGTAGTAGAAGCTGTAGTGAAGCTAGTAGTAGTAGTAGCAGTAGTAGTATTAGAAGCAGTAATAGTAGTAGTAGTAGTAGTAGTAGTAGATGCTGTAGTAGAAGAAGAATTAGAAGTAGTAGTAGTAGTAGTAGTAGTGGTAGTAGTATTAAAAGCAGTAGTAGTAAAAGCTGTAGTAGTAGTAGTAGAAGTAATAGTAGAAGCTGTAGAACTAGTAGTAGTAGTAATAGTAGAAGCTGTAATAGAAGACGTAGTAGTAGTAGTAGAAGCAGTAGTAGTAGTAGAAGTAGTAGTAGAAGCAGTAGTAGTAGTAGTAGTAGTAGTAGAAGCAGTAGTAGTAGTAGAAGTAGTACTAGAAGTAGCAGCAGTTGTAGTAATAGTAGTATTAGTAGTAGTAGTAGCAGAAGCTGTTGTAGTAGTAGTAGTAGTAGTGATAGTTGTAGTAGTAGAAGTAGTAGTATTAAAACGAGCTGGTCATCGCAGTTAAATTGCAGTTACAGCAAGTGCCCAGAAGATGGCACCATATACTTAAACTGACCTGATTCACAGTAAACTGGGCCAGATTCAGATAGGGATGTAATTGCTGTAATTCTAAACAACTACTTATGGGGCAGTGGTGGTTTGGCGGTTAAGGCTCTGGCTTACTGATCGGAAGGTCAGGGGTTCAAGCCCCAGCACTGCAAAGCTGCCGCTGTTGGGCCCTTGAGCAAGGCCCTTAACCCTCTCGGCTCCAGGGGCACTGTATCATGGCTGACCCTGCGCTCTGACCCTGACTTCCTGACATGCTGGGGTATGTGAAGAAAATAATTTCATTGTACATATGTGATCAATAAAGACTCATTATCATTATCATTACTTCTCATTCTCTGCCATGTTGTTAACCTGATTTGGTCATATGAGTTTCTGCTTTAGGAGGATTCCGCTATTTCCCTCCAGTCAGGTCACTCAGGTGCTTGTTCAGTCCCTTGTCCATCTCAGGATTGGACTACTGCACAGATTTTCAATCCTGGTCCTGGAGTGCCCCTGTCTGCACATTTCAGTATTTTCCTTGATCCCAACACACATGAAAAAAAAACTTCTCAAATGTTAAATATCCCATGGCGCATCATTATTTTAATCATTAAAAATGAAAATAAATGGAAATGGAAACATGGTGAATACTTATACACTGTATATGTATTGCACTTCCATTAATTAGTAGGTTTTCATTTTCATTTAATTAGTAGCTTTTTCAGTTATATTAAAAGCCTTTCTTTGGCAACTTATTCTGCATATGAACTGTCGATGTGATGTTTCTTCTGCTGATTGATAATGATGGATGAAGGTTTGATGATGATGCACAGCAACCAAAAAGTAAAGTTAATTCAGTTTCTTACTCAGTTCTTCCCCAAACTGTTTCCACAAAGGTAGAAGCACGGAATTGTCTAGGATGTCATTGTATGCTGTGGCATTACAATTTCCCTTCACTGGAACTAAGAGGCCCAAACCTGTTCCAGCATGACAATACCCCTGTGCACAATGTAAGGTCGATGATGACTTTTACAAAGGTTGGAGTGGAAGAACTCGAGTGGCCTGGACAAAGCCCTGACCTCATCCCCAATGAACACCTTTGGGATGAACTGGAATGCAGACTGCGCCCCAGGGATTCCCGCTCGACATCAGTTCCTGACCTCATTAATGCTCTTGTGGCTAAATGAGCACAAATTTAGCCACAATCCTTCCTGGAAGAGTGGAGGTGAATATAACAGCAAAGGGGCACTAAATCTGGACTGGCATGTGGATTAAGCACATATGGATGCAATGGTCAGATATCTATCAATCTATCTATCTATCTATCTGTCATAAATAATTTTTTGTTTGGTAAAAATTTATGGTCAAGTCAAATTTCTCATAAGTGATATTTTACTTGACCAAAAAAAAAGATTCTGATTCAAAACTCTTATAGTTTGACGCTAAATGCAAGTTTGATATTTCATTATAACATGGTATTTACTATTTATGAGGCATTTAAATGAATTTGTTTAAAATATATTTTGTGTATTTAGGCTTCATCATGAATTTCCCTCAAACAAAGCTTTTGCTGCTGTCTGTTTTGTCCTGAAGTCTGGAAATACCATTCATTCCTCTTACCAGCTTGCCATTTACAACATGCCCCTCTTCCGCTCATGTGTTGGCTTGAGGCACATTTTTGTCTCAGGAGTGAATAGATAAAAAACATCTTTCGATATCACAATGCAATAAAATGCAGAAATGTTGCAAGAGAAGAATGTTAGGATTGTGTCGCCACTACTATCTTCTCGCTATCTCTACTGAACATACCCTGCTAAAACCCAAAACATGTTTTTATACACATACAGTATCTCACAAAAGTGAGTACACCCCTCACATTTTTGTAAATATTTGATTATATCTTTTCATGTG
>JANDJT010000228.1:9430740-9444346 GCA_024331685.1 Stegophilus panzeri
TGTGTGTGTGTGTGTGTGTGTGTGTGTGTGTGTGTGTGTGTGAGACAGAGAGAGAGAGAGAGAGAGAGAGAGAGAGACTATGGTATGAATCATGGGCTCACATCTCCGCTCAATCACAGTAGAGATACAGAAGCATAAGGAGCTCTTCTGGCTGTAATGTGGATGTAGGAGGAAACACGTTAATGAAACAGAGGTAAGTCTGCTGCCTTTTCTCGCCTCTTATCTTGCTGTCGTAAAGAACTGATCGATTCAGGGCGAAGTCGCTTTCCGAAGTTACACGAGCTCGACTTACCTAAAATTCGCCATATTTAGCAAGCTGAAGTCATGAAATGTGCCATTTCCAGAGCGTTATTATTCCATTAGCTATAAGAGTGTCCTGTAAAGAATTTAGAGCTGGACATCTGTAAATATTAGGTTATATACTGTACAGCCAGAATCATCATAATGACTTTGACCTAAATGAGTATCCTGTGGAGAGAAACAACAGATTTTTACAGGAAAAAAAAATCTGCTGCAGCTGTTTAGATTTCTGTCTCCTTTGAAACACTGGTCTGATGTCATGTGTTTGATGGCTTTCTCAAGATCTATATTCGTGTAGGCTAGTTCTTATCTCGACAGCATCTTTAACCTCTGTCTTGCTGATTTATTAGCGACACGCTGTGTACACGTTGTCTGTGTGTGTGTGTGTGTGTGTGCTTGATGCGAATCAGCAGCCTACACATTCTTCACACCCAGGTCACGTGATCACTGCCTCTTTGCTGTTTTCCAGCTGCTTGGCTCCCACATTGGTAGACTGTCCAGTGGGTGTGACACTCTAGATCAGGGGTATTTAAAGTCCCCATGAAATTATGGAGTTAGAATTGTTTCATAATTCCAAAATAAATAGATTACGACACACAAATAAATAGATTTGCAAAAAAAAATTAAACAAATTCACAAATATGTTGAATGAGCACCACAAATATATGTTAGTAGTTTCACAAAAATAAATTAAATAAATAAAATGAGATTTGCGAAAAAAAGAGATTTGTTTTTACAAATATGTTTTTATGTCACAAACAAAACTTTGCATTCATTTGTGGATCGCGTCCTGTGCATTTGTGGGTTTTGAAACATTTCTAGCGTCAAGAGTGCACACAAATCCACAAATAGTTGGACTCCGCCCACCGTCTACTCAAGCTAATTGAATAACCTCCATATTGCACTGACCAATCATAGCATGGTCTTGCTCCAACCAATCACATTTTGCTTTACAATCAGAACAGGAACAGAGTCATATTATATCAAAACGCCATATGAAATCAAAAGTGAAGTTTTGTGGTATGAATATGTTAGGTTATCTATAAGCTAGTGTGCTCCAAAACAATGACAACATTCACATTTAGAAGATATACTGTATGCATTCAAAAAGTGCAGTCCCTCTCTCTACCACCAATACACAATTGTGATGACATCACTCTGCACTTCAGCTTCTCATCAGATTTTCTGTCCAATGAAAATGCTCTTTAGAATCTGAAGTGTCCTGCCTCCAACATTATAAAAAATCCACGTTTCCGGGCTGTGAGGTAAGCTAAATGTTATTGGCTATTTTAAAAGGGGGAGGAGCCACTCAGCATGTCCTGTCCTGACTTCCTGTTTTAATTGAAATGACTAAAATTTGTGAAGATCCAGTTGTATAAATTTGCTTATTCATAGAAAGACCAGGTGGCAATAACAGGTACCTTTTAATGCTTAAGCATTAATAGAATTAAGACAATTTAAAGTGGTTATATTTTGTTTCATAGTGCTGCTTCACATTACCACTATTGACCAGCCCCATGGACTCTGAACAGATAAGACATTAATTTTGAATGTGACACAGGGACAGTAAACATATAATTCTCTGTCCAGTTGTTTTTATATTTACAGCATTTGTCAGACACCCTTATCCAGAGCGACTTACAGAAGTAAAAGGACATTACATTTTACATTTATACAACTGAGCAGTTGAGGGTTAATGAGCTTGCTTCCAGTCAGTAGTCCAGTGCCTTAACCACTGAGCTACCACTGTCTTTACGCTATTAGTTTCTAATCAACTTTATTTTCAAACAAGCCATGTCATTGGTTCTCTTATAAGTCTGCAAAAACTCTCCCCTTCTAACCTAAAGAAAGGGGAGTCACCAACCATCAGCAATGGTCACCAACCCTGTTCTTGGAGATCTACAGAATGGGGGAAAAGTGTGATCACTGGGACTTTGATCGTGGCATGGTCGTTGGTACCAGATGAGCTGAGTATTTCAGATACTGGTGATCTCCTGGGAACATCACACACAGCAGTCTCGAGAGCAAAAAAACAAAAAACACTGAGCGAGCGACAGTTCTGTAGGTGGAAATGCCTTGTTGATAGGAGAGGTAAGGGGAAAATGGCCATCATGGTTCAAGCTGCCAAGAAGGATATAGTAACTCAAATAATCACTCATTACAACTTTGGTGAGCAGAAAAGCATCTCAGCATGCATCAAACCTTGAGGTCGATGAGCTACAACAGCAGAAGACCACATTGGGTTCCACTCCTGTCAGCCAAGAACAGGAATCTGAGGCTGTAATGGGCACAGGCTCACCCTCTGAACAGTTGAAGATTAGAACAAAATATCACTCTGTCTTTTATCAGGCTTGAACTGTCCAGTTTGGGTGAGTGTGCATTAGTTTAATTTTGTTAAATTTCAGTGTTAGTGACCAGAAGGTTTTTAATTCAAACCAGAGGACTGCCAGAGAGCCATTGTTTGACCCCTCACCTTTATGACTGAGTCTGACACTTGGTACTCTGGCACTAACAATTTGCAATATGCAAAAATGCCTTTTTAGTGAACAGCTATATACAGTGGGGTCCAAAAGTTCGAGACCACATTGGAAATCTGGGTGTCTATTTAAATAAAAGCAAATTTGTGCTATTGACCATGTTAACTGCTTTGTACAAATGGACAGATTTTCCTCATGTCTAATCTCTTCTAGCGGAGCACACTCCGATGGATTTGATCAAACATGGATCATAAGGTTTTGCACAAACTTGTACAGCTTGAGGTCAGGCTGTCATTACTCAATGACACACTTTTTACTCAAGTTGTCGTCTATCATTTGTCTATCATACAAATATCATTTGTAATGAAAACTGTTGTACTAAATTAGACAAGATTGCAAAATAGAAGCATTTTCACTAGTGGTCTCAAACCTTTGGACCCCAGTGTATGTATAGATGTATAAATACAACGAAAGTTCACATAAATTCAATCTATTGCAGTCTGGCATAGCAGTGGTCCTGCTGATCCTAAGTGGATGCGTTAAAGAATGCTGTGGATGGTCCCACCTGGATACCCTAAAGATTCCACTTAGTAAAAACAATATATGCCCAAATCTCACCCACTCTTCAGTGGATAACTTCACTTGCTATAATCATAAAGACCCTGATGTTCCTTTCAACTCACTCACTATAATTTTAGTACACTGTATATACTTCTGGAAGAGGAATGACTTAGAACTTCACTCTATGTTGTTCTGCTGGATTCCCTTTTGTGTCTGGTTCCTCTAAAGGTTCCTTCCTTTTGTCATTTCAGGGAGTTATTCATCGCTAGTCTCACCACTGGATTGCTCATTAGTGTTCTAGACCTAAATTAAAATGGATACACCTGGATTTCTGTAATGCTGATTTGTGACAGTGTCTGTTGTTGAAAGCACTGTATAAATAGAACTGAATCGGGTTGAACTTTGTAGACTTTATATCCAAACTACAGCCAAAATAGCATCGATGATAAACATCACCATCAAAAGTATTACCACCATGGGAGAGGAGATGGATTTCTACTAAAAATTAACCCTCCTAAGTGGTTATGGAAACTTTTGGCTTTGGGAAACGGATTTAGTTTCCACTTTGCAGCAGGAATGGGATTCTAGAGCGTCTTTTTGTAGTCATCGTTTTGAGTTGATGTTAACTTTGCTAGAACATTCCATAGAAACGTACATTACACACTAGCAATACTATAGTAAGTCAACATCACAAGTGCTTCATATAGTGGATTAGTTACTGTTTAGAATGATATTATGTTGTAATCAAAAAAAAAAAAAAACAGACAAAGGTCAAATGTGTGTTGATTTGATTAAGAAAATGTTTTGCTGCAGTTTAAAAGCTTAATCTAACTGATTTCAAACTTTAGTTAAATTGTTGGAAAGGTATTGTCCTTTTCAGCGTTTGATTACTAGCATGTGTACAGCTTTATATGAATCTCATACAAAACTTTTCATGCAGAGTCTTTTATTGACTGTACAGACCAGTCTCAGAAGCTTTTAACTCTGAACATACCATCTGACAAAGTTAAATCAGTGGTGTATTTTAAATATGAATGCAATATCCTTTATAGTTGCTTGACAGAGATTCGTTAAACATGCCTAGCAGGACATTATCATCTCAACTCTTTCTAGGCATTCATTTAAGTAATTACTTCCTTAAAAACAATGACTGAGTGCTTAGAAAAGAAACCTGTCAAGCAAGTTATTTATGAAATTCAAATAAAATTACAAGCAAAACATTAAATGTGAAAAAAAGAAAACAAAACAGTAGAAAATCTTTTTAAATGCCGTTCCATGTCACAAATACTGGAAGATGATGGAGTTGATTGAATGCAGAGTCTAATACAGAACAAATATACTGTCAAGGACTTAATACTGTTAGACAGAAATATTAAAGCATGAAAGTCAGTGTCTAAGGAGGGGTTTGGGCCAATCTGAGAATGCTCTAAGGTGCAGGTGTAACACTCAAGGCCCATGCAAATCTGGAAAAAAATATTTTATTTACCTGTACTAAAAACTTGAGCAGAATTAACACAGGAAGTGTATAGTTACTGTCCGTCAAATAGGCATCACCCACCACCCATCTATACCACTCTGCGAACAATGCACTATATATTTTATTAAGGGTAGGCTAGGCTACTTACACCCAAACATACTGTATAACTGTGTCTGTGAAACATGGGGAATGTGTGCTTTCAAATTTGAGCCAGCTGAATGTACAGTACAGTTCATGTGTCAGAAGTGTCAATACTTTGGAGGTACAAGCTGTAGAATCATGACATTATTATGCATTAATTCATTCATTCTTTCATTTCTTCATCCTCAAACTGTTTTATCCTGGTCAGGGTGGTGGTGGATCTGGAGCCTATTCCATACAAGACAGGGACACACCCTGAATGGGGCACCAGTCCACCGCAGAGCACCATGCACACATGATCGATTTAGCGTAGCCAGTCCACCTACTGGCATGTTCTTTGTAGGTGGGAGGAACCTGGACTGAACATGGAGGCAACAATGCTACCCAGCGCATTACCACCTACATCATGTAGAAAGTAAAAGTGCATGGTTTCAGTGTATCATTATGGTCTTGCAAACACAGAGTAAAACAAATGCAACAGGGTGTGTAGGCTCGCAAAAAAAAGCTAATACAAATAGAGCTGCTTGTAGGAATATACTGAGTCAGTAAAACAGATATGCATTGTGTACTGGCAGTAGGATTCAGTATAACAGTTTACTTTATCTGAAATGCTTTTCCGTCTATGTGGTTTTGAGGGAGGAATGGCTGGCGTTTGTTCTTTGAGATTGTACTATCAAGACAAGACAGTCATTAAGAGAGGAAGGATGACAAATTTCCATGATCCCCCTTAATCCAATGCACCAGAGAGTGAAGGAAAAATAACTAGGGACGTTAACTCCAAGCACCAAGAAATCTTCACTTGATTTCCTGACTAGAACAATATAACCCAAGGGTTGTGCTTGTGGGTGTATTAGGTTTTCCCATCGGAATGTCCTGACTTGTGACGAACAGTTTTTCTTCTTGAGCATATTAGATATCCAAGTAAATCAGGCTCAGGAATACTTGCAAATTGACTGACACCTTTATAGACTTTGTCACAAACACAACGTGACCGGAAACGATTTGATCAGGCTAACACACAAGAGACCATTCGGCCTCATACTGCTGCAGTGTCAGCTTCACCGCGCAGGACATATTCAACTTGTGACAACGAATAGCATTTTTTCTTTCTCAAGTGGTTGTATTTCAGGGGACGAACACATGAGATATGGAGCCAAAGAAGAGAAACATCACAACTTTGTTGTCATGGTAACATGTTTCCTTTTTCAGCATTGTCCACTGCTCAAAAAGGAAGCACTCGGCACTGCATGGAAGTCCTTACATCCTGTAAAAATGAAAGCATTTGAGCAAGCAATACCTCCTGAAAGTAGTACTAAACTGGATCATTCCTTGTCACTGGGGTGGTGCCCTCAAGTACAGCTTTTGTACCTTTAGTAGTTATCTTTGTACCGTATGTGTCAATTAAAAAGCCAGTTAGTATAATCCAATCTCACAAATAGTCTTAAATAAGTGATTAAAGACTATGTGAATGCTTGCTGCTGTGTGCATTTCAGTGTCAGTCCAGCAGATAAGAAATAAGCCTAATTCCTTTTGTTCAGTTACTAATTAACCACCTTTATAATACTAATGTATTATATAGGTGGTTCTTAACTCCTTTTTCATTCGGAGCAATTGGAAACACATGCCAGACTTGATCAAATGCATGACTTTGCTATTGCTGTTGGTGTGTATTTGAATAAAGCTTTGTCAGCCAACACCCAAACCCAGTGTCCGAAGCAGAACCAGCATCCAAACACATGATTAAAACCAGGGCATTGCTAGTTTTCACTGTAAAGAGGTATTGTCTGGAAAGAGGCTGCGGTAACGCTTTGCGTGGGCATCACCAAGCACTTACTGGCTGCAACAGAGAAGCAGGCTGAGCAAAAGTGCCAACTGGCATGCGTCCATTTTTCCGTAAGGATACAAAAATGCTTTTTACACAGGCTTACTGAAAAAGGATGAACAGCATGCTCATGTATTTGTTTTGTGCTGTTATTCACAAGTGATTTTTTTTTTGCTCAAATTGCATTGCATACATTTAATTTAGGAGAATTATCACGCATGCTTGTTTACATGATGTTAAATAGATTGTGGGCTCTGTACTGTTGCTTACACTCCATGCTTCTTGGTTAACCTATGTTTCTTTACGCCTTAGGAAGATACTGATAGACTTCTCCTTTTTAAGAAGAAGTGTTCTAAGTTGGGTGTAAGGTTTAGCTAACGTTTCGTTATTGGCACCTCTGACAGACGGTGCGGAGGATGGCGGCTCGGTGGTGTGGTGGGTAGTGCTGCAACCTCAGTCCCTGGTTCGATCCTGAGCTCTGGTTACTGTGGTCTGTCCGGAGTTGAACATGTTTTCTTCGTGGGTTTCCTCTAGGTTCTCTGGTTTTCTCCCAAAACATGCTAGTATGTGGATTGGTTGCTCAAAAGTTCCCCTAGGTGTGAATGTATATGTGCATGGTGCCCTGCAATGGACTGGCATCTAATCCAAATTGTATTCCCACTTCGTACCCAGCGTTCCCAGGATGCTCCCGGGATGCTCCAGATCCACTGTGACCTGGACCAGGATTTAGCAGTTAATGAATGTATGGGAATAAATTACAGTGGAAGCTTTGGTGTGTTATTCGTGATTGGATTAAACTAAAGAGAAAACGGGAGTGGTGATGAACCAGGGTTAACTCATATTGAATTTTTAACATAGTTGGCATTCATTCTGACATAAGTACCTCATTGTCCAGAGTAAATCACTGGTGCTAAAGTGCTTGTATATTCCATTGCAGGCTGGGCTTTTGTGCTCACTGCTTAGCTTGTTCCCATTACTCAGCATCAGATATGCACAATGAGCACCCTGTTCACTTGTTTACATGATGTTCAGTATATTGTGTGCTGTGTGGTGTTGCTTTGTTGCTTACATGACATGCTTTTTGGCAAACCTCTACTACGTTAGGCCACTTTTTAGACATCTTCAGCTTTTGCTTTCAAAGATGAAATGTTATAAGGTTTGGTGTGTTTTGGTACCTTTTAAGGCAAAATGCAATATCCTTTTAGGTAATGTTTACTTGTGGGGAAATTTTAATGGAGTGTTTGGATCAATCGGAGCCCTGTAGATGACTGTTAGTCATGTTTATTTATTCAAAAAGCACATGCACATGAAAAGAACAGTGCTGCTGACTTACAGCTCTGGGGTCCTGGGTTCGATCGTGAGCCTGGTTACTGTCTGTGTGGAGTTTCTGTGCACGTTCTCCTCGTGTCCATGTAGGTTCCCTCTGCATTCACAGGTCCCTCACTCCTCTCATAAACATGCCAGTAGGAGGATTAGCGATGATAAATTGAATAAGTGTGTGTGTGTGTGTGTGTGTGCATGGTGCCCTACTTGTGTGGTGTTCTGTATGCTCCACGACCCTGACCAGGATAAAGAATACTTAAGATGAATAAATGATTCATAATATTTTATCATTAATATTTAATTTATGAAAAATAAATGAATGTACGCAAAATTTGGTATATTAGGGTTAAATTCTGTCACGTTCCAGAACATGATGGAGTTGAGGACGGATGCAATTGCAGTAAAAGACTTTATTAGAGAGATAGGCAGACAAATCCAAAACAGTAATCCAAAGCGTGGTCGAATAACATGCAAAAGGTCAGGCGATCTACAAACAGGCATAATTGGGGTGAGGCTAGAATCAAAACGAGAAACGAGAAACAAGGTCAGATAACAAGAATTAAAAAGAGAAACGAGAAACAAAGAACAGCTTGGTAAGGAGATAAACTCAATACTACGCAATTTGCACAGAGACACGAGGGGTTTAAATGACAAACGGAATCCTGGGTTAAACACGGGCAGCTGAAAACAATAATGACACACTTGGGAAACAACCGATGACAAAACAGGGGCAGAGAGTCAGAACATATCCATAACAAAAGCAGATGTCCAATGTAAACAAAGTCACTGTCATGTAAGATTGAAAAGCGTGCGTTCGCTAAGGGCTCGTGTACGCGCATGTGCTACGGTTTTCCGAGCTCACTGCAATACTTTAGCGCTGACTCAAGGGGAAATTGTGATAAATTCATTTGAACTAAGAATGGAGGTGTCAATATAGCAAATAAAGTAAATGAATCATAACCACAATATACAAGAAAAGAAAGAATATAATAAGAGTAAACCACATAAAACTTAGTAAATAACAGGATACAAGAAAAATAAATGTTTAAAATGATGGGAACTATAAACACTGGGTATCTATGTGACTTAATCTGGACTTGTGGGCCAAAAAAATCAACTGCGCACACACTCATACACACTACGGACAATTTAGAGATGCAAATCAACCTACAACACATATATTTGGACTGGGGGAGGAAACCGGAGTACCCGTAGGAAACCCCCGGTAGTACGGGGTGAACACACAAACTCCGCACACACGGTGGAGGCGGGAATCGAACCCCCGACCCTGGAGTTGCGAGGGAAACATGTTAACATTAAGCCACTAAGGGAGTTGAGAAAATATAAAAAGGTCAATTATTCAGCTTTTGCAGTAGTAACTAAAAAAGCATACTTTGGGACAATGGAGCAAACAAATACAGTGAATTTTTTATCAAGAAGTGGACTTGAACTGAGTGAAACATGAGGAAATGTTCCCTCTTTCATGTGCTAGTCAGAAGTCTAGCATCTGTTATGTCAGCTCAAAAATCTCGCTGCAGTAGAGATTAACTTCAGTGTAGAGAGCTGTGTTATAACAGCTCATTATTTCCAAGCTTATGAAATTTCCTGCATGAGCACATCTTTCTCAAAATAGCAGGAAGTTTTATGCCAAAACTCATTTTGCTTAAAGCTGTTGCAATGCCTGTGGATATACAGTACATATGTTTGGTTTGCACCAAATTCCATTAATTCTAGCTTCCCATTCGAACATGGCTGAGTATTGTGTCAGAATTTATAAATAACTGCAAATGAGTCGTGTTTTTAATGCTGGGACTGGAACAAAAATTGTAATCATGAGGTGATGCTCTGTCACATGACATGAGATCTTTCCTTAAGCCCTCAAGGGAAAACTTGTTGCTTATTTGCAGTGATACAGGTTTTGATACTGATATTCTGTTAGAAGTATTTTATAGTCATGTTTAGTGTAAATAAAGTTTAAACCCAGCACATTTTCCATTGCTAACATGAAGGGTGGATGAGTAAGAGAGACGTCTGCTGAATAGGAGTCTAGTGCATTGTGGGTAAACGCATGTGCATGAATGGAACAAATGACTAAGAACTTGAGTTAAAGAGATGTTGTGAAATGAACCATAAAATTACTCCCATCTACTCCAGCCACATATGTTCTGTGAGATCTACTAATATATTAAGCTTGGCCATGTTTCACTGCACACACATGAAACATGAAGCCAAGCTTACAGGATTAAGAGTCTATATCTAAACGATTTTGTCCTATAAAAGACAAAAGTCTTTGCATTTTGACTGCATACGGATTTAACATAATTATATTACACTTATGTCATATCAAAATTATGGTAATTACAAACTTCCAAATCCCACAACTCTTCCATATACCACAACATAATCTTGTAATTTTCTAATCATTCAGACATAACAGTGTGTGACAGCAAGTTATAAACAAGCAAAGAGGAGTGCAATGTCCGGGGTTATGTCTATACATGTATATAATTTTTCTGCTTGTGTATCCCTGCTGGGAAAACCCTCATAGAATTTGTAATAGTTCTAATGGTTATAATGGGAATTGTATTAGTTTTAATGGAAACTGTAGTGGTCCCTGTGGGTCTCTACTCGTAATTTGTTGCCTTTTGTTGGTAGCATGTTATGTTTAGTTGATACCATTAAGAACCAATAATGGTAATGGTTTTAATGGTTAGCTGATAGTGGAGACCATTAGAATTTTTGTGATGGTTTCTTATAGTTGTTGTTTTTTTTTTTAGCAGGGATGTATAATAAATAGCAATTTAATAGTAATTTTAGCTTTCAGTCTGGAAACCAGTAGAATATTACTGCAACACTGTGGTAATTTTGTATTAGTTGTTGTAACATTGTAATAGCTTACAGGCACGCATGTCTTTGAAGCCGGTCCTTTAAAGAAACAGATTTTAAACGAAGCAGAGGTTTCATTTATATTTCTTGCCCCAACAAATCTGGAACTACTTTTCCCTATTAGGTGCGTTTTTACAGACCTACCTCCTGAGACGCAGTTTGGCCAAAACATATAATAAAACAATATTGCTACTATATGCAAGTGATAAGGATAAACACAATGATTATCTATTATCTTGAATGGATTATTAGTAGTGTTAATTCTTTTGGTAAAACAGCTGTAATGTTAGGCTTTTAGTCAGGTTGTTCTTCAAACCATCAGATAGTAACAAACCTCAACAGAAATGCATTAATTATCTGAACCTAAAGGCCAAGATATGGGAAGAGTTGCCCAGTTTAACTTTGTGAGTTTGCACATGTGTCCACTGACTCCACCACCAAGTATCATTTTATAGTGAAATCTGTCCCCTTGTACAAGGCGGGACACTCAACAATAACAGTGACCGACAAAACAAGAAACATTTTAATTGTGTCAACCAAAATCAATATAAAGGGATATTTTTAGATCAAGGCATGGCCCTTTCAGATGGTGAAAACCAACATAACAGGTTATGTCAAATATGAAATCAGCCAGTCCGGTACTTTGTTCAAACCACAGACAAGGGAAGGGATCCTAATGTCCATTTCAGGATAATAATGTTAGGTACAGGTAGAGCCAATGCCCTAACCTGCTGCCTTTCTATAATTTCACTTGAGCTTTGTCAGGATAAGGCTCAGTCAGTTGCTTAATATGGATTTCTATAGCCACTCATTTGTGTGTAATGAGGTATTGAAGTTATAGTGTTGACTGTCAGAAGGCTCTCCTGCTAGACTGCAGGTAGGTGTCAAGCTTTAAAGTAAGAGGAATATTTTTGCCTAAGGAATTTTTTTTTTTTCCTTCAGGGTAAATGCATTAGCCAAGTCAATTATCATACTCCTATTCATATAAAGGATTATTCACGGAAACAGGAAAACACACCACCACCCTGACTGGGTGGTAAAAAAGAGTAAGTGAGTAGCTCCACATAGACATGTCTTTGCCATTAAAATTCCCTGGTAATCATTAATACTTTCAATTCTTCACAGAAGAAATCAGAGCTAGGTACAACTTGCCAAGAACAAATCAAGTAGAGACAAGTACAGGAGAAAGTTTATCGACTTGTTGGAGAAAGCAAGGCAGAACGATAGGGGTAGAGATTACTGGAATATGTAAACTGGGTGGTACCAAAGGGCATCAGCCACATCACTAGGTGTCAGGTTCTTTCACGTGATTCACTCTCAAACATACTCCCTTGTATACAGTACATACAAGCAAATACTTTTGTGTTAGCAGATATTACCAAGTGTTAATTTTTTCCAGGGAGATTCTTCGATCCCGTTCAGATCTGGTGGTGTTTGCTTTACTACGCTGTTGCAATTTTGGAATGTACTGCTGAGTCTGTACTTAAATCTTCTATTTGAACTCATGCCATAGTAAAATGCAAATGGCAGTATGCATGTAGCTGTAACTAAGCAAAATGATACCTAACCCTACACCATAGGAGTAAAGCAGTGCAACCCCACCCCAAAAAAAAAAAAAAAATACCAGCATGGCCCTGTCATAACCTTTTAGGATAGACATTTGCGTAGATGCAACCTCTAAATTAATTCATGTTAGTCCTGGAACAAAAGACTTAACATTTCATCTTTCCCAGCATTCAAAACAACTAACACTGAATTTAGTTAGATGTGATAAGTAGTGTGAAATGCACTCCCTCCGTTTGTACTGTGTGTCGAACCCCTTGTCTTCTGCAGCTGACAGTACACCCTGCAGAGATTTGCAGGAAGATTCGCTGAGCCATAGTATCACTGGGCAAATGTGCACAGCTGTCACTTCCTCCAATTGCACCACAGTTTAGTTTTTTGAAAAGTGACTATATCTGTTTACATCCAGTATGTGAACAGATTTTTGGAAAACTTAAATGATCCTTTTATATAACGTCTCATCTGCGAACAGGCTGAAATAATCTTTGTCACTGAGGGACATTCTGACCCTGATATATGTAGGTATGACTTGAAATATTTAGTTAGTAACAAGAACTAATGCTAAGGTACTAACTAGTTATCCACAACATACTGTACATACTGTATATAACTAGCTAGCTTATGTGATTGAAGAAATCCTAATGTATGTATAAGGAAAACTGTATTTGGATAATGTTCCAACATCAAAAGGTAAACCAATAGTTATGCTACTTTTAACATTATAATTAGCTAGCTATGTCATTGCCCATTTTTCTGCCTTCACAACTAATTTTAGCCGCAAAAGCATACACTATACTCTTAGGGAAATAAGTATTGGACGCGTCAAAAATTTTTTCAGTAAATATATTTCCAAAGAGGCCATTCACATGAAATTTTCACCAGACATCAGTATTCAGTACTCAAGAAATCCAGAAATATAAATAATTCATAACATTAAAGTCCATAAATGACGTTATGTGTAATAAAGAGGAATGACACAGGAAAAAAGTATTGAACACGCGAACTGAAATTTATTTAGTACTTAGTGGAGAAGCCTTTGTTTGTAATGACAGCTTC
>JANDJT010000228.1:9453885-9465131 GCA_024331685.1 Stegophilus panzeri
TGTTGGGCCCTTGAGCAAGGCCCTTAACCCTCTCTGCTCCAGGGGTGCTGTATCATGGCTGACCCTGCGCTCTGACCTTAACTTCCTGGTAGGCAGGGGTATGCGAAGAAAAGAATTTCATTGTGCTGTGATGTATAGGTGACCAATAAAGACTCATTATCATTATCAATAACATTTATTAGCCATCTTTAGGTGCTAGCTGCTAAATCTCAACATGTTCACACACTGACAAACGTAATAGTAGCTACCTTAATTTTGTAGAAGGCAGAAAGTTGATCAGTAAAGTGTTAATTTAGCTGTCAGTATGTCCTCACTTAAATTATTTGTTTGTGTTTAGCCCGGATTCTCAAATTTCCATCAAAAATTCCAGTTTTCTTGAAAAAGATTAGTCCAGTATTTAATCAAATGTTTAATCAGGGTTGTTGTATTGCCTGACTTTAGCCTTCTGAATTAAGGAACGTCAGAACCTTTTTCACCTTTATTGTGAAATTGCAACATATAAATATCATGTGACAAACACCCAGAAATTTTTTTGGGGGGAAGCATGGTGATGGGAGCCTCATACTTAGGGGCTGTTTTTCTTCAGCTCGAACTGGGGTTTTAATCAGGATAGAGGAAAAAATTCTCAAAATAGCTCAAAATTCCAGTCACTTTTGGCACAAAACTTTAAGGCTTCTGCTAAAACACTTTAGATGATGAGGTATTTCACCTTTCAGCATGACAACGACCCAAAGCAAACCTCCAGATCAACAAAGGAGTGGCTTCATCAAAACAAGTTCAAGGTTTTGGAAAGGCCCAGCCAGAGTCCAGACCTAAATCCAATCACAATCTGTGGGGTGACCTGAAGAGGGCTGTGCACAGGGGAGGCCCAGCCAGTCTGACAGAGTTAGAATGCTTTTTGCAAGGAAGAATGGCAAAATATTGCCAAGTCAAGACGTGCCAAACTGATTTACTATTACCCAAAAAGATTGAATGCTGTGATAAATCTAAAGGTGCTTCAACCAAGTATTAGTTTATGGGTGTGCACACTTATGCAAGCAGGTTATTGTACAACCCCAATTCTGAAAAAGTTGGGACACTGTGTAAAATGTAAATAAAAACAGAATGCACGTAACACTTACTTTTCCAGCCTTGAACTTTTTTGAGGTGTGTCGTGGCCATCAAATTCAAAATTACCTTCATTTTTCCTTAAAATGGTACATTTCCTCAGTTTAAACATTTGATATGTTTTCTATGTGCTATTGTGAGTAACATACGGGTTTATGAGATTTGCAAATATTTATTTACATTTTACACAGCGTCCCCAACTTTTTCTGAATTGGGGTTGTACTGCTTCTACCCGCCGCCGCCCCCCGCCCAAAAAAAATATTCTAATTGTTTTTCACTTTAATTAATAAGTTAACATTTTTACAGTTAAGGTAGAAAAGGTTCTGATATTATTTATCTTGGTTTCGTTATTTATTTATTTTTTACATATCAAAAACTTGCCATTTTAACAGGGGTATGTAGACTTTTCATATCCACTGTACTTGTGGTCTAATAATAAAAGCGAATAGGGATAAACAGTTTTACATTAAAAGACATTAGCTCTTTGTTGAACTGTTTAGTATCAGTAACCTATTAGCATTAGTATAATAAAGTTCACTTATTATATAACGAGTGTCACAGTAGTCAATATGTAGTCTGCACTAAATTACCCCGAACAATAAAGCATAAATACTGAAAGACTGTCCAAAACAAAGTGTGGCTACGCTCAATTTACTACCCTAGTATACTACGTAGCGAGTGAAATAGCACATATGGTTAGCGCACTACATTGGCATGCTACTTAGTACGGTAGCATGCGGTTTGGAACGCAGTCCTTGTTGCCGATTGGTTAATGGGGCCGCGCGCCTCAATCGCGCTCACCTTTGTGTCCGTGCTGATTTCCGTCCAAAGGAGGAAGAAGAAGAAAAAAAGTTGTTTGTTCTTTGGGTTTCTCCCACTGATCTACAAGAATGTTTCAAAAGTCACAACCTCATGAAAAACTTATGAAAACTGCTTTGCTCTTTTTGACCTTGATCTACCAGGTTTACAGCTGCTTGACCTCCTACCGAAGCTGCGGTAAGTTTAATATCGATTTATTGTATTTACATATTTTATTTGATTTATTTACATATCAGCTCGTGCTTGATTTCCTCCATCCATGTCCAAAATAATAATACTAGAACGAATATTCTGAGATTACAAACTTTTCTGTTTTATTGCCTGTTTGCATATGGGGTTTTGTTTGTTTGTTTGTTTGTTTGTTTTAACAGAGAGGAGGAGGATGAAGACTTGATCATCCAGTGTGAGGCGTTTGAGGAAGCCATGGCTGAGGACGAGGAGGAACTGTTGAGGCTTTATGGAGGCATTGATATGAGCAATCACCAGGAAGTCTTCATCACTCTGTTTAACAAAGTGAGCTTGTTCACCTGTCCCAGGAACTGATGCTTAGTGTTTGACATGTTCCATATCCACAAACATTAAGAAATTACAACAGAACTTTATACACTGCACCGAAATGCTAATCTTCTTTATCAGCATCTACATGAGGTAGTCTGTAAACCCTGGTGTCCTGACATTTCATCCTACCCATCAGATTGTCTTACCAGGGCTTACTGCGCACATCAATATTGTGTCACTTATGTTGAACGATGCACCCATACTTTTTATCATCCTACCTGTTTATTTTATGCTGGTATGACCATCTGATGAGGTATTTTGTTCTGTAAAGTCATCCTACCTGTTTATTTTATACTGGAAGCTCAATCCGATGAGGTATTTTGCACTGCAAAATTATCCTACCATTGCCAAATAAGAATCTTTGGCAAAGTTACACTGAATTATTTTACGTAGTCACAGACGAGACCTGCAGTAGGATTTTTCGACGTGGTAGGATGGATCGATTAGATATAGCTATAATTTTGCACTACGATAGGAAAATCTGATAACGTAGGACAAATCGACAGAACACCTGTTTACAGTTTTATAGTTACTGTTAAAATCCGGTACGCCCATTTCTAAATTGAAAGTTATTTTATTCCAAATGTGTTTCCTTACCTAACTGTGTACACCACGGTGCATGGTTTGCAACATGAAGTATAATGCTGTGTGATTTAAAAATCCCAAGATGATTACGTGATTTTGTGTAGGCGTACTGTTCTGTAAACCTAATGGTCTGTTTTTAAACTCTCGTCCCTGTAGGTGAGTAGCTCCCCTGCATCGTTGCAGCTGCTGTCCATCTTACAGACTCTGATGTTGTTAGGACCAGAGCGAGCAGACATCTGGCAGGCCCTGGAGGCTCTTACTAACCGTGCCGTCCTCCTGGCCCAGAACTGTGAGTCTTCTGTCTGTCTAAATCTCTCCAACATTCTTTCAAAGTCATTTTGACAGTCTGGATAGTCCTTATTCCTTTTGGCAGTGCTTCTGAAAATGGGGTCCAGTAACTCGAAGGGGTCTGTGTAGCACAACCAGTTCATGGCTTCTTTACATTTAGTTAGTGGCATAAATCACAACACACAATTACCATGTGTTTTGTTATTATTTTTGAGTTCCTATGGGTATTAGTCTCTTTGATTGTTCTTGTGAATTGAATGTGTTTAATCCTTCGATAACTTTTTAAAAAATGGGAACCTATGACCAACGGCAGCTCTGACTGACTGCATTGTTTGGGGGGGATTCAGGAATAGAAAGCTCTATTAAATAATGTTCCCGAAATTCATCTGTACCAATGGGGTTCGTGGAATTTACTTTACCGTTAAAGGCTATAACAAGTTTAAGAATGCCTGCCTTATGGAATTCAGATCTCCATTTGATTTGACAGGTTAGTGGTAGGGATCGGTTCATTTTATTAGACGTAGTCGCTTTTGCTTTGATTATGGCTTTGTGTTGTTTCAAGATTTTTTTTTTATTCAGTCAGTTAAATTGCTCGGACATTTCTTAGTCCTTAAAGTAATTCAGAGGTGGAGCTGACCTCTGAATTCCTTAGTTTTAATGCTCTTAATCATGCCTCTTACAACAGCTACGCAGTAGTCATTAGATAGGGATTTGCAGAATTGAATACTAAGAAAAGTCCCATCTGATCACACATCTAAAGACAAAATTTGAGCTTCTTAGGGATTATCAGCATTATTAGGAAGCTGAATAGGTTATAATACTGCCATATATATATATATATATATATAGCATGAACTACTCCATGAATTACAGAAATAACTTCCTATTGTACAACAGCAAGAAATCACATGTTCAAGGCAAACAGTAGGAGTAAATTTTTAGTAGTATTTGTTGTTCATACTCACAAGTCTACAAGCATTACACTGCTAATGGATAGTTGTTTGAATTCAGCAATACACACTGCAGTACACAATACTAAACAGATTAACATGACATTAGAAATATAATTATTAAATGCTACATTTATGCTGCATGGTGTGTAATTTCAAATTGAGAGTGAAGTACCTTTTTAAAAAAAAAAAAAAAAAAAACTAACTAAGATGATGTATATTTAAAAAAAAAAAAAAAAAAAAAAAAGAATTCTTTGTGTTTGTAGCTCAAATGGACTCCTGCGAGACGATCATGCAGCGGCTTATTTTTTCCAAAGAATCATCAACTGGTGCTCATCATGTAGATGCACCACCTACAAAGAAAGCAGATAAAGCAATTCAGACCGAGTTGAATGATTGGGAGAAAGAATCTTTAAGAAATATACCCATGACCAACCAAGCACCGTCCCTCAGCTTCACAAAGAAGCCCTGCACCACCGAGCCTCCTCCTCCACCGCCACCTCCTCCACCTCCATTACCCAGTTTGGCTGCACCTCCTCCTCCTCCCCCTCCTCCTCCACCTCCACCTTTACCGGGCATGGGTGGTGTTCCGCCACCACCTCCACCACCTTTACCAGGCATGGGTGCTCCTCCTCCTCCTCCTCCTCCACCTTTACCTGGCATGGGAATGCCACCACCACCTCCACCCTTCCCTGGAGGTCCTCCAGTACCACCTCCACTCCCTGGCATGCCATGCCCACCTTTCCCACCTCCTATGGGAGGAGATATAATAGTAGCCCACACTTTTCAGTCACTGGGGAGATCTTATAGCATGCCAGTGAAGACAGGTCCATATCCCACACTTAGAATGAAGAAGCTCAACTGGCAGAAGCTAAACTCCAAAGCAGTCACTGGTGAGTGTGCTATATTTGATTAGAGAGGTTAGATTTTCGTAGCCATGTTTTATACTGTGTTAGTACTAGGGCTCAAACAACTTTAATTTTTACTAGTTGATCAATTTAACAAAAAGTAGTTAGCTAGTAACATTTGCCATGGTTAAAACAAAAATTCAGGTCATTCCTATTTTAGGTTATTTTATTAGTGCACTTAAATGCTGGTTGGAGTTCTCATCACTTGTAAACCACTCGCTGTTGCTGAGGATGGCCCCATATGGACAGCCTAAAGACACACTTGGAAACAATAAAGATGGTATTGAACTGCAATTGATACGAACGGTTTTGGTACGATGTCTTAGGACTACAATTGCAATGACAGTTTTAGGACTGTGGACTTTGCACTCTAGTCTCCATCAATAAACACTTCATAAGTTCAACAAAATAGACTTCATGTTAAAACTATGATTTTCCTGATTACACAATTGCACTTTTTGTTTTATCATGTAGCACACAGGTATAGAAAGGAATTATTTATAATTACACTATCCGGTGTCACCCAGATGAGGACGGGTTCCCTTTTGAGTCTGGTTCCTCTCGAGGTTCTTCCTCATATCATCTCGGGGAGTTATTCCTTGCCACCGTCACCTCTGGCTTGCTCATTAGGGATAAACTTATCAATTTTAAAATTTAGATCCGAAATGTAAATATTTCTGTAAAGCTGCTTTGTGACCATGCCCATTGTTAAAAGTGCTATACAAATAAAATTGAATTGAATAAGCAACAGCAAGAATAGACAGGGAGTGTGTGGGGAGTAGGATTAACAACAGTCCTGTGCACACCTCTACACTTCATACAAAGTGAAATGAAAGTGATATCGAACCGATAAGACAAAAGGAAATAAAAGTATATTTGTTCTGGCATAGTGCCATTGTCTCTTGAATTGGCTAGTCTGCAGCTGCCTTCCTGTTTTTCCGCACTGCCTCAACAGTGATTGAGATCCCTGGAGCGGCAGCTAGTCAATATATTAGCCAACTAATGTGCACAACATGAAGTTATATTACACCATTGTGTGTGTGTGTGTGTGTGTGTGTGTGTGTGTATGCATGTATGCATGTATGTTCCTTCAAATGCAGCTAACGTTGTATCTTTTATAATTGGTGCTGTTGAAATGAGAGCTTGGCTTTCCAAAGAATAGAATTACAATTGTTTAGGGTATATCTCTAGTGTTCCCTTCTGTCTTCTGTAGATGGTTCCAATATTTGGGCCTCAGAACAAACTGATTCCCCTCTGGTACCTGACTACACCAGCATTGAGCAACTCTTCAGTCTCCCAGTGGCTGAGCCCAAAGAGAAAGGCCCAGTTGCTCCTGCTAAGAAAGAACCCAAAGAAGTTTGTGATTTTATGTTTACATCTGTATTGCAAATATTCTCGTTGCTGTAGTTTGTGATCAATGAGGTCACGATTACTTCTTTCCTGTCTTGTAGATTTCCTTTATTGATCCCAAGAAGAATCTGAATCTGAATATATTTCTCAAGCAGTTCAAATGGTAAGCTGACTAATGCAGATAGACTTCTGTCTGAGCAATTGTATTCTTCATTAGTCATCAGATCATCAGGTTTGCTCTCCTCGCCTTTTCGAACAGCTCTAACGAGGAGTTTGTGGATATGATTCAGAAAGGGGATCGTTCCAAGTTTGATGTCGAGGTGTTAAAACAGCTACTGAAGCTCCTTCCAGAGAAACACGAGGTTGGTCGCTCACCACTGAACTTAATTTATACAGATGAATGTTGTTTCACCCTTTCATCAGGAGATTACAAGTTTGAAACCAAAAGATGCCGCAGTTATGTTATGATTTTGTTTGATTATTAGTGAGAAACTAGTTAATCGGTAGTGTGTCTCTATGTTTAGATAAAACAAACTGGGCAGTTAGCACTCTCCTCCAAGCATGTTGAGGTGCACTATGGCATTAATGTCTGTTGGAGAAAATATGTGTTGGCCCTCATCCCTCCATATTAGTGGCTGTCCTGCAAACAGGGAAACCTAGGCCAAGTCTGCTTTTATTTGGTGTATTTTGGTCACTGAAATTGAAGCTTTTCAAAAATTCCCTCAAAGGTGGAGACATTTTGGAAAAATGCTCACATCACAGCATCAACCTGTGCATATTCATTACAATTTGTTAACCCTTGTGCGTTAATTAAAAAAAGTTACACATAGGTCCATAGAGGACAAAAATGTCCATGTTCAAAAACTGTCTTAAAAATATTATATTTAAAAAAAATAATAAAAAAAATTCCACCTTCACTGATGTCAATTTGTTTTTTTTGTTTTTTTTTACCAGCATCAGTTCTAATCATAATTACCAAACATTCATTCATTTTCAGAATTGTAACCCTTTAAGTGCTGGTTTGTTTACATAATGCCACAGAGATATTTTTTTTTTATGAAAAAAAGAAAAAAATGGTAATTATTTCCCATATACTAAATGCTAAGCAGAATTTTTTTTTCTTTGATTATTAGTCTTTATGTCGATGATTAACAACATTAATTTTGATGCATTAATATTTTTTATGCAGTGTCATATTAAAAAAAAATAATAATAAATAAATAAAATCTACACCTCAGGTCCATAAAGGACAAAAATGCCCACGTCAAAAAACTGTCATAGAAATATATATTATTTATTTTTTTTCCACATTCACAGACTTTTTTTTACATTTATGAAAGCAAATGAGGCTGAAATATTAAAATTCCAGTAAAAATACACACCTTTTGCAAAATCTATGCTGTTTGCATTAACTCGCATAAAATGATTGTTTTTTTTTGTTTTGTTTTTTTTTTAAAAACAAAAATGAAAAATCCAAAAATGTCCATAAGGATGCACAAGGGTTAAGGAATGTGCTAGGACTCATTCTGGCCTCTGGCCAGGTTGCTACTCTGTTGTCAGTGATTAACAACTCGGACAAGAACAGACTATATAGTTATTATGTCTTTTGTCTGTTCCATTGTAGATCGACAATCTGAACTCTTTCCAAGGAGAACGAGACAAGCTTGCCAACGTCGACAAGTTTTACCTATCGCTCCTTGCTGTTCCCTGGTAACAGCTCCCTTCTTGATTATTATTATAATAATAATAATAATAATAATAATAATAATAATAATAATGAGCCTTAAAGTCATCTAGTCCACAGTGTATTGAATTGAATTTGGTGGGGGGTTTTTTTTGTTTGTTTGTTTTTTTTTAAATATTTATTTATTTTATTATTATTTTTTTTTATATTATTTTTTTAATTAAAGTCTGTTAATGGTGACCCTTAGATTTGCCTCGCTTGTTTTCCTGCCCACGCATTACCACTCTCTCTCTTTTCTTTAGCTATCAACTGAGGATTGATTGCATGCTGTTGTGTGAGGAGACTGCGTCTGTATTGGAGATTCTGAAACCCAAAGCACAGCTGTTGGAGGAGGCTTGTGAGAGTGAGTATAATTCTAAACATATACCATTTTATTCAATTTCATGTTAAGAGTGCAGTTATTCTCTAAGTAAATCTAATTTTACAGTGGGCTTTCAAAGGGTTTTTTCCATTGTATTTTGATAGATCCGAGTTGGTCAGTATAATGATTATCAGCCACACTCGGCTTAGTCTCACTTGCACAAGAGCGTGTTCACAATCTGCACTGCGAAAGAACGTACATTCTTGGACAAAGAAAAGTAAATTTTAACAGTGCTGTTGATGCAAAGGCACAGACATATGGAGGTGCTTGTTCAGTTCACTAAATACTAGTTTCATTGGTGTCATTTTAAGGGGAGCGGCACTGTTTGACTAATTTTGTAGAATATTTTATGGGATAAGTCACACCTAAAGATAACGTTTGTATAATGTCATCTATGTCATTATGGCATACTTTTTAAAACTCCCTTACGTCAATATATTGACTTAACAGTATACTCACACCCTTTGTGACACATTATTTTGTGTTAGTAGACAAGACATATGCAATAAGCTGATATTAAATGGCTCGATCTGTCAAACGTACACCTTAGAATATCCTGTTACTCATGCCTGGGTGGTTCCTCTGCAAACAGCAGTACCATCATAAAATCACGTCTATAAATGTTGACACAAGAATTAACTACAAATGTGGGTATTTGTAGTATGTTGTGATCTTGTAAATGAAGTCTAGTCTATATAGCATTACGCTGTATAGTATTACTCTAGTACAAATGTAGCCCTAGCGTTTGAGATTGTTCTGAGGAGCTTTTGGTATATGTCGCCCCCTGTAGGTCTCAGAGCTAGCACACTGCTGCCCAGTTTCTGCAGGTTAATCCTTCGAGTAGGAAACTTCCTCAACTATGTAAGTACATTTTACAAAAGCTGTAAGTCCATTAACATGGTCAAAATGAAATGCCATTTGCGTGAAATGACAAACGCAACTGAATTATAAGTAAATTTGGATCGTAAGATCATAAGTTGTATAAACATCTGTAATGTTTTCTTTGCCAGGGAAGTCATACAGGAAATGCTGAAGGATTCAAGATTAGCTCCTTGCTGAAGCTGACAGAAACCAAAGCCAACAAGGGCCGTATCACTCTGTTGCACCACATCCTCGAGGTACTGTAAAGTGACGCATCTGACTTTGGAGAATTTGGACCACGAGTAGTTCATACAAGCAGAATTGTTTTAATTGAGGAATGCTGAGGCACTTTGATGTACAGTGGTGCTTGAAAGTTTGCGAACTCTTTAGAGTTTTCTATATTTCTGCATAAATATGACCTAAAACATCATCAGATGCTCACACAAGTCCTAAGAGTAGATGAATAGAAGTAAACAAATGAGACAAAAATATTATACTTGGTCATTTATTTTTTATTTATTTAATGAGGAAAATGATCCAATATTACATAAGTGAGTATGTGAACCTTTGTTTTCAGTATCTGGTGTCACCTCCTTGTGCAGCAATAACTGCAACTAAAAGTTTCCGGTAACCATGGATCAGTCCTGTACATCAGCTTGGAGGAATTTTAGCCCATTCATCCGTACAGAACAGTCTCGTTTGATTAATTGGGCACTCTTTATCTACTTTTAGGACGTGTGTGAAAATCTGATGATGGTTAAGGTCATTTATGCAGAGATATAGAAAATTCTAACAAACTTTTAAGCACCACTGTAAGTAACTGTGATGGTAGTAGTCTTGAGTTGGGGTAATTATTCTACACAGGAATATTCCATTCATGATTCCATTCAAGAATTTAGGGACGTTTATATGGTGAATTTTTTTTTTTTTTAAAAGCAGGGGAAAACCCCTATTTGTTCTTCCAGGAAGCTGAGTTGAATCACCCTGAGCTTCTGAACCTCCCTGACGATATTGAAAGCTGTGAAAAGGCAGCAGGGTGAATACACTGCCAACCTTCTGTTTATTTCAGTGTGATTTTGCTGAGCGAGATAATGAGTAATTGCCTGGTCTGTATGATTAAATACAACATCAGCGTAGTCTCTATTGTGAATGTACTGTTTTTGATCTGATCTGCTTCTGTCCCAGAATAAACCTAGACTGCATTCAGGCTGAGGCAAGTGCACTGTCCAAGCGTTTAAGGGACACCGAGAAAAAAGTCTCGTCATCAGTTCAAGATGTTCAAGATCAGTTTTTAAGTATTATCAAGGTGAGTAGAATATTGTATAATAAATGCATTTATACTAAAGGATTTATTTTGTCCCTCTTTGCTTGTACCCTACTGTTGATTGGAGGTGTTCCTTAAAGGAAAACTCCACCCTGAAGCACTTTTTAAATATGTGTTTATGTTGAAATATGTGATGTGTATTGGTTGGTGCTGTATTTTCATGATTCCTGCGAAGTTACAATGGCATTTAATACGAGAATAAGTTTCGCTGATCTGAAACAAAAGTGATAACAGTCAGGTTCCATTGTGAGCTCCTAAAAATAAAAGCTCAAGAGCTTCTTTTCCACTTCACCATTTTCCAGTGGCATTCGATGCCATCCATCCATCCATCTTCTATACCGCTTAATCCTTTTCAGGGTCACGGGGAAACCTGGAGCCTATCCCAGGAAGC
>JANDJT010000228.1:9480006-9493274 GCA_024331685.1 Stegophilus panzeri
GGAGAATAACCTGGCTGCATAAGTGTGCACACCCCTACACTAATTCTTAGTTGCTGCACCTTTAGATTTTATCACAGCATTCAGTCATTTTGGGTAAGAGTCTGGCACATCCTGACTAAGCGATATTTTGCCATTTGTCCTTGCCAAAGCATTCTAACTCTGTCAGATTGGCTGGACATCTCCTGTGCACAGCCCTCTTCAGGTCACCCTACAGATTTTTGATTGGATTTAGGTCTGGACTCTGGTTGGGCCATTCTAAAACCTTGAACTTGTTTTGAGGTTTGTTCTGGGTCATTGTCATGCTGAAAGGTGAAATTCCTCTTCATCTTAAGTGTTTTAGCAGAAGCCTTAAGGTTTTGCACCAGAATTGACTGGTATTTGGAGCTATTCATTATTCCCTCCACGCTGATTAAAGCCCCAGATCCAGCTGAAATAAAACAGCCCCAAAGTATGATCCTGCCACCACCATGCTTCCCCATGGGGATGGTGTTCTTTTGGTGATGTTCTGTTTGGGGTTTTTTTTGTGCCAAACATATCTTTTGGTATTATGGCCAAAAAGTTCAACATTGGTCTCATCAGACCATAACACAATATTCCAAATGTTTTGGGGGGACTGGATGTATTTTTTTTTGTTTGTTTGTTTGTTTGTTTTTTTGTTTAGTTTATAAAAAAAAAAAAAAGCTTCAGTCTTGCCACCCTACCCCATAGCCCAGAGATATGAAAAATTCAGGAGATTGTTGTTACATTTAGAGAGCAACAGAGGTGGGTAGAGTAGCCAAAAATTTTACTCAAGTGCAAGTAAAACTACTTATAAAAATAATTACTCAAGTAACAGTAAAGGTAGTAATAATAATAATAATAATAATAATAATAAAAACTTGAGTAAGAATAATAAAGTATCCAAAGAGAAGACTACTCAAGTACTGTAGCAAGTTACTAGTACTCAGATCTGATTAAAATTAAGGGAAAATCCTGAAACTCAAACTACATGAAAACTGTGAGCCACACCTCTCCTTGAAAGTCTGTCTGTTCTACATACACACACACAGACACACAGACACACACACACACATACACACACATATACAGATACATATACATATATACATACATATAAAAAAAAAAAAAAACTTGGGTTCAAGGTGAAGCAGCATATCCCAATTCTGTGATGGGTACAATAACACAGAGCACAAAATCTCACACACAGCAATTTCCCAAAAGCTGATTGTCTTTCTGTGATTGAAAATTAGCTTGAGTAAGAGTACAAGTATGGCCAGTTAAACCTACTCTTAAAAGTATTTTTTCCCCAAAATATTACTCAAGTAAATATAGCGTGTTACTACCCACCTCTGGAGAGCAACCAGTACTTGCCAGAAATTGCTGCAGTTCTTTTAATGTTGCTGTCACGTGGCATATTTTCACCACTTGTTGATTATTGTCTTTACAGTGTTCCATGATATATCCAATGCCTTGGGAAAAATAATTGTAACCCTCTTCAGATTAATATTTTTCAACAACAAGATCCCGTAACTGCTTTGTAAGTTCTTTGCGGCCCATGCCTTTTCCAGTTGGATGTTACCAAGAAGATGTCAGGAAAATAATAGGAACAGCTGTACTTTATTTGTTCCTATAGGAACAGCTGTACTTTATTTTGAGGTAATCAGTCACTTTAATTGATGGCAGGTGTATAATAATTAGTATTTAACATGAATTTGAATTTGATTGGTTGATTCTGAACACTGCCACATTCCCAATTATAAAAGGGTGTGCACACATATACAAGCTGTATATTTGTAAGTTTTATATTTTTATTTATTTTTTTCGCCAAAAAAAAAAAAAAAAAAAACATTTCTGGGTGTTTATCATTTGATATTTATATGTTGCAATTTCACAATAAAGATGAAAAAGGCTCTGACATGATTTAATGTAGTTTCTTTCTTTTTTTTACATCACAAAAACCAATAACATGGCTAATAACATGGCCAAACTAGTAACCTTATAGGCATCATGTAGTCTTATAATATAGACCTGTCTTGGCATGATTGTTTATGTATTTACTCATTCATTTATTAATATATTTTACTGCACCATGTTTTTAATTCTACTTTCGTTTGGTTAAGTTGTATTTTCACTATTCCTTTTTACAACCATGAAAGAAATTTGGTAAAATGGAGTATTTGATGAAGTTACTATGCAATGGTCATTACGGCAAAATAAAACTAGCTCACAGACTCTCGTTGACACTGAAGTCAGTAAAGTCCTGCATGAGGTGTTAAATGCACATTCTGGTTATCTAATACTTAAAAACACTCTTGCAACTTGACAACTTGACATTTTAGTGTCCCTGAAAGGACAAGTGTCCCAAAGAACATTATTAACAATAGTTATATAATACTTTCAAAGAGAATTCATTGTTCATTTGTTGCGGTATGCTTATATTCAGAAGAATAAGTTAGTAGACGGACATTTAGCATGTAATTGAGTAGAACAGAAAATGCACAAAGACCATGGAACGTCCACAGATGTCAGTTTTTAGCAAAAAGAAGCCTTAAGCTGGATGATGGACAAATAAATTGAGAGTTACTGCCTCATACAAATGTTCACTAATGTAAGGGAAGGTGCATTAACTGCCTTTGTAAAAGTATTAGCTAATGCAAATAAATAATAAGACTAGTTAACATAATGTGCGAATAACTATTGTAGTAAGTTGTGAATAGTTCCTATTACAATTTTTTAAGTCACATTAATTAATAGCTACTCATACGCTTAATAATTATGTAAATAATGTATGTAAATATTTATTTATTTATTGTGTAAATAATAAGATCATTGGTCATTCAGGGCAGTGATGGTGGCTTGACGGTTAAGGCTCTGAGTTACTGACTGGAAGGTCGGGGTTCAAGCTACTACTGTTGGGCCCTTGAGCAAGGCCTTTAACCCTCTCTGCTCCAGGGGTGCTGTTTCATGTGCTCTGACCCCAACCTCCTAATATGCTGGGATATGCGAAGAAAAAAGCATTTCACTGTATTGTAATGTAGGCTATATGTGACCAATAAAGACTCATTATATTATTATTACTATCAAGATTTGGTTAATAGCCCAAACTGATTAGTAAGGCTTTGATTAAAGCTTTAATCTTTTATATTTTTATTGGAACTAAGTTTGAGAAAAGCTCATGAAATACACCCCATGTCTTATGTTAAGTCATGTCCACTCATTAGGATCATGTTCTCACGCGTTAATAAATTCTGGCCACGCAACAATTTTTATTAGCATATATACCAGAATTAATTATGTCTTCTATACCTATTTCGCTGCTTTTCAACAGCATCTCCTTTTCGTTAACCCCATGTTTGTGTTTGTGAGCCGCACCGCGCTGACACGTCACAGCGCAGGCAGGGATGCGGGTTACTGCGCATGCGCACACCTTTCTCGTCTCAGCGGTGAGCGAGCCTCTGTGCTCTGAGTCAGTTTTGGTGCTCAGGCCAGTAAGAATGTCTTCGAGCCGCTCAGGGAACGATCACTTCAACCCCATAAACGCCTCATTAGGGGCAAAACGACCCCGGGCAGAGTCGGCCAACAAAGTGACCGTGGTGCTCGGAGCGCAGTGGGGAGACGAAGGCAAGGGAAAAGTGGTGGATTTGTTGGCTACGGAGTCTGACATCGTCTGCAGATGTCAGGTGAGTGCGTGTTTATTTTTTCGTATTTATATAAAAAATCTCGAAAGTTAGATTAAGGAACTGAAATAGTATTTTAAATCGCTGCTGTGTGCAGAGTTAGTATAGTTGGAAAGGACTTAGTAGGACATGATGCTAGATCACTGGTTCTCAAAGTGAAGTCTCCAGGGGTCAGAGAAGTAAAGCCTGAGATTTTATTATTATTATTATTATTATTATTATTATTATTATTATTATAATAAGTAGGCCTAGTAGTAGTAGTAGTAGTTGCAGTTGCATCAGTGAAAATCACACCTTTCTATTATCACTTATTCTATTCACTATTTATTTATTTGTTTGTTTGTTTATTATAGCCTGTCTGAGTGGTCACTGGGTTTAATGCAAATCTCAATAACTCCAATATATATATATAATATTATTTTAATTTTTTTTATTGTGAGTGAAAAGTTCAGGAATAAAAAGCTTGGTGGCTCTAATAAATATTATTGTACGAATTTATGTATATATTGAATAGTTGAACTGTGTTTGCTAAATAAATTTGTACTGAGGGGGTTTGTGAGATTTACAGTTAACAGGTTTAACAGGGTCCCTGGCTGCAAAATGTTTGATCATTTTTAAATTTTGATATATAAGTTTTATACTGTAATACTCATACTTGCAATTGGAAAACCTTTAGCATACTCATTTGTGATCAAATAAGCACAAGTACATCAGTATTCAGTATATTAAACACACTGATGATTTCTTGTATTTATATTTGTTGTACTTGGATTTTGTCACCCTGTATTCCTTCACAGGACTTCATGTTATTTTTAAGTTAACCCTTGCAGTACTCTGCCATTTCATATGCTTTCAAAACAAAGACGATAATCAGAAATGTCACTTCCAAGTCCTTGTCAATTCACTTACACTATGTTGAACAGAAATTCCAGTCTGGAACTTTGTAACAGTGATGTTCATAACCTCACTAAATGTCAGCCACAGGCTTGGGCACAACCTCTCACAAGTGAGGCTGGGTTACATTCGCAGGCTAGCTTTGACATGTGAGAAGGCCAAGTCAGACTTAGCTCGAAGAGTGAAGTGAGCCGCTTTGAAAAAATAGGCCCTCATATTGTAAGCTCTGGTTGGTGGGGGTGGGGGGGTGCGGGGGGTTGGAGTACATTGGTTGCTACCCTTTCCCACTGGACCTGCCTCAGGTTTGAGAAAGGGCAAATAAGGATCAGCGTAACATTTTCAGATGGAAATAAGATGAAAAATCTTGGTTTTTGGTTGCCAATAGCATAATTCCAGCCAGAATCTGCAAGGTATAATGGACACTTACAGTATATGGATATGAAAGTCATGTCTTTGTCATCTTGCAGGGAGGAAATAATGCAGGCCATACAGTAGTGGTCGAAGGGACAGAGTATGACTTTCATCTCCTTCCTAGTGGTATCATCAACACCAAATGTATATCACTCATTGGTGAGTAGCTGGGTTGTATGCATGGCATAGCACAACCTGTTATATAATATTTCACAGTGTGGAGAAGTTGTTTATAAGCATTGACCAATAAGTAAGAAATAAAACTGGGTGTGCTATTATAGTAAAATAAGAAGGTGGCATGCTACAGCCTGACACGAAGCAGAGGTTGCCACTCTGAAGAGGATTACTTTGCTATAACAGCACATCACAAAGTGTTTTATTCCTCTTATACCATAGCAATTTGCCAACAATTATTTGTAGGTACATTTAATGTTATGGAACGTCTGCGAGACAGGATAATTCCTGTTATCACTTATGTCAGTGTTTCTCAACCAGGGGTCTGTGTTATTGTTTGTAAATATATTTAAAATAGCTATAATTTCAGAAAAGCCAAAGTGTTTTAAATGACCCTGCTTAGTCATGTACATTCACAAATCTCTCGATAACATAATAAATATTCAATTCAATATTAGATTTTACATACTGCCTGCTATTCACATGGCTTTAACATTAACATATGAGCATATGGAAAGTCTGCCATACAAGTCCCTGTGAATGAACTATTACTATGATGCAATAATATATTAGAATGAATGCATTAAATAATCTGGCTATCATTTATATTACAGCCAGCATTATTGTCAAATTTGAGAATTCAACAGGGTATAAAGATATGTACTGCATTGTGTGTCAGCATGTATGAAGAGAGGGTTTTTATACTATGATTCATCAAAAAAAATGGATTTATAATGTTTATCATCATCATGTCAAAATAATCAATCCTATTATTATTATTTCTAGTATTTAAATTTATTCTACAATTGCAAACACAATGGATTTTTGAATAATTTATTTTAAACTGTGTTTTTAAAACATTAGGCAACATTGGTTTCTTGTTTTGTTTTTTGTTTTTTGTTTTTTACCTAGTGTGTTGAAACTGAGTTGCATCATCAGGAGTCAGCGCCTGATTATCTTATCAAGCCATTGCTTCTTGTATTATTGATAATCTCAGTAAAGAAGGTTGTAACCTAGGAAGATTTTTGTTGGGGAACAAGGGGCATGTAAAGAAATAAAAGATAAAATATGTAAAGTGGTGCTTGAAAGTTTTTAGAAGATCTGTTCTTTAAATACATACCTTAAATAGCTGTTTCTTTTTTAATAACACGTACTTTCCCAGCCTTTAGTTGTCCCGTCCCAGTTTTTTTGAGACGTGTTTCGGCCATCAAATTCAAAATTACCTTATTTTTCTTTAAAATGGTACATTTCCTCAGTTTAAACATTTGATATATTTTCTAGGTTCTATTGTGAATAACATATGGGTTTATGAGATTTACAAATCATTGCATTCTGTTTTTATTTACATTTTACACAGCGTCCCAATTTTTTTGGAATTGGGGTTGTAAAACAGGACACTCACTCACACCTGATTGTCATCCCATTGATTGAAAACACCTGACTAATTTCTCCTTCAAATTAACTGCTAAAGCTGGAGGTTCACGTACTTTTGCCCGTCGCAGATATGTAATATTGGATAATTTCCCTCAATAAATTAATGACCGATGATAATATTTGTTTAATTGGGTTCTCTTAATCTACTTTACGGACTTGTGTGAAAATCTTATAATGTTTTAGGTCATATTTATGCAGAAATATAGAAAATTCCTTAATTCCTTCCTGCTTCTGATCTATACTCATTCCTCTGTCCACTCACAGGTAATGGTGTAGTCATTCATCTTCCAGGCCTTTTTGAAGAGATTGACAAAAATGAGAAGAAAGGTAAAATAGAGCTAGTTTACTTTGTGATGTGATGAATTCTCCTAAATCAAATTGGCACCAGGCAGGTGTAGTTTTCAGGCACAAACATCTGATATCTCTAACCAGAGTCCTGTTCTGAGAGATGTCTGTGGAACAGGTGTGTTTGATTTGACCTGTGGCTATGTTCTACAGGAAAGCAGGGAAATATTTCAGTTTCATAGCATATTTTTGATCATATGGTAAATATATAAAACATTGTCAGTTTAAGTGTTGTGTCAGCTTAAACTAGGGATACTGTTGATTTTTATTTTTATCTTCTTCCCTGGCTAGGCTTGAAAGGATGGGAGAAAAGACTCGTCATCTCTGATAGAGCTCACATAGGTATAATATGTTGGATGTGTCCCTATACTGTTTTTAACACACCTTTTAATCAACTTTCCCTCACTTGAGGTAATCCTTACCGTTACCGACAGCAGGCTAGCTAATTACTATATTAGCTTGTCATGTAGCACAGTGGGGGACCGCCAGATGATGCCAAGGGGGCTGTATAGAAATTCTAGAACATTTTTTATTATTATTATTATTTTACCTGTATGTCGGGATTGTCAAACTTTGAACTATGATGTACATAAAAATGAGAAATATTCATAAATTAAATCAATTATACACAGCACACTAAGACACCCACCAAACAGAAATATGCGTTGATATACTAATGTTCTGTTGGCCACATGCTGATAGTTTTATAAGTTTATGCTGATAGTTTTCTAAGACTAGTTTTAGATAGAGGACATAGTCTCTTAGCCGAGAAAGTTAATACAGAAGAGCCTAGCGTGAAAAAAATGAAATTATTTGACGACTCTAGGGGACGACAAAGGGATGCACCCTACACAAGCATGGCCTCACGGTGAAAAAGTTTGAGAACCACCGATCTAGCAAATGCGCAAATCAACATAATATATGTGTTACACACTTCCAAATCATGAGGTTAGTCAAGAAGGGTGTGTTAAAACTGTATTAAACAATGTGTATATGATACTGCGTGTCATGGTTTTAAAATGATGCTGATGCAGAACTCTGTTCTCTCTCAGTTTTTGATTTTCATCAGGCTGTGGATGGAATGCAAGAAGTACAGAGACAAGCACAGGAAGGCAAGAAGTAAGACGTGGTGATTTCATAAAATAGCTGAAGTAGATATAAGGAATAGGAGAGGAATTGTGTTTAGGAAGCATAGCCATTTATTCTCACGGCTTGATCTGCCATAACAGCATAGGAACGACCAAGAAAGGCATTGGACCAACGTACGCATGCAAGGCGTCCCGAACTGGAGTTCGCATCTGTGACCTGTTAGCAGATTTTAAAGAGTTTTCCACCAAGTAAAGTTCTAACCTTTTTTTTTTCTCCAACCAAAATTTACAAGGTTGTGCTTAGAATCTAAACTCATACTGATTCTGCATTTTTCTCTTTTAGGTTCAAAAACCTGGCACAGCAGTACCAGTCCATGTATCCGGCTCTTAAAGTGGATGTTGAAGGCGAACTAAAAAAACTAAAGGCAAGTCAAATTGGAGAAACTCTGGACTTATTTCATATGAACATGAATACAGTGTTTTTGTGACCTAAACCTCATTCTGTACATTTGCAGGATTATGCAGAGAGAATAAGACCTATGGTGAGGGATGGAGTGTATTTTATGTATGACGCTATTCACGGACCCCTGAAGAAAATTCTTGTGGAGGGGGCAAATGCGGCCCTGCTGGACATTGACTTTGGTACGGACATCCCAGAGACATAGAGTTTTACATGTACATCAGTGTAACTCACACAGCACTTAGAAAGGGACTGTCTGCATTCTGTCTAGGAACCTATCCATTCGTGACATCATCCAACTGCACCGTTGGTGGTGTGTGCACTGGCCTTGGCATTCCACCAGCGAATATTGGAGATGTGTATGGGGTATCAAAAGCCTACACCACTAGAGTGGGCATTGGGGCCTTCCCAACAGAACAACTCAATGTAAGAGCTCATGTTTGCATCACTTATAGACTAGGTACAGTCTGTCAAAAAAAAAAAAAAAAACCTCTGCCACAGCTTCCATTCTTTATCAGCCATGGTAATGTGGCAGTCACGTTAATATGGAAGACAGACAGAAGAATGAATGCAGATAACAACTATCATATACTCCAAATATAAGTACCATAATGTAGTAATGTGGAGATTGCACAAATTTTGTTGTAGTTTCAGGAAGCTGTGATAGGTGAGGCTAGGCGTTATTTAAAATTCTGGTGTTAGTGTCTGAGTTAACATGTTTACATGTGCCACAAATGTAACGGTGCTTAGAAAGAGTACCATAATAATTTAGTCAGACCATTTATTTCAAATCTAATGAGCAGGTCTTTAAGGTTTTTGTCACATCTGCACAAGAATACTACAATTCCTTAAAAAAAGGTAATTCTGAATGACTTTATGCATTTTTACTTTTAATTTCAGCTGCTGTTTTATTGCCTGGATACATGAGCACCAATGACATGTTTTGCAGAAGACTATCAGCACATATTTTTTCTAACGGGGTCACACCTACTGTAGCGTCTATGACTAGTCAGAAATTTTAAAGAGAAAGGACTCAGCTACACTCTTCGAACTCTGAAACCCTACACAATCATATCTTTAAGATTTAAAAAGCATCCCTGTTTGTCTGAAATGGTAAACATTATGTTTCTCAAGACCCTACAGTATGTACTACTCTGCAATTTTATAACCTCTATATATACTGCAGGTATTGTGACTTTCATTCATCATTGAGTGAGAGGATTATCTAACTGCACCAGCTGGTTCAGTGCTCTAATAATCACATGAAGAGGAGATAACTTTAGGCTCTGAGATTGTGCCAGGGGTTTAGTTTCAGAGTGTGACAACTGTCCACTTGCTGAGAGTTATTCACATACTCACTATAAATAAAATCAATAAAATAACATGTTATTCCTTTAAATGATTTTTTTTTTTACTGAACATAATAAGAGCTATTTTATACAACAGAGTTGCAGCCATGTTGTTGTTTACTTGGGTGGTGTTAGATAATTGCTTTCAAAGGGATAAAAAAAAAAAAAAAGCTCACTCAGAAACAGTCATTACATAAACACTGCCTTAGGTCACACATTTCAGGACTTGGTTCCAAGTACAATTACGTAATCTTTCCACTAATTTGTGAACTGTCAATAACATGAGAAAACTATTTCATGTATGTAGACAAATTACAACCCTGTTACACTTACACAAATATGAATGCCATGTTAGTCAGAAAGGGCAGAATAAATTAGTTATTTCAAGAAGTCATGAAATGAATGTGTTCGGTATGTGATGTGTCTCATTTAAAGTAAATAATACTTAGTAAAGTAAATAATACTTTAATCATCATTGACAGGAGTGCTGATTTAAAACGAGTAAATTGGAGAATTTTCTCCAATGTTTTCCTGAATTTATTAAATGCTTTTTCTCATTTAGGCTGTAGGGGAGCTGTTACAGACACGAGGTCATGAAGTCGGTGTTACGACGGGCAGGAAGAGACGTTGCGGGTGGCTGGACCTGGTCATCCTTAGATATGCTCACATGATCAATGGCTTCACCGCGTGAGTTGTTTAGTACATAATATAACATACTGAACTGCTATTATGTAGCAATATTTGAATGAAACTACTGCACAATGTATATTGTGCAAACAAGGAGGATTGGCAAATGAGTGTTTTGAATTTTTCTGCAGAATTGCTTTGACTAAGCTGGACATTCTTGATGTGCTTGATGAGATTAAAGTAGCTGTCGCCTACAAACTCAACGGCAGACGAATTCCCCATTTCCCAGGTAAAATCCGAAAGAATCAGCATCATCTAATAAAATTGCACGAGTAGATGTAGATGAAGGTTTTGGTTATGTTTTACAATATATAGACATACACTCACCGTCCACTTTATAAGGAGCACCGGAACACCTGCACATTCATGCAGTTATCTAATCAGCCAGTCATGTAGCAGCAGCAGCAGCACAATGCATAAAATCATGCAGGTACAGGTCAAAAGCTTCAGTTAATTTTCACATCAGACATCAGAATGAAGAAGAAAGTGTGATCTCTGTGACATTGATATTGGTACCAGATTTCAGAAACTGCTGACCTGGGAATTTCACACACAACAGTCTCTAGAGTTTACACAGAATCGTGAAAAAACAAAAAAAATATTGAATGAGCGACAGTTCTGTGGGTGGAAATGCCTTGTTGATAAGTACCGTTGAAGATTCACCTGGTGAAATCACCTGGTCTTTTTCCAGTCTTCAATTGTCCAGTTTTGGTGAGTTTGTGCCCATGATAGCCTCAGATTCTTTTTCCTGGCTGACAGGAGTGGAACCTGATGTGGTCTTCTACTGTTGTAGCCCATCCACCTCAAGGTCTGATGTGTTGTGCATTCTTTGCTTTTCTGCTCACCACGGTTGGAAAGAGTGCTTATTTGAGTTCATATAGACTTCCTGTCAGCTCAGACCAGTCTGGTCATTCTCCTCTGATCTCTCTCAGCAGTAAGGTATTCCAGCCTGCAGACCCTCTGAACACAGGATGTTTTTTGTTTTTCACACCATTCTGTGTAAACTCTAGAGACTGTTGTGTGTGAAAGTCCCAGGAGATCAGCAGTTTCTGAAATACTCAAACCAGCCCATCTGACACCAGGGTTCATTCTGATGTTTGATGTGAACATCAGCTGAAGCTCTTGACCTACATCTGTGTGATTTTATGCATTGTGCTGCTGCCACATGATTGGTTGATTGGATAACTGCATAAATGAACAGGTGTACAGGGTTAGGGTTAGAATAAAGTGAATGGTGGGTCTGCATTTGTTCAGGAAATAAAGCAACATGTGCATGTGTTTTAGCCGATGACGATATCATTAGTTTCCACAACATACGTGTACCATGAGTGGCAGGGGATTTTGTGGGACACAGAAGAGGTCCAGTGCTGTGCATAATATCCACTGCATATAATAGCACCAAAATAATAAAAAAAACAAAAAAATATGGTGAGTCGCATTGTGTTCTCCATGCATGTTTGTGATGGCGTAAGATGAATGCAAATGCACCAGGGTTCGATAGAATCAAGTAAGTCTGAAACCAGACCAATTCTGCGGGGGGCACCGGGAACAATCGCACTCAGATTCGGATCGCAGCAAATGTGTGCAATGTGAAACCCACCTTAGAGATAAGATTGCGTTGAGGCACAGATCTGCGGATGAAAAAAAAAATCTATAGTTTTGATGACTGTAAAGAACATGTTGGCTTCCATCATTCTTAAATGGAAGAATTTCAGCCCAGAGACTATATGTATCTAGAGCTACCCATCCAACCAAACTGAGTACATGGGGAGAAGAGCTTAGGTCAGGAAAGTTACCAAGAATCTAAGGTCACTCTGGAGGTCCTGTGTGAACATGGGAGAACCTGCAAAAATGACCATCACTGCAGCACTCCATCAATCAAGCCTTTATGGTAAACGGGCCAGAAGGAAGCCACTTCTCAGTAAAAGGCCATGAGAAACAAGATTTTACGGTCTGTTTAAGCCAAGATTTAACTCATCAACCAGTTACAACCCTTAGCTGAAGTGCAGTGGTGACAGCAACATACTATGGGCATGTTATTTTTTCTTTTCAGCTGCAGGGACTGGGAAACTTGTTGGGACAGAGGGAAAGGTGAATCAATCTATGTACAGATTGATTTCCTGGTCCTCCTTGTGGTCTAGTGAAATACCTCACTCAAGCTGAGAACTGGGGTTATGGTCATAACCATTTTAAATGCCAACTCCTATATGGGCAGACAGACATAACCTGAAGACTGACTGCCAAGGACCAGGACATGAGTAAATCAGTCCCTGGTGAGCTGTGTCCCTTGAGCACACCTACTTTCAACACAGTGTAGCAAGGTCAGCAGAGATTTCTGAATAGAAACACCCCACATCAAGGCCTAAGATGTTGCCATTCTCCTAGTAGAGTACAAACCAGCCAAGTATGCTTCCCTTACATAAGGGAATATGTTGATAATCTACACAATCCAGCAGGACAGGTGCTGTGTAGTTATAGACTTTACCAAGAGTGCTAGGCTAGTCTCTTCCTGAACCTCTCTATCCTAGCCATTTAAATGCACATTGCAGATACCAGACATAGTACAGCAGCCAAATTAGTTCTGCTATTCAGTGCTTGTCTGGCATGAGTGACAGATCCCCATTCCTCACCCTAGCCAACAGTTTATACAGTGGCAAGAAAAAGTATGTGACCCTTTTGGAATTTCATGGTTTTCTGCATAAATCTGTCATAAAATGTGATCTGATCTTCATCTAAGTCAAGGGTATTG
>JANDJT010000228.1:9528864-9539901 GCA_024331685.1 Stegophilus panzeri
ATATAGACACACGTCCAATTCCAGGTTGATTCATAACATTTCCAGTTGACTGGAACTTCTTAATTATTGCCTTGATGGTGGAAATGGGCATTTCAGTGCCATTTCAGTTTTTTTGATAATCCTGTGTTGTGTTTGCAATTGTGTGATATCCATGAGAGCAGACTATTTTGTGAATTTTTTTAACAAAAGATCAAAAGGTTAAACAATAAAGATGATTTTTCACAGCCTTCTTTACTCATATTTGCTAAGGATGGCAATATTAGTGGAGCACACTGTACGTAAAATGTCAAGAGATCAGCAAACCACAATATAGGGGCACTTCCAAAATCCAAGTAGCAAACCATGAGACCATCAATATACTGACTACACAGCAGGGTAATGTCACGTAGTGGCACACTGCGCATCACTTCACATCGAGTGAGTGTTTGTGAGTCCTTTATATAGTGTATGGTGGTGATTGTGTTCAGGTGTGTGAGATTAGTAAACAGGTGACTGTGACCTGTCCATGGTTGTTGGGGAGTGTAGTCCTGGGTGGCCATGTTTGTAGGCTACGGTGTGTTCTGGTAAACAGAGTTTGTTGATGATACCAGAGTTGACCTGACTACTGAATGCAACATACAGTATATACACTATATGGCCAAAAGTTTGTGGACACCTCACCATCAAACCCATATGTGCTTATTGAACCCCCCATTCCAGATTTTGTCCCCCTTTGCTGTTATAATAACCTCCACTCTTCTGTGAAGGCTTTCCACTAGATTTTGGAGCATGGCTGTGGGGAACTGCTCATTCAGCCATAAGAGCGTTAGTGATGTAAGGGACTGATGTCGGGTGAGGAGGCCTGGGGTGCACTCAGCGTTCCAATTAATTCCAAAGGTGTTCAGTGTGTTGAGGTTAGGGCTCTGTGCAGGCCAGTTGAGTTCTTCCATTTCAGCCTTGGCAAACCATGTCTTCATGGAGGTCACTTTGTGCTCAGGGGCATTGTCATGCTGGAACAGGTTTGGGCTCCTTAGTTCCAAGGGAACTCTTAGTGCTACAGCATACAAAAGACATCCTATACAATTGTGTACTTCCAACTTTGTGGACCAGTTTGTGAAAGAACCACAATTGGCTGTGATGGTCAGGTGTTCACAAACTTTTCGCCATATAGCGCATCTATTTGAGTATTGGTGATATATCATATATATTTCTCCTTTCCTTGATTTAGCTGAATCATTTTGTGCAGAAGATCTCCCCCCATGATTACACCATCAAGCTAGGCAGTCAAAGATCCACATGAACATCCTCATGAATGCCAGGACCCAAGGTTTCCCAGCAGAACATTGTTCAGATCATCACACTGCCTCCACCGGCCTTCTTCCTATAATACATCTTGGTGCCATCTCTCCCCAGGTAAAGGAAGCACACCCACCCCGGCCGGCCACATGATGTAAAAGAAAAAAACATGATTCATCAGACCAGGCCACCTTTTTCCATTGCTCCATGGTCCAGTTCTGATGCTCATATGTCCACTGTAGGCACTTTCGGCGGTGGACAGGGGTCAGCATGGGCACTCTGACCAGTCTGTGGCTACTCAACCCCATACGCAGCAAGCTGAGATGCACTGTGTGTTCTGACTCCTTTATATCATAGCCAGCATTACCTTTTCAGCAATCTGTGCTACAGTAGCGCTCCTGTGGGATCGGACCAGACGGGCAAGCCTTCGCTCTCCATGAGCATCAGTGAGCCTTGGGCGTCCATGACCCTGTCGCCAGTTCACCAGTTGTCCTTCCTTGGACCACTTTTGGTAGGTACTAACCACTGCATACCAGGAACACCCCTCAAAACCTGTCAGTGATCTGTTCAGTCAGATCAACTTCTGGAACTAACTGTTCACTTGATGCTCAATATATCCCACTCATTGTCAGGTGCCCCTGTAATGAGATAATCAATGTTATTCACTTCACCTGTCAGTGATTTTAATGGTTATGGCTGATTGGTGTATATTAGGAGTCCCCAGTGTCGGCACTTTGTAATGGTCAGTAGGTGTTCTGCCCTGTGAGAGTTAGCAGGACAGAGGACTTTCTGGTTTCTTGGTAACATACGCTGTGGGCTTTTTTATGATTAATTTTATGGGATTACAAAAAGGGGCTGGTGAGGGAATGACTGTGCATAGCTGCTATAATGTAAACGGAAATGTGTCTCATGGACATTCTACAACATTAAATGTAACCATAAATGGTTAAAAAGCATGATGTTCTTCATTAATAAGTGAAAAATTGTAATTTTGCAAATCTCTGAGGTATAAAAGGAATAAAGCACTTCGGACCATGTTGTTATTAATTCACTTACATCCATCATCATGAAGTGCTTCGAGAGGCCTGTCATGAGTCACATCAAGACCCTGTTGCCCCCCTCACTGGACCCCCTGCAGTTCCCGTATCGCCCCAACCGCTCAACAGACGATGCCATCGCCACCACCCTACATCTGGCCCTCGCCCACCTGGAAAAATGGAAACGTACGTTCGAATGCTGTTCACTGACTTCGGTTCAGCATTCAACACAATCATTCCTCAGCACCTGATTGGGAAGCTGAACCTACTGGGCCTTAACACCTCCATCTGCAACTGGATCCTGGACTTCCTGACTGCGAGACTTCAGTCAGTCTGGATCGGGAACAGCATCTCCAGCACCACCACACTGTGCAAGGGGGCCCCCCAGGGATGTGTGCTCAGTCCATTGCTGTTCACTCTGCTGACTCAAGAGTGTGCAGCAACACACAGCTCCAATCACATCATCAAGTTTTCCAATGACACGACCGTGGTGGGTCTCATCAGCAAGAACGAGTCAGCATACAGAGAGGAGGTGCAGAGGCTAACAGACTGGTGCAGAGCCAACAGCCTGTCTCTGAACCTGGACAAAACGAAAGAGATGGTTGTTGACTTATTAGAGCACGGAGCGACCACTCTATGCTGAACATCGATGGCTCCTCTGTGGAGATCGTCAAGAGCATCAAATTCCTTGGTGTTCACCTGCTCCATAACCAAGAAAGCCGAGCAGCTTCTTTATTTTCTGAGAAGGCTGAAAAAAGCCCATCTCCCACCCCTCATCCACGCCACGTTCTACAGAGGAACTATTGAGAGCATCCTGAGCAGCTGCATCGCTGTCTGGTTCAGAAATTGCACCTTATTGAATCGCAAGACCCTGCAGTGGACAGTGAGGACATCTGAGAAGATCACTGGGGTCTCTCTTCCCTCCATCGTAGACAGTTACACCACACGCTGCATCCGCAAAGCCACCAGCATTGTGGACGACCCCACACACCCCTCACACAAACTCTTCACCCTCCTGCTATCTGGTACTGAAGCGTTTGGGTCCTCACAACCAGACTGTGTAACAGCTTCTTCCCCCAAGCCATCAGATTCCTCAATACTCAGAGACTGGAATGACAAGCATGCACAAACACACACACACACACACAGACACACACACACACACACACTGAACTGAACACTATCCCACTCCCACTGCAATATTTGCACATTCCTGCATTGACTCTATTGCATTTTTGCTTCTACTGTACTTATAAAAATATAGTATTTAATTTTCGTGTCATTATACACTTTACCTGGCTGCTACTGCAATAACTGCTGTATATGCTTATCTGCTGAATACTCAGTCATAGCATGTTATGTTTACATTTATATCATTTTTTAAATTATATTGTTACTCTTTTACTGTTATATCTGACACTTCCACACTAAAACTGTGTACTGGTCACTTACTTTACCCATTGTCCTGTTTTAGTAGTACTGTACTGTCCTGTGTTGTTAGCACACGTTTGCATGTGCACTTTATGTAGAAATGTGTAGGTCTTATTTAGTTCTGTGTCGTTTCATGTGGTTAGTGTGTTGTTTTGTGTAGCACCATGGACCTGGAAGAATGTTGTTTCGTTTCAGTGTGTACTGTACCAGCTGTATATGGTTGAAATGAAAATAAAGCCACTTGAACTTGAACTTCTGGTTGGTAACAGTAACAGATCTGCGTTTCGCTGTATCACAGCACCCTGTCAGGGATTACATTCCAATAACACATCCAGAAGTGTTTTATTTTTCTCATAACACAACCAACAAAGAACATTTGTTTTTCATTTATTAATGATTTCAGGCGTTATTCCTTACAACATACAGGGGTTAAGTAAAGAAAAAAATATTAAGTGGGTTATTAATAAAACAGTTCTTCACTCACCTATTGAAGACTGCGAAGGTGATTTTGGATGCAAAATAAATTGGGAGTTTAAATTTGATACAAAGATGAATCGTCTGGTAGTTCATGGGTCAGATTAAACACTGTCTGCAGGCTAGCTCAGAGCAATCTTCAAGGAGAAAAAAGTGTTTATAAGGAACATTTTAATATATGTGCTACAAAGTTTTTGAGTAAAAATCTGTGAGAAATCTAAAAAAAAAAAGAAAAAAAAAAAGTCTTATTGGCTTCAGACTTAAAGTCTAACCTCTAGCCAGAATAGTGCCTGGGGGTGTGTTGCTGAGTGAGTCACACTCGCTTGGGCCGCATGGTTCCTTGTTGCTGGCACCAGTTGGTGTCTGCAGACAGACGCCGATTTTCAGGCAGAGGAGCAGCTGGTACAAGCGCCGAGGCGTCAGTGTGGCCTGAAAGTCAGTTATGATAGAAAGTCCTGCTACAGATAAAGACCTTAAGGCATGTTATTCTCATTCCCAAGTTAAACATGGCCCTTACAGAAACGTTACATGAATCAGATGGCTTTTAGACACTTTACATGTTATGTTTCACACATTTTCCACGTGGACTTCATGTCATGTTTTTGTGTTTTTTTAATAGTTACATTTACATCTGATTTCTACAAATGACTTGTTCACCGTCACATGGTTTTAACACAAACTTACTCATTTTCATCTGTGACTTTTATACACAATTCATTTATTTTTTACATATGATTTGTTTTTTAAAAAAAAAGAAAAGAAAAAAATTATTTTCATATGGCTATTTTTCACATGTAGGACCTATGGTTTTATTTCTCACATAGTATTAGCCCGACATCACATGTTTATTTGGGTTTCCATGTGTAATTTGAAATGTTATGAACATATTTTCCACGTATTATAATAATCTCATTTAAAGTGCGTTTTTTTTCCTTCTTTCATAATGCATAGTCAAGCAATTTTGTGTTCAATTTTGTAAATCAATCAAGATTTCAGAGACAAAACGCCTCCTCTTAGAGAGCCTTTATGAGAGCTGATTATGGAAATAAGAAAACTGTTAATATAGTGTCAGTCACACATCGTAGCCTGTTTAAAAAGTGTAGCTGTATTTCTCACCCGTCATCTACCACCACACCTTGGCAGTTTTAGTCAGTTACAATAATAGATAGCTGTCCAAACAGCTAATTATATTTCCTGGACATCAAACAAGTGTTTTTGATCAAGTACATGGTGAAACACACAGGTACATATCTTTGTTTAGAGGTATGAATACATATTTCTATGTTTATATCAGTACAAAGTCAAAAGACATTATGTGTGTAAATTTGAAGTGGATATATGCGCTGGAAGCATTTTAAATGACTAAAACCAACGTGTCAGAATAATTATTTGCCCTCACTGCAGTTTGTCCAATCAGAATTGGGTAAGATATCAGTAATAAAGAATCTGACTCACTGTCTGTCAAATGATAACATATGTATTATAGCACAGTAGGGTTTAATTCTGAGCTAGGATTACCGTCTGTGAGGAGTTTTGCATTTTCTTGCTGTGGGTTTCTTCCCATCTGCTAAAAATATGGCAGTAGGTTGACTGGCGACTCTAAATTGTCCCTAGGTGTGTGTGTGTTTGTGTGCGTGTGTGTGTGTGTGTGTGTGTGTGTGTGTGTGTGTGTGGTGCCCTGGTGGCGTCTGTGGCTGTAGTCTTCTCTCAAGCCCAGTGCTCCCAGGATAAGCTCTGGATTCATAAAAAGATTAAGAATAAGAAATGTGCTAATTATATTAAATATTAAAATATCTCAACAAGTACAGTTTGTACGTAGCTGCACGTATGTATCTTAGAGATATGAGTGCTGATTCTAGAAAATATGAAAGTACACTGTAAAAAAAAAATTCTTTTAGCAAGCGAAAATATCTTGAATATAGTCAAATTTATCTAGTGTTTCATATTATAACATTACTAGAATCCAAATATTAGATCATTAAACATATTTCTAGACATTATTACTTAATGAATTACATTATTACTCATGTAGTTTTCTTATTCTATTGGCAGATACTTTTGCTTCTTTCTAGAAATAAATGCTTAAAATGAGTAAAAGTCTAAAAATAGGTTCCATAATCTTATATTTGGTTTATTGTAAACTTACGATAGGTAATTCTAGATACGTTTGACTATATTCAAAGGATTTCCACTTTCTAAGCTGGCATTTTTTTTTTTTTTTTTTGCAGTGTAACATTAGAAGTTTACATTTGCGTTTATGCAAAATGATTTTCAGAATATAACCCAATTCTTAGACAAACAGTTTTCTCAAAGCTTCTTTGGACATCTAATTGTTTTAGCACTCTAATGGGATTCTACTTGGATCACTTTCTGAAAGGAAAAACCCTTTAACACTTGACTGTTCAGATTATCAGTAGAGACTTTGCTTGATGATGGCACTCCTGGGTTTTGAGCTAACAAGCCTTCAATTGCTAGCACACGTTTGTTCAAACAACATGGTGGACATACAACGTGTGTCGGATTTCCTCAGTGACACATGCTAACCTGCTGAATGAGCCTGTATTCCTCATCCACAAACCACCATCTATCTAATGAAATGCAAACCAAAACATAAAGCTGTGGAGAAGTAACATGAAAGCAATTAGCCCATGCGTTACTGTCTATTATCCCCCCCCCACACACACACACCTCCCTTTATGTATATGGTGATGTTCCAGCTCAGTTGCTGACCCTTTTGTAGAAGCTACACTGCAGCTGTTGGGGCTTTCATCACAGCCTCGGTGTTTTTACTGAAAAAGGTCACACTCGTCACTTCCGAGGCAGATCCTCTTACCCTGTGCGGCATGCCATCGAGCCTTTAAGGCCTCGGGCCGCCTCACCGACTGCTGGATAGACTTAAGTCCATGTGTGTGGCTTTGGATCCGTTGTTAAATCACGGGGTGACCAGCTGTGCCCGGAGAAACAGAGAGAAAGGGAGAGGCACGCCTGCCTCAGAGATGTGTATACTATAAATATGGGTTAGTTAGTGACAGCTGTGCACTCCTCAACCTTCTGCTCGCACGAGGTCACAACACAAAGCAGATACACCCTGTCTAATGTCATATATGTTGACTTGTCATATAGCTTGACTGAAAATTTAAACTTTTAAACACTATTTTTGTATACTTTCGTGGTGAAATACAAAGTTATAATGCTGTGCAATAGTCCATTTGTTGGAATCAGAATTGGCAGAATAACATACCACTTATAAGGAATTTCACTGGGCATCTACTCACACAGACAGAAATACTAAGATAAAAATTATACAATGTAGTGTTGGTTTTGCAAGTTCATGCTATGTTATGTACCTTCCACCTTCTAAAATATGCCCGTTGGTCAGTTGGTGGCTTTAAATTCTCCCTTAGGTGTGGGTTTGAATGTGACGGTATTCCTGCCTTGCACCCAGTGATTCACCACACCCCTGACCAAGATAAAGCAGCTACAGAAAAGGAATGAAAAAAGAAGAAGAAAAAAAAGAAGAAGAGTGGAATCTATCCATCCATCCTTTTTCTGTACTGCTTTTCCTACAGAGGGTTGTGAGGGAGCCTGGAGCCTATCCCAGGGAAACTCCTGGTACAAGACAAGCACCCTGGACGTGGGTGTGAATCCATCACAAGGCACAATCTCACACACTAACGCTAATCAGCCAACAACGCATGTCTTTGGAATGGGGGAGGAAACCGGAGTACCCGGAGGAAACCCCCAAAGCATGGGGAGAACATGCAAACTCCACGCACACAGGGTGTAGATGGGATTTGAACCCCCAACCCTGGAGGTAACATGTTAACCTCTAATCCATCATGTCCCCACTGTGTCTACTGTTTTTGCAGGATGTATAGATTGAATATAGTATAGTTAATTATTGTGGATAGCTCTGCCAACTCACAGCTCTAGGGTCCCTGGTTCGATCCTGAGCTTAGGTTACTGTCTGTTCAGTGTGTGTGTGTATGTGCATCTTCTCCCCTTGTCCATGTGGATTTCCTCTGGGTTCACTGGTATCCTCCCAGAAATACACCAGTAGGTGGACTGGCTAAGAAAAACTGTCCCTAGGTGAGAATGAGTGTGTAAATGTGTGTGCATGGTGCCCTGTGGTGGCCTGGCATCCCATCCAGAGTCTATTCCTGCCTCACACACAGTGTTCCTGGGTTAGGCTCAGGATCCACTGCAACATTGATCTGGACTCATGGTTATTATAAGTGAATGAGTGAGCAAGTACTGTAACTACATTGGTCTCCATTTATGAATCTTTTAGTAAAGACATGAGTGATGTTTGCGTAAGCTAAACTGAACTAAAATTTACTGCTGGATTTACAAAACTTTCGTAACGTGCGAAGTGCGTTCCCGACACAGCTCATTTGTGTGTAGTAACGCCTACAAAACTCCATAAAAGTTCAAGTGCACAGACAACTCAGAGCATGGAATAAACAATCAGGGTAAAGCCTGAAAGACAAGGCAGGGTACACCCTGGACAGGAGGCCAATCCATCACAGCACAATCACATATCACATATACACTCACACACCCATTCATACACTACAGGCAATTTGGCCTACCATGCATGTCTTTGGACTTGGGGAGGAAACCAGAGTACGGGGAGAACATGCAAACTCCACACACACACAGGGCAGCAGCGGGAATTGAACCCCCAACCCCAGCAGTGTGAGGCGAACATGCTAACCACTAAGCCACCATGCACCCTGCTAGGAGATATAGTTAATAATAATAAGCGAACGTTTAATCTTCTGTCACCTGAAGCATTTGTTTAGAATTTATGTCTACGCGCCATTTATACTGCAGCATTTCTGAATCAGTAGTTTTATTTAATGTTATTAATACATGGGCTCATTTTTTTTTTCTTTAGTTTTCTTTCTTTTTTTAAATATTTTTTAATTAATGACAGTAATATGAAACAAAATTTGGCAAAATATTCTCGATGGTACTCGTAGTCCCTGACCTGGCGAACTAGCATGTGTATGTGTTTTCGATAGTGAATCCAAAGCACTTCTATAAATCGCTCTGAATGTGGGTGTCTGATAAATGCTGTAAATGCTGTCCTTCCAGCATGATGATCCATCTGTCTCTGCACAAATCTCTGCCTGCCTGTCTGACATCTCGGACTGGATGAGGGAACACCACCTTAAGCTCAACTTGGCAAATTCTGAGCTTCTCGTTATCCCAGCCTCACCTTCAACCAACCAAAACCTCACTGTACAGCTCGGCTCAACCACACTTAAGCCAACCAGGACAGCCAGGAACCTTGGGGTGATTTTTGATGATGGCTTGACCTTTACAGACAACATATCAACAACTGCATGGTCCTATAGCTTCATTCTGTACAACATCAAGAAAATCAGACCCTATGTCATCGAACAGGCTACACAACTACTAGTCCAGGCTCTTGTCATATCAAAACTGGACTACTGCAACACATTACTCTTGAGCCTCCCAGCCAGCTCTATCAAACCCCTTCAGATGATTCAGAATGCAGTAGCACGTCTCGTCTTCAACCAGCCCAAAAGGACCCATGTCACACCCCTCTTCATATCCGTACACTGGCTTCCTGTAGTCACCTGTATCAAAATTCAAGGCCTTGATGCTCACTTACAAGACCTTGTTGGGAACAGCACCGCCCTACCTCAACACTCTCCTGAAGGCTTACGTTCCCTCACGCAATTTGCGATCAATTAATGACCAACGCTTAGTAGTGCCTACTCAGCGTGACTCAAGGCCCCTTTCCAGAACCTTCACACTAGAGCTGCAACAACTAATCGATAAAATCGATAATAATCGATTATGAAAATTTGTTGTCAACGAATCTCATTATCGATTAGTTGGTCTGCGTGCAGCACATTTACTCATTATGTTACTTCTGTTCCGAAAAACACGCCTCGGAGCGTAAATACTAAAGTTGTGTCCTAAATGACGTAATATACACTTACACTATGCACAGAGTACTCTACCATCTAGTGTGTGAATTTTAGAAAGGTAATATCATCTAAAATCGAACACTAGCATTTTTCTTACTAACCCGAAGTATAATCCGCTTCCTAGTCGACAGCACATGAGGTCACACGCACGTAATGTGACGGCACTAGCTTTAGCAGATACCCAGAGTCACTAACACTGACTTTCTTCAGTTTACTATTTATGTCACCGTTACCTTTTATTACCAACATGACCTCAGTCACCATCAGTAGGAGGCAAAATCGTCAAGTGACTGAGGAAGAAAGTGTGCGACCTCTAAGGCAGGGCGGCATTTTATATTAAACACTGCAGAGAAGATTTATAAACATTATAAAGCAGAGTTGTGCAGCATGGAAGCATGGCAGTGATGTGGTTGCGAGTTGCTTAAAAGGTTTAATTTAATTCCAGTTTATTGTCATTATATGTTGTATTTGCATGCTTACAGTGTAACTTCTGTTCTTTTTTTATAACGGAAGTGATGTATTAGTAACGAGGCCATGTTGCTCCTCACGCACAGTGATACACAGTGTAGCGCGAGTAACATCTGTTATGTCAAATTAAAACACTATTATCAAAAGTAAACACAAGTAAAATAATATTGAGTAACAGAAACCACAAGGTGCAGTGAAAGTGAGTTTTTATTATTAATTTAGGACTGTAGTTTAATTCTGTGTTTTTTGTGCTTCCATAAAAAATAATACATAAATACTATCATATTTGTCATAAAATGTGATCTGATATTCATCTAAGTCAAGGGTATTGACAAATATAATGTGTCTAAAATAATAACACAAAAAAAATTCTGATCTTTCATGTC
>JANDJT010000228.1:9543110-9555110 GCA_024331685.1 Stegophilus panzeri
GGTACATTTCCTCAGTTTAAACATTTGATATGTTTTCTATGTTCTACTGTGAATAACACATGGGTTTATGAGATTTGAAAATCATCGCATTCTGTTTTTATTGACATTTTTTTTTACATTTCACACAGTGTCCCAACTTTGTTGGAATTTGGGTTGTACATCTCTATTATACCTTAATGTAAACATAATAGGCCTGAATAGTATAGCATAGATATAGCAGGCTTTAATGACACTTTAATCAAATCCTAATGATATTACAAAAGATAAATAACACTTACAAATAACACTCATGAAAAACCCATTAGTACCTTGTTCATATACTAAAGCCATTTAATTCTTAATATCTAGGAAACATGTACATAAATACCATTTGGCACTTACAGTAACTTTGATGATTAATCTAACCCTTGGTGAGTTGGGATTTCCATCACTGTAACAAAATTTTAAAATCATGGACCCCTTGGCTATGCTTCACTGCCCCACTTTGAGAACCACTATGTAATATGCTATAGGTCACCAGGCCTGTTCCTGTAGATCTCCCTTCCTGAAGACTTTCGCTCCAACCATAACTGTGCCCACCTAACCACCTAATTATTGCCTTAAGAAGTTCTTGATCAACTAAAAGTGTGTTAGATTTTGGTTGGATCTCAAGGAAGAGCTTTGGTGACCACTGCTATAGGATCTCTAAGTGTCTTGAAAACTTGTACAACTCTTTAAGTCAACATGATTACATAAGAATGAGGGCGAAAACACCTCAAAATAGCAAAACTCGATGTACGCATATTGTATGAATGCATAAACAACGGTAGACTTTTATTCTGTTTAAAGTTGATATGGATCTCTAAGAGTTACAACTACACTAGAGCTGTTTAGGTAACCTCTTGAGCCACTTCTTTGAGGTGTAGAAGACCTTCCCAGCGCTACACCTTTATTTACAGTCTAGAGGCAAACCGCTACATAGTCAGGTGCTGCTTTGGGTTGCCCACATCACACTGGTTTCTAGTGAGAACATTGAAACCACAGGAGATAATAAGGAGGCCAATACTACTACTACCTGATGACAAAGGGGTTATTGGGATAAGGCCTGGGATGCTGGGCAGATGTTTGTGTGTGTTTGTAAAGTTTGTATGCTCTTGATGGGGGTAGGGCTGTGGGAATCGCATATCCATGCCACTGGATTTCTTTAGATGTGCAGCCAAAGAATAATTAGGAGCCCACTTACTGAAAAATGACCACTCAGTTTTCAAATTAGATACGCATTATCCTCTCCTTTGGTCCTCCTGTTTGTTTGTTGGCTAGAATGCAAATGATCCAGGAAGTTCTTTTTTACTGAAAAATTACTCATTATGCTTAGTAAGATGTGTGTCGGTTTCTGCGTAGCTCATAACAATAACAATCGCTTGAATGTGAAAGCATTCTCACTCCTTCAAAGGGAAAAATCAAATATCCACACGTAGAAATAATAGTTCATAAATCAAATAGGTCATAAATCCAGCTGCTTTCACCATCCAAGTTCAAAATCCAGAATTATAGTACATAATGAGCAAATCTGAAAGAGCCTTATGTCATCCATTACCAGTGAAAATGCTGTCAACACAACAACTTATTTCGAGTGTTGGTAAATATGCGCAAAACTGTTTTATAAAACGTTTTAAAACAGCCATTTTTTTTTTTAAAAGAACAAACAAAGCAAATCAATGCAAACTTTATTTCTACATGGTTTGGATGAAGTACTAACAGACAACAATGATCTTCTAATCCGTGAAAAACGTGTTCTAGCAGTTTCTCCACCTAATTTTTTTAAATGTCCTGGACCAAACCTCCTTTGACCTTCACAACCTCCCTTCTGGAGGTCATCACACTTACATAATTTACAATTTCATCTTATATTGCGAGGGGTGTGTGGAGTTTGCATGTTTTCCCCGTGCTTTGGGGGTTTCCTCTGGGTACTCAGGTTTCCTCCCCCAGTCCAAAAACGTGTGTTGTAGACTGTTTGGCATTTCAAAATTGTCCGTAGTGGGTTGGCACCCCGTCCAGGGTGTCTCCTGCCTTGTGCCCTAATTTCCCTGGGATAGGCTCCAGGCTCCACGTGACCTTGTGTAGGATAAGCGGTACAGAAGATGGATGAATAAACGGATCTTATATTGCATATAAAGTATAAAGTGTTACATTTTGGCCAATAGTGACTCCGCCCCCACCCCCATATATACAATTCCCCATCCATCTATGACAACATCTAACAAATAACAGGAAAAAACATGTAGGAGAAAGAAACGAGGAAGGAACAACAACAACAACAACAACAGTATAGTCCCCTTCCCAATCCAGCTGCAGCTATCCATAAAACAGATAGACAGAGAGAGGCAGATAAACAGAGAGAGGCAGACAGACAAATTGTTAGCTGATAACGTTAAACCCTTTAGAGATATTAGTCCTTACAAGTATACATTAAAGTTCTGAGTTTTTTTTATCTGAGAGGTATAAAGTTATTGATGTGTGTAGGTATATGCGTGCGTATGTGTATACATCCATGTGAATGGCTCTTTTTCATATAGCCAAAGTGTTTCTTTAAAGACTGTGGTTTGATTTTTGATCAAAGTGGATCATTTGACTTGAAACGTCGTTGCAATGTTACATACCATGTAATGTCATCACTTTTGAGATTGCAAACAGATTTCTGATCTACTAATGATCTACTAAAATTTTACCAGCTATCCGTGGCTCTATCTTTCCTCCACAGCCACGCAAAATGTCTTTGTCGGTGTGGAGAGAAAAAAGATCAGTGCTCACTGTGTTGTCTGTATACAGTAGCACTTCAACCCTTAAACAGCTGATGTTATTTATAAACAGAAACCTGGAGAGATCCTCCTTGACAATACGTCCTTGAAAAGAGGCTCTGGGACAAGGCTTATGTAAAAATTAATAATTCATGTAAAAAAATGTACTATTGATCTATATATTTTGAAAAAAAAAATCAAAAAGATCGATTCATATTTTGTCAGTTAACAGTACAGTAAAGTACAACAGTAACAAGAGAAAAAATACCAGCATTTCAAACTGTGAAATAACACACAAACACACACAGGTGTGACATAAAATTCTCTATTTAATCTATACAGAATCGAAATCGAAAAGTCCTAGCTCAAGATTGTCACTTTTTCCACAGCACACACACGGGTACACGTCAAAAGCGGCAAATAAAAAGCACAAACAAACATAACAGCGTTAATCTGTCAAAAAAAAAGTCCAACAAGCTTTTAAAATCAACCAGATTGTCACCTACATTCACTACAGCACTAACGTCAAAGCATCTGTTTCCTATAAAATATATGTTTCTTATCAAAACAATTATATTAAATCTAATGGCACTTCTACAAAGTCTATTAAAAATGTTCTCCGTTTAGTAGCATCTTTCATTACTTAAGTCAAACTCAGTAAAATATTTGCACAAGAAAGAAATCAATAAATAACTCTTATGATTATACAGTTTCACAGTCTGAACTTTAGAAGACGATATTCCAGTATTAATGTTTACATACACACTTTCGTTGAAGAAAAAACATACTCGTGCCTTAAGTAATGGCTCGATTTTTCAAACCGAAGCACATCTTAGGTGCTTGCGTTATCCATAATTACGCTCCTGCTGGTCATATGTGATAATATGTTAAATATTGCCTCACTGCTGATCACATGACTGCATCCGAACAGGAAGTGACTTCAAGTATGACGCACCTGTTTCCTCTATGTACTATACACAGCCTAATATTATAATATCGGATTCTGTTCTTTTAACATTTTGCAATATTTTATGTCATAAAAACACTCTTATTGTACCTTCAATTCAAACATGAAAAGCAAACACAAATCTTACCACCTTGTGTTGCTACTTTTTTTTTGCGCCATTAGTAACAGAATGAATAATTACAGGCCCACAGTAATGCCCGATAATGAATTTGCTGTTGGATTAATGTGTCGACAAGGCACATACTGTGTAGATCGAGTCCATGCATATTACTTCAACATAGGAATCTGACTCCATTGAGATTCATATCAACACACGCATTTCAAATAAAGCACCTACAACAATTCATCAGTATTAGCTGCATCAAATCTGAAAAAGACCTAGGGTTGCGTCTCAATCGGCGCCCGAGTTCGGTAGTCGGGCCATTTTAAGGGCTGTCTCAATCGTTAAATCATTCCAGTGTACCGGAACGTTCGCTCCCTAAAAAAATCCCAAAATGCACCACAAAAATCAAGGAGCATCGATGCTCACTACGTTCCCTTACTGGAAATGACATCATGTTTTCTGAAGCCTACAAATGTACGTAGCTTGTTATCGTTGTAGCTCTCAAATGATTACTCACGTTAGTGATTTTTAACCATATATGGTTTGTTTGAGTCTAACGACTTTTAAGTGTTTAATGATTTTTTTTTTTTTTTTTAAATCCCCTAGCTAGTCTACAATCCTGATTAAAGTACGATGACAGAAACATGTTTATGCTTATGCTAACACTCTTACATGACATATAATGTCAGAAACATTAGGCCACTGTAATATTTATGTCATATGACATACTGATTCATGACCTTGGGAGCTGATTGAGATGCACCCCTACTTTCCAGTTCTACCTAGTAATATAAGTACAGCATTCTCTGAATAAGAGTTGTTCTAGTAAGTTCACTAATTTCCAGTGTTCCACAGAGAACTTCCAAATGAAGACCCTTAAACATACACGGAGCTCGGACAAACTTAAACGAATTCAAAGATACTTTTTAAACAGCTGCCCAACAAATGTGCAACAAAGACTAAATGGTTTCAGAGTGTAGTCTCATCAGTGAGAATCGCACGTGTATGCTCACATCCTTATACACTCTAATGTTTCTATCAATTTTGCAGGAAATATTACAATAAACAGCTCCGGTGACAGAAACTTGTGTTTGGAACACTTCCAATAGTTTTAGAGCAGAACGTGATTTGTTACTCACTAAATAAATACCTGGGATAATGCTTTTCTTTTGTTTGGATTTTTTTTTTTTAATTGTAGGACTTTTATAAACTGTTCAGCTATTACAAGTCTTGTTGACATTGTGCTTCTGAATCTGCTACATCTGTCACAGCGTTACAGCATTACAGGCTTTAAAACAGACCAACAAAACAAGGGAAGACTTCGACTTCGTAAGTCAAGAGATTTGAGATTTCAGATGTTGTCAAAGAGAACAAAGATAAATAAAAATGCATATTTACAATAAATATACAGTTAGAAATAGCAGCCTACAGAACATCAGTGTTGTATGTACAGTCTATGTATGCACGAAGCAAGTGCGTCTTAGCGTTTCTGGAGTCAACTCTTGACGAACAGTGATTAAAAATGGCTTATCTACACAAGTTACAGTGAAATGATAAACCATATGATGATATACAGCAACTGATTTTTACAATCAATCCATTCAGTGTAGCCGAAACAGTACCCATAGGACATATCAGGAACTAGCACAACTGTCTATACTTCAGATGTTTACAGTAAACCCTGAACCAACAGAACTAATAAATAATTCTAATCAAGTTTTCTCAGGAAAAAAAAATATGAAACGGTATTATGTGGATTTTTAGTGCTTCTTGTCATTATAACGAAACAAAACGAAAAACCCCTAAACTTAACCTGTGAGCGTTAACCAAAACAACTAACTCAAAAGTGTTAGGTTGGACGAAAGGAGAAAGTTAATGAAAAGATATAAAGTCTCTAACATTCATGTTCCACCAGAATTTTTTTTTTTGTCAAACTGTTAGTGTTTCCAGATAATAGGATTAATAAAGACCCAGCAAAATGAACACAATGCTAGCTAATTCATTTTAAAAAATGGGCTCCATCCAGAGTTCCCATAGAACAAACTCGTTTATTTTTAGTTACTGCAGAAAAAACTGCAGTAGTTATAATAAAGGTAGTAGTTTGTCCTTGCAAACTACCTGCGCATTTTATTACTTCAGAAACTGATTCCATGACCCTGTTTCCCCAGAAGTGATGACGAAGCGACAGCCAAATAATTACCAACTTCTCGGCCATTCCGGCTTCAGCTAATACGACTTGAACCCGAACAGAAATCTGTGAATTATGAAACTATGACTGAATCCGTTTGCTGATATCGCCTAACCTACGTTTAAAGTTCTCACTTCGAAACAACGTCTCATCCATTCGGTACAATGCACTTACTTCAAAACTTGTACTCATATATTGTTGACATGACAAAAAACAAAACAAAAAAAACCCCTCATATTTATCATTTAAACTTCAGAAGACGCTGCCAGTGACTGACCAAGTGCATCAAAAACCTTCACTTCACACTTCTCCATTGGATGGAGGGACTCCAATAGGACCTTTAGTCCTAAACTCTGCATTAAAACACTTTCCAATTTTAAGTTGTAACATATCTACAGCCAGTCGAGTGCATAGTCACCAGACACCACCGTGGCTTAGGGTTTAGAGAAGGACACCCTTCTATGCTTAAATACTTCATATACGTAGGTCAGAAACGGCCTTTGGAAGTAGAAAAGGAGTGTGCTTATCCGATCGAGAGGGTCTTGACGAGGGCGCAGTGGAACTTGCGGATATGGCGGTACAGGTCTCCAGACTGTGTGAAGCGGCGCTCGCACCACTTGCAGGCGTGAGGTTTCTCACGCGTGTGTACTACGGCGTGCCTACTCAGGTTGTGCGAGTACTGGAAGCTCTTGCCACACGTGGCACACGTGTAGGGCTTCTCGCCCGAGTGCGTGCGTTCGTGCCGCTTTAATGTGTATGCGCATGAGAAGGTCTTTCCACACTGAGCACAGGTGGGCACCGAAGCGTCGGGTGAGAGCTTGGTGCGTGCGCCCTCCCGCTCGCGGAAGTGCGAGCTCAGGTGCGGTTGCAGAGCATGAGGAGTTGGGAATGCCTTGCTGCATAGGGGGCACACACACACTGGAACAGTGCCTGTTGGTGGCAGGAGCACAGTGATGTCTGTGGAGGCCAGCTCATCGTCGTCCTCTTCCTCCTCACTGTGTACTTCTCCTCTTCCTCGAGCCTCCTCGCTCCCCTCTCGGCTGTGGCTACGTTCCCTTTGTGCCACTAAGACCCCCACCCTTGCTCTCATCCCTTCCTCCTCTTCATCAGCGTCCAACCCCACCACCTCCTCCTCTTCGTCCTCCATCATCAGGTGCTCCTCCGGGGGCAGCAGAGTGCCATTTTTGCCCCGAAAGAGGGCATCGAACCCTGTCATGGGCACACTATTCCCAAAGCTGGCACCCCCACCCTCCTCCTTCACTGACAGTGTGCCGTGTTCATCTCGAGCGTGCATCTCTATGCCCTGCTGCTGCCTGTCGAGGGCCAGCTGTCCCACATCTCTGCCCGACAGCGCCTTCAAAGACAAGTCCAGCGCACTGTCCGTGTCATCGGTGGCCCGGGACCTTTGGGACGCACCGCTGACGTCCACATTCGTTTTTCCAGCTGTTCGCACACGGGCCTCGGCCTCGGCTGACACATAATTGACACCTACAAGGTCCGGAGACCCACTGAGGTGACCGTTAGCCTTCTGCCTTGCCAGTGCTGGCCTATCGCAATCTGTGATGTCATCCATGTCCATGTCATCTGCCATTTGGCCTCTCAGGGGGATTTTGCTGGGCTCGATCTCCCTGTCAGGCAAGCTCTCTCTCTTCAGGCAGCTCAGACTCACGCTGTCAACAAGTTTCTCATCCAGGCAGGACAGCTCCTTTTCCTTCAGTCTTCCCTTGCACACTTTGACAATGTCATACATATGCAGGTAACTGGCAGCGGCCAGCACGTCCTCCACCGGCAGCGTGCTGAACTCGAGCTTCCCCTCGTACATGAACTCGAGGAGCAAGCTGAACGCAGGCGCAGTCACGATGTCGCTGTTCAGTCGCACCACGTCGTGGGTGTCCAGCTGGTCCCGGTAGAAAAGGTGGAAGTACATGCTGCACGAAGCCAACACGGCCCGGTGCGCACGGAACCGTGCCGCTCCAACCAGCACCGTGCAGTCGCACAGGAAGCCCTGATGGCGCTGCTGACTAAGGCACTGCAGCAAGTGTCGGCTGTGGTCTGGGAACTCCATGCTTCTCTCATAACCTGGCAGGAGAGAACAGGAAAAACCGGATGTTGAATAAACAGGGCGAGGCGTTCAAATAGAGGCGACAAAACAGGCTTAGCAAAGCATTAGGACCAGAGACCACTGGAGACAAAACACAAGTAAAACCATACAACAGAAACAATATATATACATATATAATATATAATATATCTGACATATATTATAATAAAACACTGGCACTGGGGATAGAACTGTTTTTAAATACAGAATAACATTAATGCAGAAGGTGCTTCAATCAGTGTGGAACCTCGCTATAATGAATGAAAACTTTCCCTAAGGCAGACCATACACACATATATAGATATATATACACAACACAGATACGCTTCTAAACGGAAAATACACACGTGTGTAGTCGACATCGGGACGTCTCTATAGTTTATTCCCAGTAAATGAATCAGTATCATACCTTAGAGAAGTCGCTCGTGACTGTGCGCGCACCTCACGGAGTCGCGAAGAAAACACACTGGGCACGCGCCGCTCGCCAAACACACAGCTCGCTCGCGCTCCGAAGCTCGCGACAGAGGAAGAAAGAAATGGCTCGAGCTTCACGTCCGAGCAAAAAAAAAAAAAAAAACCACAACACACAAGCGAGTGGGTGAACTGGTGGCCCTGTGCGCTAATTATCCCGCAAGCTGTAGAGTCAGCTGCTCTGACATCAGCGCCGTGCAAACGCTACCTCCAGCTGTGCTCGCGTTTACGCCATATGTTACCCGGAATCCGACGACTAGATAGGGGGGGAAATCACGGTTCATATACTGAACTTGTGTGTGTGTGTGTGTGTGTGTGTGTGTGTGTGTTGCACATAATTTCTTTAATTATTATTATTTATTTATTTATACCGATATTCCATTCGGACAATATCACAACCACACTGATCTCTGCCTGTGGAAAACTTTGCGAGCCTGCACGAGCTCTTTAAAGATCAACTTTTCTTTCTTTCTTTTTAAGTTCGTCGCGTGTAAATCTTTATTATTAAGAAAATATTCACAAATATAATCAAACTTTATTGGCGGAGTGAACAGGCGCGCCAACGTTTTGTGATGAACAGAAAAACACTGCGAGAAAATTGGTTTAAAAAAAAAAAAAAAGGGGTCAGCTAACGAGAAAAAGCTGCACAATACCTCAGTGTGTGTGTGTGTGTGTGTGTGTTGGAGCTTTTAACGCCGAAGCAACTCGTCAACTGCACTGCGCGGAGGTGGTAAATGAGGTAACGCACACACGCGCGCGCGCACATACACACGCACGCACGCGCACACAACTTTAAAGCTTCCCGTTTTCGGTATTCCCAAACACAGTACTTACAGAAATGTCGACGCTTTTCTTGCTTCCTCAGATGTTCTGCCGTGTTTTCATGATGTGGGGCCAGATGTCGGCGTCTCTCGGTGCTGCTTTCTCGACTTCTCGGTTGTTGAGCTGCTCTCTCTCTCTCTCTCTCTCACTCTCTCTCTCTCCTCTGTCAGGTCGCTAAACGCTGCAATCTCGCGATAACGAGAGTAAGAACCATTGTGCTGTATTTCTGCTTCACCTCACACCGCGGCAGCAAGTCGCTGAGCACACTTCTTCTCACACAGCTGTGCTAATGTGGCACTTTACTCATCCTTCAGTTTAATACACACTCAGACATGAGAGTCATTTGAACAATTAATGACAACAGAAATGATATTCAGTGAAAAATATTAGCCAGAGTTCTACACTTTCTACCACTGCACTCTCAGAAAACAAACTCCTGTACACAAACTGTACCGTTCCTTGACACTGAGGTGGTAACCTGTTTCACAGGGACTCCTTTAAAGTGTTTTGGTGTTTCAGAGCTTTTTGTACCTGTCCCTTAGTGTTATTGACAACAGTATGGCAGTACAACATTAATAAAAAAAAACAACAATATTTCTGTTTAAATTTGATGGAACAATATATACACTCATCTTCCACTTTATTAGGAACACCTTTACACCTGCACATTTATATCGTTATCTAATCAGCCAATCATGTGGCAGCGACACAATGTATAAAATCACAGTGGCATGTTTGTTGGGACCAGATGGGCTGGTTTGAGTATTTCAGAAACTGCCGATCTCTTGGGATTTTCACACACAACAGTCTGTAGAGTTTACACAGAATGGTGTGAGGGGAAAAAACGAGAAAAAAAACCCATCCTGTGTGCAAAGGCTGAAACACCTTGTCGATGAGGGAGGTCAGAGGAGAATGACCAGAAGGGTTTGAGCTGACAAGAAGGATATAGTAACTCAAATAAGCACTCTTTACAACTGTGGTGAGCAGAAAAGCATTTCAGGTGGATGTGCTACAACAGCAGAAGACCACATCAAGTTCCACTCCTGTCAGACAAGAACAAGAATTTGAGGCTATCATGGGCACAGACTTAGCTAAATTGGACAGTTGAAGACTGGAAAAAGACCAGGTGATCCCCCCCCTCCCCCCCCGCCCCCAATCTTCAACTGTCAAAATATTGTGATTGTCCAATGAAATGCTGTCTAGAAGCATATACTGCAAGTGTCGTCCCTGGAAGCGGGTCTTGCTCCACAGTAGCAGAGCATTCGCTGCAGTTGTTAGGTGAAATGTCATAATGACAGATAATTTGGCATTTTTTTAATCGAGCTTTTCAGGGATACATGACATGATGTTGATTTTAAGTGGACGGAGCTAAAGCCTTCTTCAAAGTTTCAGGTCATGCCCTGGTCGCAAGGAGAATAAAAACAGCGAAATAACCACTATGACTGTTGATATTTGTATAGCTACTGTTTAAAGTTGTTATAGATGAGAAATGTTATAGATGCCAAGTCACGACAATTACAAATTTATCGATCAAATTACCATCTATGGATCTACCAGTAATGCTTTAAATGGGGAAGAGATGGTAGCCATGATAGCTTGGAGAATATAGTGACAAAAACATAATTTGTTTGGTAATGGATATGTATTAAAAGAGCGCATTTACTGGCATACCATTTAGAAGGGTAAATGTGTTGAGCATCTTTGAAGATATCCTTTGAAGATATTTGAAGGTCCTTCTGAGTAAATGAATATCTGAGGAATTCGGAAAACAAATCGGTCATGTTGCGTTTTGTAGCTGATGCTGGACACTGTGATTCCATGACTAGCTTAGGGTGAAAAAAAATGACTTTGAATTTAAAAGAATTTTTCACATAGCAGTCAGTCATTTGGTCATGTTTGCTGTCCAAATGTACAATTTAGCGTCTGTCTAACAACATAACTAGCATCCTGCAAATTGCAGATATAGATAGTCTCAAATGACTGGACTAGACAATGCTGTTGAATTATTTCCTAGTCGTGTTGCACGGTATACCGGTACTAAGGTAGTATCGCGATACTAAAGCTTCAAAATATCACCGATGCCACTGTGTTTTTTAAATGGTAGTATCGTCAATACGGTAGTACCGTACGTAATGTTGTATGTGTGGCAGTTAATACTTATTTTCGATAAAACGACACACCCTACTGCTTTTTCAGAATACACAAAGGTTAGTGACACTTCATTAAACCTAAATTCTTTACTTTAATCTTTAAAGATTTCCTGTTTGCTACTAAGCAAGCTAACATTACACTAAACGCTGTGTGTAAATACTAAAATTAGCCGCATTTGATAGTCAGCGAGCTAACCTTCCCAATTTTATGATTTTTTTGAAGTTCGCTTCCAAATTCAGTTATTTAGGTAGTTAGTTAGTTAGTTACAGTTACATTTATATAGCGCTTTTATAGACACTCAAAGCACTTTACATAGTATGGGGGGGATCTCCTCAAGCACCACTAGTGTGTAGCATCCACCTGGATGATGCAACGGCAGCCATATTGCGCCAGAACATCTATCACACACCAGCTATTAGT
>JANDJT010000228.1:9603301-9622725 GCA_024331685.1 Stegophilus panzeri
TTCTGAACACTGTAACTACTTTGAACAAGAGAACTAGGCTGTAATAACGTGGACTATTTTACATGTAAAACATTTTGTTGTGTTCTAAAAACATTCGCATATGAATGATATAAATTGGGACGAAGCGTGCGTCTCGTTATCCATGACATTGTTAAATCTCCGTCTCTCAGACCCTCATTGAACGGAGCAGACTCAGAGAGAGGTGAGAGTGCAGCGGGAAAGCAGACCTCGCACTTGCAGGACAGTACTGGCGACATTTGGAAAGTTGCTAACGTTTGTCCAAAAAGTCGCTAGATTTATCATTAGGTTTTGTTTTTTTTGGGGGGTCTGAAAAGTCGCTAAGGTGGCAACACTGGTCTGCACTAACAGCTAGATAAAAGGCAGGCTAAGCTCCGCCTCTCCTCAGCAAAATACAGAGAGAGAGGGAATGCAGGGTTTTTCATTTATGCACATTCTTTGTTTTGTTTTGTTTTTTCTTTTTCTTTCTTGAAAACAATTTGCGCCCTCCTTCCCATCCCTCCCCGCCCCCCAGTGTTGAGAACCACTGCATTAGACGATAGAGTACAAAGTGCATAGTGTATCGTACGTCATCTGGGACGCAATTTTGTCCTGTACTCTCTGCCGTATTTCCGAAGCGTGTTTTCACAACAGAAGTAACGCGGTGAGTAAACGTGCCTCGTGCCGCGCAGACCTACTAATGGAGATTCGCTGACGACGATTTTCATAATCGATTATTATTATCGATTTTAGCGATTTAGTTGTTGCAGTTCGTGAGTGTTTAACATGTATATGTGTTTGTGTCACGGTGGAGAGAGAGAGAGGGTTTTACGGGTAAACACACTGGCACATCTGGACAGCTAGAAATGAACAGCAGGAGCAAGTTTGGGTCGGGTTTCTTTTTTCCTGCATTTCGTGTATGCGTTAGAGACGCGTTCATATGATGACGTCATTGTGGGTTTATTTAGAGAGAACTACAAAGTTGTGATATTGTTACGTGTAGCTGGCGCTGTCATTGTAATGGCCAAATTAATCAGCCTGCAGGATCACACGCTTTTCTTTTCTTTTTTTCTTCTGACACTCGCAGTGTAGGTGATGTAATCCGTAGCAATTTTTAAAAAAAAAATAAATAAATAAAGCATCCTTCATGCTGTCATTGCTAGAATTTAAGATTAGATTAAGACTGTAGTGAAATTGAAAAGCTTCAGTACATGAACCGCTTTATACTGCTTTATACGGAGGAGTAAAATGCTCCAGTTTTTATATCCCACCCCGCCCCCCTGTTCGATCTTCCATTTATTATAACTACTCTGTATGCGCTTTCGTTTTTGAAGGCTCTTTTTCGTTTTCCTTTTTCTGTGAGGCTGGCTTGGGTCACGTGACTCTGCCTCCTGGTGTACACGGTCACAGCAAGATTAAAGGCACAACACAGCTGAGTTAACATTGTTTAAAGCGAGTTAAAGTGCACCTATTATGGTTTTTCAGACATTACCTTTCATGTGTTGTGTTATAGAGCCGTTTGTGAATGTAAAAACGTCTCCAAAGTTTCAGAAACGCTGACAGCGGTAGACCATTCACAACAGACTGGGACATCTGACCAATCAGAGCAGAGTATGCTCTCTGAAAGGAGGAGTTTAGAATGAATCGTTTAGAACGGATCATTGAACGAGTCGTTTGTGACACTGGGGGAGGGAAGTAATGCTGCAGTTTAAATTATGAGCACGTTAAAGTGTTTTGTTTTATTTTTTTTACCTTGGACGCATGTAAATCTATTGTATGAGACCTTTAAAACAAAATTAGGCACGTTTCAAAACCATACTAGGTGCGTTTAAACTTAAGCCAAGTTCACACTACATCACGTGCCATCTTGTAATCGGGAGTCTTGATGTCGTTGTGGTGTTCACGCTACGTTGATTGCTCTGTGACCAGGGGGTCACACACGACACGATCTGACCACGACTCTTTCACGCGACGACTCCATCTGGTGTCCAAACTGCGTTTTTGTCGCGAGAAGTGACACGGATATATGACGCGAAAACCACACATTATTTGACGGTGGACGTAGGACAGAAACGAGCGGTGCGAGCTGTTTGCGTGATGATTTGTGCTGAAGAAACCCCAAAAAAGGAAAAGACAAAAGAAAGTGGGTGAAAGAACATCTCCTTTGAACGTTAAAAAGTTGTAGAGTTTCTCCCCTGTACGCTTCTGCCATAGGTTTCGCGGGTTTCCCTTCCTCATGGTGACCTCACCCCATGCCTCGCTCTCTCATTGGCTGTAGCTGGTCGCAGCAATCACTGCCAGTGATGACACGTTACACACCACAGGATGTGGAGTCGCACGACAGCTCCAGATATTTAGCACGCCCAATATCCGTCTGGCGTCGGCGACGCCTCTGCGACATGTCGTTGAGCAGTTCGTACATAACACTCGACTGCAGATCGACTTGAATATCGAGCTTAAAATTGTGTAGTGTGAACTAGGCTTTAGTAACATCAGCCCGTGGCTTTTCTTCCATTTCACTCCACCATGAGAGAAGAGAGCGTCAACAACAATAACAACAACAACAACAACAACAATAATAACCTGCCCCTTCACATCGGTCCCATGAGATCACTGGAGCTAATTGTTTGAATTTGTCTCTTTACTACCAGTCCATACAGGATTTCATACGGGAGTTATTTTGTGATCGTTGCGGCCAAAAAATGCTTGAATTTGCTGCAGCTTTTCTCAAAATTTGCGATGCAAATTGCGGACTTTTGTTTGTTTGTTTGTTTGTTTGTTTGTTTGTTTGTTTATTTTGGGGTGGAAAACTACTCAAACTGGATTCTCAATCGCACGAAATTGTTCTGCGTGGTCTTTCGCAGCGATGTTTCTCGGTAAAGGAGACGTTTTAGCTGTACACGTGCACATTCGACGCACGTGAATCGAAGAGGGCGTCGGCCGAAAGCGCGTCGTGATGACATCACATGACGCATCTCGGCCCGTATCTGCAGTAATTTTGAAAAATCGCAAGCTCCTCAGAATATCTCGGAGTTCACGGAATCCTGGAGGGACTGCACTACATCGTAACTCGTACGTATAGGTTTGAGAAACCGTCGCTGAGCTCTGTGTTGCGCGACGCCATCGTGGACTCAAGGTTGGTTAGTTTTAGATCTTGTAATACTAAGATGAAAGGTGTCTTTTAAAAAAAAAAAAAAAAATTGATTTAGATTAGTCTACTGAGGAACATATGCGGCCATTGAAGAAGGACGAGGAAATACTGGTTCTCCATCTCAACTGTCCACTTGGTATCATCATCATCATCATCATCATCAGTCTCTGGTGATCCAAACAGGGTCGAAAAACAGTCGAAACAGGGTGACGTAAATGCAGCGCAGTGAAAGTTCGGAGTTTGGACATCTCCAGCGTGATTATTTTCACATGTACCGAGCCAGATTTTGGTAATCGTGTTATCATGAAGAGAGAGAGAGAGAGAGAGAGAGAGAGAGAGAGAGGAAAGAAGGAAAAAAAGCATGTAAAATTGTACATGATCGTGGCACAGCAGCCGGTTGCGTCACCGGTTTGTTTCAGCAAATCAGTCTCACCAAGTGCACAACCGCTGCGCATTTCCTTTGGTTTCAGTGCAACAAGCAGTTTCTGTTTACCTCATCCGCTAATCGATTGACTTTGATATGAGTCAGAGGTGTAGCGTTTAATTCTGCTGAAAAGGAGAGAGGAAGTGAGCGCAGCTCATGTGTGAGAGTGCAGTCAGAGAGTAGAGCAGCTCTTTCTATCTGTCTGTCTCTCTGTCTGTCTCTCTCTCTCTCTCTCTCTCTCTCTCTCTCTCTCTCACACACACACACACCACTATAAATACACCCTTGCAGTCTGGGCAGTAAAAGAAGACGAACAGAAGTAAACAGATTTGGCCACAAAAACACGTCTCTTGACTAAAGTGAAAATAGGTGTAATTGGATAGATGCAATCAGGCTGCTGTTCGTTTCCGGGGAAGTGATGGTTATTTTGCTACCGTCATGCGTCATTCTCTCTGTAGATTTCTAGTACATTTCTTTTTTTTTTTTTAAATTATTCATTTAGTCGTTATATTCTTACCATTTAGCCAGTTACACCACACTATCCGGTGTCACCCAGATGAAGATGGGTTCCCTTCTGAGTCCGGTTCCTCTCAAGGTTTCTTCCTCATTTCATAGTGGCTCGCTCATTAGGGATAAATTCACACACTTAAAAATCCGTATCCTATTTCTGTAAAGCTGCTTCGAGACAATGTCCCTTATAAAAAGCGCTATACAAATAAAACTGAATTGAATTGAAATGCACCAAGTATTTTAAATCGATTCAAGTCTATACCTGTTGTTTGTGACTGCACCAAACTCCCATGATGCTTGTTGTATTATTTTAAAACTGCACATGGACCACATTCTCATTATTCTCAGCTCCTCCAGAGCTCGCATATGGCAGCGAGGCGCTCTTCTACATAAACCCGAGGCCACGAAACGACGCTTTGAAGAAATCACTACCATTAATGACTGCTTTTGCTGTGTTGTTTAAGTAATAAAAATAAAAGTAAAAACAAAAAGGAAGCTCTGGGGTGACATGCGATTAAACCGAGCAGGAAGCAAGCAAGTCATTAGGGAGAAAACTGCTGCGGAGCTGCAGCTAGTCAGTAGATCTTCTCACATTCTTACTTGGTCTGATTAACTGGATGACTTACAGGACGTGAGCTTGTGAGCAAACGTTCAGCGAAAGGCGCGAGACCTTCGATTAAGTTTTACACTGGGGGAAATAAGTACTGAACGTGTCAGTGTTTTTTTTTTTTTTTTTTTTTTACAGAAAATATATTTCTAACGAGGCTATTTTTAATGAGGACACTTCGGCATGTGGGGTCACGTGGGCCGGGAATCGAACCGCCAACCCTACGGTTAGTGGACAACCCGCTCTAGCACCTGAGCCACAGCCGCCCACAATTTACAGTAATAACCACTCTTTACAGCTGGGCTGAGCAGAAAAGCATCTCAGAAAGCACAGTACGTCGGACCTTGAGACAGGTGGACGACAACATGAGGAGAATACATCAGCGTGAAGTCCTGTCAGCCAAAAACTGGAATCTGAGGCTACAGTGGGCAAAGGTTCACTGAAACTGGACTGAAAATGTTGCCTGGTCGATTCTCTTATTTCCATTCTTCATAAGTGTTAACAGTTTGCTTGTTTATTTATTTATTTATTTATTTATATAAATGACCACAGATGCTACACTGATCCTGTCAGAACTCACAACTCTCTCTCTCTCTCTCTCTCTCTCTCTGCTCCTCTGCTCTTCTTTTTCCATCCAGTCCTTATTGACCATTGTACGTTTCACAAAGCCAGCAGCTGTGTGCAGTGAGATGACACCGAGTGTCTGTGTGATTTGATCGGAGGGCAGGCGTTTCTATCAGCTAGAGCAAAAGGCCTCGCGGCAAGTCTGACTTAGTGTCACATCGCTGTCAAGTCCTCTTCGCTTCAACCTCCCACTGTGCAGGAGGCCATTATAGCTTGACATTGTTTCTCCATGGTCACTTTGGTCCCTACTCATAAACAACACAACACTTCCCCCCAACCGAGCCCCCCCCCAACCGAGAAGTTTGTAACACGAGCTGTGTTTCCATCCATGTATTTGCGAGCAGATTTTGGGATATGGCGTTTAAAACAAAAAAAACAAAAAATAAACCGCTGGATGGAAACACCCAGATGTGAGTAAAATCTCCGAAATGCGCGTTAAATAAATCAAACGTATGCGCTCAATTGAGGCGGACACTTTTTTTTTTTTTTTTGTTTGTTTGTTTGTTTTTCGATAAGAAGTCATGCGCATGAACTACAACGGAAGCACATTTACCGAATAAATTCCTCGACGCACATCAAAAAAAAAAAAAAAAAAGCCTTGTGGACAGTCCCAGAACTGTCTCGCAAGATTCCCTTCCCAAATCTCGGGCATCCGACTCCGATCACAAGGCAACGTGAGGTTCGGGTTTTGCTCCGAGGGACCGTTTACACAACAGCGTTTTCAAACTGAAAAACTTTTGATGCATTTCGGCATGTCCGTTTACACGGCAACGACGTTTCCGTGTTTCAAAGTGCGAGTTTTTTTTTGTGGGGGGGGGGCACAGTGGCTTCCCCAGATGCAGCAACTTCCATTTGTCTTGATAGTTTGCACCAGGTTCCATTTGGTATTACCTCAAGGCAGTGGTGTGTAAACGAAAGGGAACAGCTGTGTCTTAACATGGCGTGAGGAATGTCTGTGTCATAAAGCCCATTCATGCTTTGTAGAAATAGAGCGGGCCATGTGATGTGGCATGACCACGACTGACGTCATCAAGTCATTCATTCGTCTTCAGTAACGTCTCTGTATGTTTGTCGCGGTTGTGCGGATCAGAATTTATCCCAGGAACCCGGGACGGGACACCCGCTTAGCACAGGGCACACACACAAACACACCCACACACATCACACATTTGCACATCATTCAAATCTAGGCCAATCCACTTACTGGCATGTTTTTGAGAAAACCAGTGAACCCAGAGGAGACCCAAGCGGACGTGGGAAGCACAAGTGAGGTTCCACATGGAGTTACGCCAAGCTCAGGATTGAATTCAGGACCCCGGAGCTGTGAGGATGACGACGGTACATGCTGCGCCACTGTACATCGAGCCAAAACCAACAGGCAACATTCGGCTTATGTTCTGCCAGTGCTTTTTCTCATGTTTAGTTTATTTTTTATTTATTTTTTTAAATCCTTTTTTGTTCACTTTATTCATCCTACTTGTTAGCAGGTGTTTCAGCCAGTGGTTGTTCCCACAAGGTGTAAATCCCAGGAGCCACCACTGGGTTCCTGACAAGACCCTTAACGGCACCCGTGCTGTATTTCACTTCACCTCGGAGTCGCTTCAGATAAAACGGTGTTCCACGTCAAGAAACATGAACGTTCCATTTAAGTGGCGCGTTGAAACCAGAAGAATTAGCAGCGCGTACACGTCGAAGAGAAGACCTCCTTGCGTTTTAGCGGGCCAAGCACGGTTAAAATAAACCTAACGAATAACAAGGCCTGGAGGAAATCGTACCAAGTCCCGCAGGAAGCTCTTAAACCAAGAGCCATTCGGTTCTACTTTCAAGCTGGTCTTGCACGCCGAGGCCGGCGCTGACATTTTACCGTATTCATTCGGCAGGTGACAAACGACGGCGCTCATCCTTGGCAAGTTTCTGGAAGCTCTCGCACGGAACTCCAGTCCCTCCGTATTGTTTTGAACGAGAACAGAGTTTCTCACAGTTCCTCTGTTTTGGTTGAGCGTTGACGTCACACACACGCCCGAGTGATGCCAGCTTATCAAACACAGAACACCAGACACTTCAACAAGGCCACATTCCACAAGCAGCAATGGTCTAGGGAGATTTTTAATGATTTATTCTTGGAGGGGGAAAAAAAAAAAAAAAAGTTTTATATCTCTGCTTGTTTGTAACCTCTTGTGAATGTTCCGGTAATCAAGGTTAAAGGACTTGAAGCTATTTTGAGTGAGAGAGAAAAACAAATTGCCACTGAAACCAGTAACGTCCCACTGCCTCTCTTCTGAGGTCGTGATTAATGTGGTGTAGCATATGAAACTGCTTCAGCAGACAAGCTAGCTGGCCAAAAAAACACACGCCAGAGAACGATTGCAGTCTTTGTAAACCTGGAGTTTTGTTTGATGTGTATTATGTCGGTCAAATGCAAGTCCAGACTCGTGCATGTGGGCTTACAAGCTCCACGGTGGTCATGTGATTAGAGCACACCTGTGCATTATACTGTGGAAGCCCCAGTGGTATAAATTAGGCAGGAGTTTGTGTGTGTGCGTGTTCAGGGTTTTTTTTGTTTTTTTTTTGTTCACAAAGCTCACCTCTTGCTCATTTTTTGTTTACTACTGATTATATAAACCTCTCTCCGGTTTCCTTCCTTCTGCTTCGTTCTCTCTCTCTCTCTCTCTCTCTCGCTCGTTCATTCACATTCTCTGTGCTTTTAACCGCATAATTAGCACCATCCCATAGCGACACGGTTCTAAACAGCGGCCAACTTCACAGCCAGGCCAGCCCCTCCTCCTCCCCCCTTCTCTCGCTCCTTTTTTATTTTTGTATTTTTTTTCTTTCTTTCTTCTTCCTTTCCCCCTTGCCCATTCATCGGCAAACCCACATCCTGTCTATTAAAGGATGCTCTCTAGACTGCACGGAAAGTGTCCATCACTGTCGAATCTCTCGCGCAACGCACGTTTAAAAAAAATAAAAAAAATAAAAAAAAATAAATAAAAATGACGACACTTTCTGTTCTACCCGCAATGTCTTCGGACCGTTTCCTTACACTGTCGTCGTGGTGACGATGATGATGCACTTAAAGAGTTCATAGTTGAATGTGATCAGAGAAAAGTAGCAGTCAAAAAGTGCTGACTGGGTTTTCCTACCCAGCGCCCAGGAGGTTTTTTTTTTCTCTCCTCCCCCTAGCCCCCATCTCTCACCCCCCCAACCCCCAGCGATAGGAGCAAGAATCGGGACGTTTCCTCTGAGTACGGTGTCAGACTCCCCGTGATGAGCGCTCTGTCTGCTGTCTGGAGGCCAGCAGGGCCTTGAGTGAGAGCAGACGGGCTCTTGCTAAATGTGCTGGAGAGATGTAAATTGCCAGGGTGTAGCTGTTGGGAGTGTGTGTGTGTGTGTGTGTGTGTGTGTGTACGCACACCAGCAAGACCCACCTCTGTCGCAGTCAGCCTGCTGTGTGCTTACTTTTCTGTGCCAAAGCCTCCTGCTCTGCAACCGCGCTGCAAGGATAAGTCATTTTTCTCTGCGTTTCCTTTTTCTCGCTAAAGTTACCCCTTCATGTTCCCCCCCCCCCCCCCAATCTCCCTCTGACAAGATTTCTGTTCTCTTCCAATTTCTCTTGCGCCTAGACGAGCCGCTATCACTCAATCACTCACCTGCTTCACCCTTACTCCACCCCCCCACCCCCCTCGACTTCTCTCTGCCAGGACGTAGTCCTTTGTGCTTTTTATATATACGCTTGCTTTCCCATACTTTCCTCTCTTCCTTGTCAAGTGTAAAGCTCTCGCAGACTTTCTATACACTCTCACGCTTTCTACGCCGCGTTCCCCTCTTCTCTTTGCCGGTGTGAACTTTTTTTCCCCTACTTTCTCTTGGACGGCATGATATGGCTCGGAAAATCCACCGTGATCCTACTTTTGGGGTTTTTTTGGTCACCGCTTTATTTCCGCTGAGCCGGGACACAAAAGAAATAAAACAGTGCGGACTACTGATCGGTCAAACGAGATTATTAGCGAGAACCTGATTTAAAGCTGCGTTCACGCCACGTAATTACCGTAATTCCGTTTTGTAACTCCGTCGAACTCGCGGTTCCGACTTGTAAACCAGGAATTTTCAGAGAGCGCCGACTTGTACCAGCCGACCGCCGCAGCATCCTGTGGGAACGCTCACGACGGCAGCGTTTTCAGCAGTAAAAGCTAGTTAAGAAGTTATCTCGTAATATTTCTGTGTAATTGACTATCATTTAATGCCTTAGTAATGCAAGATTAATCTGAAACCTAGCGAAAGACCGTACAGTACAGTTCAACGTAATTTTGCGACTGTCAGCCGATTTGTTTATTTTCGAGTCCGAGGACGCGAACGGCTCAGAGTAGGACGTCCGGGTTGTCCTCTGGCAGTTACAGTAATTCCGACGTGGCATGAACGCAGCCTGGTCTTCAGTAACAGGGTAGTGTGTCATCAGATTAAATGTTTTGCATTGACTTTTTTTATTTATTTGCTCCCAACCTTCTCTCATCGCTGTATTAACTCGATGAAAAGAAAAAAAAAAAAATCCGCCATCTTTAACTTCGGCTAAATCCCAAACGACTTCCTGTTCCCTTTATGTGTCCCCTGCGTAAAGTATAACACAGTGGTGCGTAGTGACATCATTCGAGATTCAGCCACAGAAAATAACATCTGATCATGTTTGAACAAACTTCTGTCTGGTTTCACTAAAGTATTGGCACCCCAGGCCGCATTCGGGTGAGCATCCGGCGTTTGTCCGAAAACCATGGCCGCCTTATTTTGTTAGAGTGCAGCGAATAACCTTCATGCCTTCCTCTTAGTTTCGTGGGAAAACGACTAGCGTGCTCAACCAGGATCCGGATAATCGCGGGTTCGTGTTTTCCGTACCGCTCGGCGCTGTTTGGTGGAGAAGAGCTAGAAGTCTTTCTCTCCCTCTCCACTCTCTGGCAGTTTGAAATCCCTGCTTTCCCATACTTCATATAAACATTCGTTCTACCCCTCTCTCTCTCTCTCTCTCTCTCTCTCTCTCTCTCTCACACACATTCTTCTGCATGCTCTCCGTCCTCTCTCTGCCAGTCCAGAGTCCCCGCTGTCTTCCCAGAGTGTTTTGCGCAGGCTGCTTCCGATCGGCATTGCACTCATCCATCCCACACATCCATCATCAGCTCTGCGTTCTTCAGCGGCTGGCCACAGCACTGCAGCGTTCTGCTGCTTTTCCTCTGAATATCTTACTGTAGGTGCCCTGCTATTAACAATGACTGTGGAGTCAGGTATCTCAGCCATGTTGGAGATCAGCTCCTGCAGTTACCATGCTGCGTTATCAAGTCCTTGTACTTTTAGTTTGGAAAAGCGGTTAGTTAGGTGTGCTTTGTTTTCTGTTAAATGTTAAGTTATTTGCCTGATCGAATATGTTTAGTGTTTGTAAAACTGCTTTTTTTTTTTTTTTTTTTTTTTTAAATGACGATTAATTTGGTTAATTCAAGTAAATGTTTTAACATGATTTTCAAAATGTTCTAGTTGAGCTTCTGCGTTTGTTTATAGTGTGTGTGTATGTGTGTATGTATGTGTGTGTGTGTGTATGTATGTATGTGTGTGTGTATGTATATATATATATATATATATATATATATATCACACACACACAAATTATTATATATACAGCAAATTCAAGCATTTTTGGTCGCAAAAAATCCTCCTGAAATCCTGTACGGACTGTTTATAAATAAATTGCGTAACTTTTCAATTGCATTATGTAAGAACAAAAAGGGAAAAAACCAAAACAAAATCGAGAATCTTTCATAACGTTGGAAAAAAAAAAAAATCTAGATTTTTATTGTTTTTGCGCAGTATCGCCCAGCCCTAGGTGTATTATTTCCAGCGTAGGCAGTGTTTTATCATTAAATAAAGTCATTTAAGAGATTTAAGTCAGAGTCATTGTGACGTGTGTCTGTGTGTGTGTGTGTGTGTGTGTGTGTGTGTGTGTGTGTGTGTAAAAGGTCGGAAGTCTAATAACATTAGTACACGTTAAGGTCTCAACATAGCAATACAGGAAGTAGTCGGTTTTGAACGAAGCCGAGATAACGTCCCGAGTGATTAGAGTTCACGTGCAGTAGAGCTGCAACAGCTAATCAATAAAATCGATAATAATCAATGATGAAAATCACTGTCAATGAATCTCATTATCAATGAGTTGGTCTGCGCGGCACGGGGCATGTTTACTGATTACGCTACTTCTGTTCCGAAAACGCGCTTCGGAGAGTAAATACTAAAGTTGTGTCCCAAATGACGTCCTATACACTTACGCCATGTACTGTGTACTCTACCGTCTAGTGTGTGGATTTTAGAAAGGTAATATCGTCTCAGATATAACACTAGCGGGTTTTTACTAACCGGGAGTATAAGCCGCTTCCCAGTCGACGGCGCATGACGTCATATGCACGTGATGTGACGCCGCTAGCTTTAGCAGATACCCAGAGTCACGACAATGACTTTCAGTTTACTGTTTATATACGTAGTTTATTTTATGTATAAGTATTTATGCATTATTTTTATGGATGCGCAAAAAGCACCGAATTAAACTACAGTCCTGAATGAACAATATATATTCTGGTGTGTGTGTGTGTGTGTGTGTGTGTGTGTGTGTGTGTGTATTGGGTTCTTTTCCGTCTTATATAATTGGACAAACAGTTGTGTAAAGTTTTAGTCTGAAGTTTATATTTGTAACACTCAGTTCGTGGTTTTATTTGAAATAAACGAAAAAATGGAACTGAAAGTTTGCGCCCCCCCCCCAAAATCTGATTAATCGAAAAAAGAGTAAATAATCGGTTATGAAAGTAATCGTTGGTTGCAGCCCTAATGTACACTAATAGTTTTCATCCTTCAGCATATTTCCCTGCTGTTGGAGTTTAAGAGCCTTATTGCTTTCTCGAAGATAGAAGGAAAACATAAATAAGAATCTACAGGAGTATATAAGAATATAGAAACGTGGAAGTGAAACCCCGAGAATTAATTACACATTCTTTAAAACAAATCGAGGATGTGAAACCCCAAAAGACGGCGAGATGTTTTTTTTGTAAATAATTAGTTTAGATTTGCACTATTAAGCGAGAGGGGAAAAAAAGCGGTGATAAATGCAGAGGTCCGTCCTCTAGTAAGCGTCCCGCAGCTTTGTACCGAAGGCCTTTAAGACTACGGAATTGCATTTTCTCCCCCCTGTTTGTTTATTTGTTTCCTGTGCAGCAGCCCATTTAACTAATCCACCGAGTGCTTGTTTACCGAAAGGAAAAAAAAAAAAAAAGAAGGGGGGGGGATTTGAAACGGAGTTTAAACCGGAGGGGGAGATGATGGAGGAGGGCCGGGCCTTCACACAGCGTCTCTATGGTAATCAGCAGGTGCCTCTGGCCGACGAGAAGAAGCGAGGGCTTTCTTACGAGCGTGAGAAACAGGGGCCGGGTCCTCTCTTCATCCTCCTTCCCCCCATTTTTTTCCCTTTCCTGTAGCGGTGGCAGCGCCCACCCCAGTGGCAGTGGCAGAAAAAGGGAGAGAGAGGGGGGAGGAAAAAAAAGGGGGTGACTGCCAAATGCTCTGTCCAATCCAGCTGCAGGGGAGAAAGGAAAAAAAAGGAGGCCAACAAAAGAGGGGAAGAAAGGAGGGAAAGAGCAGAGAGAGAGGGAGACTGAGGCGGAGGCTGAGCGTGGCGTGCGTGTGTGGGTCGCCCAGAGCGTAGACGCGATGGGGGACGGCGTGGATGGGGTTCCGCTGATGATGGGAGACTCATTGAGATGCTGGGCGCGGTGGTGGCTGGCACAGCTGCAGGATGCCAGTGCAGAGCGAGAGAGAGAGAAGGGGGAGGGGGTGACCCAGGAAAAAGACAACAAAAGCACCCCATTCCCAGTTTTTAAGAGTTTAATTCCTTTAATCCTCCACCTTACTGCCTGCCTGCCTCTCTTTCCCCTTTCCCTCATCACACTCTCACTGCTTTCCCCCTCCTTCTCTCTCACTCTCTCTCTCTCTCTCTCATACACAGAGACACACACACACACACACACAGTCACCACTGCCTCCTGTGCTCTTTCCTTATCCTGGGAGATGAATGGAAGAGCACAGAATGCAGCGGCTGCTCTCTCAGGAAGTTCTCGCCTTTGGCCATGGCTAATACACTAAAGGGTCTCTCTCTCTCTCTGTCTCTCTCTCTGTCTCTGTCTCTGTCCGTCTCTCTCTCTGTCTCTCTCTCTGTCTCTGTCTCTGTCCGTCTCTCTCTCTGTCTCTCTCTGTCTCTATCTCTCTGTCTCTCTCTCTCTGTCTCTGTCTGTCTCTCTCTCTGTCTCTGTCTCTATCTCTCTGTCTGTCTGTCTCTCTCTCTCTCTGTCTCTGTCTGTCTCCCTGTCTCTCTCTCTGTCTGTTGCTTGCTTTTGTTCTGTCTGCACTGGGTTCACTTAGCCCCACTTTCAGTTTCACATGTTTCTCTCTCTCTTTCATGTCCCCAGTTCCCTCTCACCTTCTTTTTATTCTTTTTTTCATTCACTCTTGTTGCACTACTTCTTGTTTTGCTGTAGAGAACATCTTTCATCATCCGGTGAACATTTTGCAGTTGTCCTGTAAAGTCGAAGCCCATCCTCCACACAAGACAAGTCAACCCCCGTTCAAAAAAAAAAAAAAAAAAAAAAAAGAGAACACCCACGAGGAAGTTTTCTCTCTCTGAATCTCGGAGGTGAACTGGCGTTCTTTAGATGGGAACACAGCAGAGACGGTCAATAAACTCTCCGTTTCTCGCCATGCTGTGGAGATGTTGTAGCAGTATGTTTTGACTTTGTGAGACTAAAGGAGCTGATGTTTTGCCTGTTGTTCTCGTAGCACACTGGTTCCCAAACTTCTTGGGCAAACAACCCCCAAGCCTTGACCACCCTACATCTTTATTTATTTATTTATTTATTTATTTATTTAGTTAGTTAGTTAGTTAGTTAGTTAGTTTAAATTTCATATTTATACTTTGGCACTCAGTCAACAGTCTAGAGTGAAGTGTGGCGGTGTGAAACGGCTCGACGTGCTGCTTGATGGTCCGTTTTAGAAGCGTGATTTTGCGTGCACATGCAGTTATCAGTGGGATCAGGAGTGAAGTTATTATTCAAATACTCGCTGATTATCTTACGTACATCCATAAGATTTAAAAAGTGAAATTCATCAGATGCCAAGTCTGTAAAATCAACACACTGACGAGCTCTGTCTCTATTAAAGTGCACCTATTATGGTTTTTCAGACATTACCTTTCATGTGTTGTGTTACAGAGCCGTTTGTGAATGTAAAAACGTCTGCAAAGTTTCAGAAATCCAAGCGCAGGACAAACGGAGTTATTGTCTCCTAAAAGAAGGAAGCGATTCTGAACAGCTGAAACGAGTCGTTAGTGACTCCAGACTTACTTCCTACCTAGGTTTGTAACAAAAAGCCCCGCCTCTGGTCTTCATCGGCCGCTCGCTGACAGACGGAGCTGAAAGTCGTCATGGTAGTGGGCGTTTCCTTTCTGAAAGACGCTGACAGCGGTAGACCAAGCACAACAGACTGGGACATCTGACCAATCAGAGCAGAGTATTCTCTCTGAAAGGAGGAGTTTAGAACGGATCATTGAACGAGTCGTTTGTGACACTGGGGGGGGAAAAGTAATGCTGCATTATGAGCACATTAAAGTGTGTTTTGACCTTGGACGCATGTAAATCTATTGTACAAGACCTTTACAACCAAATTAGGCACGTCTCAAAACCATAATAGGTGCGCTTTAAAGTCCCCATGAAATCAAAACTGACATTTTGTGGCTTTTAGTATAAACGTGTTCACCTTTAGGTTATCTATAAGCTAGTGCGCTCCAAAACGACGACAGCATTCGCATTTAGAAGATATACTGTATGCATTCAAAAGTGCAGTCTCTCTCTCTGCACCAATACGGATCAACGATTGTGATGACATCCCTCTGCACTTCAGCTTCTCATCAGATTTTATGTCCTATGAAAATGCTCTTTAGAATCTGAAGTCCAACATTTATATAAAAGAAAATAATAATCGATGTTCCTAACCATCAAGTATGGCTTAGTGAGGTAAGCTGAACGCTATTGGGTCTTTAAAAAAGTGGAGGAGCCACTCTTAATGTCCCGTCCTGACATCCCGTCTCAGTGGAAATCGCGTCAGCACATCGAATAACGCTGCACGTCTCGAGACGCTTCGTGAGACACTTTTAAGGCTTTCCACTATCGTCGGGATCGTCGTCGCGGGCTGTGTCTCAAATCAAAACCTCTGAACAGACCTTTTCGAAGGTCACGTGAGAGGTTTTTCAAAAACAAACACTGCCTGTAGTAGAATAACCGATTCATTTATACATGGCTTGTCTGAATGGGACTCCTAGCTCACGGAAAAATATTAGCACCCCACGTTTGGGAAGTAACAGAGACGCGTTGTTCGTGCTGAACGCTACTCAAAGCCCCGAACACCTTCACGTTAATTCCCTCCTGCCGTAGAGCAGAGCCGTCAGCCGTAACTACGAGGCGTACACATCTGTGCTCAGCAAAATCCGCCACCCGATCGTCGAACAGCTCGGGTTTCTGTCCAGTCCGTCAGTCCGGTTTGAAAGGAGGGAGAGGGTCTCGGAGTGCTGTGTAAGCGTTTCTGTCAAACGATGTTTTAAGATCTCGCTGAGTCGGCTCATTCGGCTTCAACGTTTGTGTCACACTTGGATGTTCGAGAAAGGTGTTCCCATCTGCAAAAAAAAAAAAAAAAAACGTGGATCTTGGGTGTCACTCAGTACGTTTACATGGACGACAATAATCCGATATTAAGACGATACTCTGATTAAGAAACTAGCATGTAAACAGTGATTATTGATGACCTGAATCCGATTAAAGTCATACTCGAAGTAAACACAAATGGAATTAAGACGTGTGGAGTATTCCTGTTTTAGTTGCATTATCGACGTGCGTTACAGACATGTACACACCTTAATCACACTATTAACGTCGTGTGGGAGTTTTCACCGCATTTTGTGACAGTACACGTACACACACACGGCAGCGTTGAACCTTTTAACGGCAAACAAGAGAGCACGGCTGCGTCCCAAACCGTGTACTTACCTACTATATGGTAGGTGATATACATGTATCTCAGCTGCTATAAAGCAGGTAAGCAGTCGTCTATTTGCACGTATAGCATGACTAATAATTAACCGCACTTGAAGTGTTCGTAAAATTTAAAAAGGAAAAACACCCAAAACTGTATACGGTACCATAACGAAGACGAACTGTATGTCGATACGTGAAATTCTGGAGGGAACGTCGGACGGCGTGGCGCGGTGACGTAATGACGTGTGCCGTTAATCGATCTATGTTCTATAACATGTAAAACGGGAACATGAAAGGAGTATTCTAAAAGCAGCTCATGTAAACACCTTAATCACAATATTGTCTTACTCAGAATAAGGTCAGTAATCAGATTACTGCTGTCCATGTAAACGTAGTCAGTGAGGGTGTTGTCAAATAGGGCTGAAACGTTAGGTGATGATGTTTTTTAATGTGATAGATGTGTGTGTGTGTATGTGAGTGAGAGAGAGAGAGAGAGGAAGTGTGTGTGAGAGGATTGTTGTGCCACGAACACTGTTTAGTGCTGCTTAGGCAGTGCAGCAGTTGTCAGATAGAGATGAATTGCTTGTGTGTGTGTGTGTGTGTGTGTGTGTGTGTGTGTGTGTGTGTGTGTGTGTGTGTGTGTGTGTCAGAAGTAAGTTGTCAGATAGAGATGAATTCTCTTTTGAGTGCTAGAATCTTGCTCTTCATTATATTCCACTTTAGCATCCCTGAGCTCTGCAGCTGTTCTGCATGTATAAGCACTCTATCAGGGCCTGACAGGTCTACACACACACACACACACACACACACACACACACACACACACACACACACACACACACATGCACGCACGCACGCACGCACACACTCACACAGTCATTTATCTCCAATTTATCTCTATCTGACAACAGCTGTAAAATCAGCAGATCTCTGCGTGTACACTTTATTGCAGTACACACACACGTGTGCACAAACCTTTCCTCCGAGTCACGTGCGTCTCTGCACAAAGATTATTACGAAGTGACGTTTCGGGCCCGTCACAAACGCAGCGCGTTCCCACACTGACCTAAAGCATCTCCGAAAGCTAAACGGTGTATTCGCTCCGCTGGTGCGATAGCTGATCAGCGGTTCCAGATAACACGGTGTCCGTGCCAAACGCAGCGCTCTCGCTGAACTTCCTGGCAGGAGACGCTGGCACTTCCTGTTTGCATGAGCCTCTGATCAGCAGATGCCACGTTGTATGGTATGGTTTTAGGCCGGTTCAGGTTGATAAGGGAGACGGTTAAGATGACAGGATGTACTGATTCGAGGTGTAGCGTGTCTCTGGAGACTGCAGCTGAAGTGTTGTGAGTGTACAGTAGCGCGAGACGCAGGAGTTTGGAGGTAGTGTGTGAAGTGTGTGTTATTACTGGAAACCTGCTGCAGTTTAGGAGTCGATGGAAATTCCGAGACAGCGTTCTACATCTTGATCTTATTCTGTGAAGTCGCTGTTTCACAGATTTAAATAGCTTTTTAATATTCTGTAATCTTTTTGTGAAGAAAGAAAACAGATATAATTAAAGTGGATATTTCTGAAAGCTGAGGCATTCTACACTAGCAGAGGACATAGCCCTCGCCTCTGCGTCCAGGACAAACAGACTTTCTGTCTGACTGTCTCTCTTTCTGTCTGTCTCTCTTTTCAGTCTGTCTCTTTCCTTCTGGCTGTCTGTCTGTCTGTCTTTCCTTCTGGCTGGCTGTCTCTCTTTCTGTCTGTCTCTCTTTCTGTCTGTCTCTCTTTCTGTCTGTCTCTCTTTCTGTCTGTCTCTCTTTTCCGTCTGTCTCTTTTCTGTCTGTCTCTCTTTTCTGTCTGTCTCTCTTTTCTGTCTGTCTCTTTCCTTCTGGCTGGCTGTCTGTCTGTCTTTCCTTCTGGCTGGCTGTCTCTCTTTCTGTCTGTCTCTCTTTTCCGTCTGTCTTCTCTTTTCAGTCTGTCTTTTTCCTTCTGGCTGTCTCTCTCTGTCTTTCCTTCTCTGTCTGTCTCTCTGTCTTTCCTTCTCTGTCTGTCTGTGTCTGTCTGTCTTTCCTTCTCTGTTTGTCTGTCTTTCCTTTTTGTCTGTCTGTCTGCCTTTCTTTCTGTCTGTTTGTCCATCTTTCCTTCCACCTGTCTGCTTGTCCTGCTTGCCCCCGCCCCCAGCGGAGAAGGTGAGAGAGAAGGTGAAAACTAACACTCTCCACATCCTACAAACTGCTTCTCATGCTGTGACACGGGGCAGCAGCGCAACGCTCGGAGGAATAAATGATCTCACACAGGCCGATGATTGGCTAGTGTCACTGATTGACAAGGAGAGTATGCTGTCCCTCCCCCTCAGAGAGCACAGCTAATTCTACCCTCTTGATTCCTCACTGAGGATGACTGTGGCCTCGTCGGGAATCTCTCGAGGATAGAGCTAGAGCTTTTCTGTCGCTACTCAGGAGTCCCCAGATTCTGTACCTGTTTATTTTATCATAACACACTCTAGTTAGTTCATATTACCTTACCTTCAGGCTACAATGTACTTTTTTTTTTTTTTTTTTTCCTTCTTTTTTCTTTTTTTTTTCTCCCCCTCACCACCTGAATCAGGGACGTGGTCTGAACCGTTTTCACTAGGTACATTAATATGGTTAAACGGATGCTAGATAATCTTTCCCGTATCAGGATGTGGAAACAGAACTGAAGCACAACACGGTACGGTACAGTGAAGCACAAAAATAATATAAATAAATATAAATATTTCTAGATTTCTAGCACGGCACACAGTCACCTCACATTTACGCACGTCATGGAGCGAAAATGAAGACTCGAATAACGTCTTTTTGACGAGGTTGCTTTTTAGCCTACTTACAGTTGAGGTCATAAGTTTACACACCCCTTGCAAAATGTTTTACAGAAATAAGAGAGATCAAAAAAATTGTGTTTTGTTTATTTATTTAGTTCTGCCCTGAATAAGCTATTTCACATAACAGATGTTTACATATAGTCCACAAGACACAATAATAACT
>JANDJT010000228.1:9652694-9666934 GCA_024331685.1 Stegophilus panzeri
TAATTAATCGCAATATAGGGCTGGGCAATATGACAAACTTCTATGATACACAGTGCATCTCTTGATATATAATTTAGCCATAAACTGGTTGCAGAACAGTAGTAAAATAAACAGGGGGGAACGAAAAATACTTTCCTTTAATGCCTGCAAAGGCAAAAGAGGATTAAGTTGTTTTTTTTGTTTGTTTGTTTTTTTAATTACGTCAAATCAACAACATACATTTAATACCATTTCATTTGTAATTATTAGAAATGTTTAAAAAAAAAAAAAAAAAAAAAATTCACCATACCAACGATATCTCAGAAAAGTGTGTCACGTAATCATTTATCACGATATCGATATTCTATTGTTATATCGCCCAGCCCTATCACGGTATGTTTTCCCAATATGTAGGGTGCTCACGTACAGATAGCTGCCTAAACATCCCCACCTTCACTATGTGAACTGCAGGGTGTCAGTATACAGTAAAGTGAAACATACTTGCACACTTGTATGCTTACTTCTGAGTACAGTTTTTCACTTTTAGTTTCAGGCAAAAATGGACTAGTTCATGTCCAGGATTAACAGTGATGTACTCGATCTTTGACCGTATTTTGGTAGCACATCACAGTAACTCGATTGTTTTTCTAACCAGTGTGCTTCCTTTTTCATTGTTCCTATTGAAGTAACGGGTACACAAAGTTCCAGTTTGGTGTTAAATACATGGTTTCCTGTCCAAATAATTTGTGACAGCATGTTGGCGTATAATTGTTTTGTCTGATCAAAAGTCAAGGCTCAGGAATGGAATAAAATATCCGTCGGTTTTCTCTGAGCAGAAAACAATATTTTAATGTATTTGAACGTCTCTGATCTTGCGTTTTAACTCGATCCATTCATAAAGCAGGTTGAACGAAACGGAAAAGCGTTTACATGGGCTGTATGTGGGCCTAATATGATAAAATGGTAGGTTTGGAAAGCTATTGGACTTGGCAGCTGTGTTTGTACACATGTTCTTATCAATACAAACACGTGCACACGCGCACACACACATGGGCTATGGGCTTTTACTATTTATGCTTCAGCCTATAGCCTTCAATAATTTATCACATATTGTTATTATAATAAATCCGAATACAGTGTTACACATTATCACTCGAGTTGCCTGCGCATTCCCTGCTTTAATGCATAGACATTACATTTTACATTTATGGTATTTGGCAGAAGCCCTTATCTAGAGTGACTCTCATTCATACACCTGAGCAATTGAGGGTTAAGGGCCTTGCTCAAGGGCCCAACAGTGGCAGCTTGGTGGTGCTGGGGTTTGAACTTCTGATCAGTAGACCAATGCCTTAACCATTGAGTTACCACTTCCCTAGATATGCTAGCTGGCTACGTGCTATCCCTTGTCTGAATAAGCTACAAACATACTGTATCAAAGTTTTATGTTGAGAAAGCATGTACAGTAAGTTTAATTGAAGCCATGTACCATTATATTAGTAGTGGCTCATGACCATAGATTTTCGTGCAGCATGATGACATTAATAACGACATAGCCTCAAACAAAATTAAAGTTGAGAGGCTATCACACTTGTCTTGCTCTATAGGCTACTATTGGGTGAATTTTTAAAGTAACCCCGTGATAGGTAGTTGAGAGACGAAAGCATATAGTGATCCAGCATAGCGGCTAGTGGTTTTAGATGTACATTTGATTAGCTGTGTTTGATACAGCAGGTGTGTGTCCCATGCGCAAGATGGTCACAGAAGAGTTTATATTAACCAGCGTTGCCAACTTTCAGCAAAATTTCCATCCCATCTACATTTGACGGTTTACGTACAAGACCACGCAAAACACCTGAAACTAGCCCCAAAATGCAGACATTATTAAATATCCTTTGTGTGGGGAAACAAGGTCACCATGGTCCCACTCCATTTTCCCTCTTAACCCTCTCCCAATCTTTCAAAATATTTTTGCAGAAATGGGTTTGTACACCAGAAACAGTGTGTGCACTTACGCTTTGCAGAATTCATTTTGTTTATTTGATTTAAAATAAGATGTTGGTAGTTTCAGAATACTTTTAAACTAGCCCAAGGTTACATAAAAAAAAAAAATTATGCGAGCGTGGTAACCCTGTCCTGTTGGCTGCTCTTCGTCCTCTGAAAATGTTAATAATAGAGCAAGCATGGGGCAGCATGATTCATGCCCCAATGGGCCTCTGTTAACACTTGTTGCGTAACTCTGTGAAGCTGCTGTCTCCTCGATTGCACAACAGCTAGAAATATCAGCAAATCAACAGAACCTTGGATTATATCTATCAAATAGTTGGTCACTAAAAAGAGGTCATTAGTATTTCAACGAAATTTAAAATGTATGCAGTTGTGAATAAGGACTTCATGAAGATTAGCGTTTATTGAACAGGTGATACACTGTATATGGAGCAGCTCTGCCCCATCTGCCGCTGTGGATGAGCCACCACTATATTATGTTGTAGAGCATGTGTAAAATCCTTTTATCCATCTTGTGTACCGCTTATCCTACACAGGGTTGTGGGGAGCCTGGAGCCTATCCCAGGGTTCACACATTCACACACTACTGACAAAATGCCAGTCAGCCTACAACACACGTCTCTGGACTGGGGAGGAAACCGGAGTACCCAGTTAAAGCCCCCAAAGCATGGGGAGAACATGCGAACTCCGCTCGCGCACACACACAGGGCAGAGGTGGGAATCGAACCCCCAACCCTGGAGGTGCAAGGCAAATGTGCTAACCACTAAGCCACTGCGTGTAAAATCATGCTGTTGATGCAAAAACATTAAGGACTTTGGAGGTAAGACATCAATAATAAGCTAGTGGACAACATGGAATGGAGGAGAAAAACATTATTAGCCATTAACAGAGATTTCACATTGAAGTTTCTGTTCCAGATTTGTGGTTTCCTGTTTGTGGTTTCTTTACCAAGCAAATTACTATTTTGTTTCCGAGTTTCGATTTTGTTCCCTGGTTACATTACTGTTGTTTCAGTTCTGTTTGGTTTTACACAGATACATAAAGCTATTGCCTGTCGCTGGAACTCTCCTCTTCGTAATGAGTAACGCAAGAGGTGGACGTGGCATTTCTGCACCTTACTCGAAATCTGGAAAAGCAGCTATTAAGCACAAGCGAAGTGCAAAAATAAGCACTTTTAATGCGCGGCAGATCTTGCATTTTGTACACGGGGCTGAATATTCCCAGATTCACACATAATCAGTTTAAGAACTCGGGCCTATAAGATGACTAGGTTTCCTGAGACCAAGCAACAAAGTTAAACTCCTCTCGCCCAACCTTAACTAGTAATCTCTAGCGTTTGGTCACTGCGGTGAGTGAATGTGCTGACACAATGTTCTGCTCTCCTGAGAGAAACGCTATCTCCAGCCCCCTGATGCCAGTTGGGAGCTCTGCCTGACCGTAAACATCCCAAGAACTGGAAAGGAGCCACTCAAATTAAATCAAAACACTTTTAATAGGCAGTTTATAGATGATCGCGAGAGTTGAGCTTGTTCTGTAAATAGGCATGCGTGTTGTGTAATGATGTTACGCCGTTCACTGGTGTTCCTGCTGTTAATTTAGACCTGTGACTGACTCTATCCAGCGCGAGGCAATATTCAATTCAATTCAATTCAATATTATTTGTATCGCACTTTTTACAATGGACATTGTCTCAAAGCAGCTTTTCAGAAACATATAAACACAGAATACAGATTTTAAGTGTGTGACTTTAACCCTATTGAGCAAGCCAGTGGCGACGGTGGCAAGGAAAAACTCCCTAAGATGATATGAGGAAGAAACCTTGAGAGGAACCAGACTCAGAAGTTAACCCGTCCTCATCTGGGTAACAACAGATAGTGGGAAAGTAAAGGAAAGTTCATTATGTTTTTACATCAAGTCTTTGTTAACTAGTCCACTGTTCGAATATCTTGTGTATCTGTGTATGAATAAGGTCTATGATCCTAATAATATAACAACTACACTAATGAATAGTATTCACTTTTCCGTTGTTTACAACTGTTTCATGGTCGGTTCACAGTTTTGTGCTGGCGATTGTAGAGAATAGGAGTCTCAAACGTGTGTTAACGTCAGTGAATTGCAAGGAGATGATGATTTTAAGTGGGCCTAGAGGACGTTTCCTAATGAATCACAGCGCCACCAAGTGGAACAGGAGACGTAACGCAGAGCTTTTATGTGCAGGTTTGAATTACAGCTTTTCTTTTAACTGTGTGCGATTGAGATGTTCCCGGAATTAGCATGGTGTAGGTTCTGCCCCCCTCTTGGTGGTGCTAATATAAAATTTCACACAAGCTATTAAGTTGGGAGGAATCTACACGGTGTCCCAAAAGACTCCATACATATAGGGGACCACGTAGGTCTCGCCTTCGTCTGTGGATGTTCGTAGATGTCCACTTCTCGGTCGGTCCGCGACACTTCCAGTCTTTTTGAATTTGTTAATAAGCTTGGCGACAGTGTCGTGTGTGTGTGTGTGTGTGTGTGTGTGTGTGACGTGCTCGACATGTTTCCTGTTTGAGCAACCTTTTAGTCAGCTTCCCGATCCAACCACGAGAATGATTTCAATATGTTATATATAATCTAAACTAAGTATGAAAAGTTTTTGGAAGACTTTTTGCTAAAAAGCATTAACTTCCCCTATGACACCTCATAGTAGCTATGATATTCAGTGTTGTGTGATAACGGATGTGTTGCAGGTGCTGGAGGACAACGATTACGGCCGCGCCGTAGACTGGTGGGGCCTGGGCGTGGTCATGTACGAGATGATGTGCGGCCGCCTGCCCTTCTATAACCAGGACCACGAGCGCCTGTTTGAGCTCATCCTTATGGAGGACATCCGCTTTCCCCGTACACTCGCACCTGAGGCTAAATCCCTGCTCTCCGGCCTTCTCAAGAAAGACCCCAAACAACGGTGAGCAGCTTCTCGCTTCACTCACAAGTCAGAAAAGTGTCTCGGACTTTTAGCATGTGTAATTTTGTACTCGATAAATATTTATTCTTCGTGGGAAGACTTACTACGTTTAATGCAGCGAGTACTCGCAGAAAAAAAAAAAAAAAGCACTGGCAACATGACCGTACTATTCCGTTAATGTTTGTGCTTTGTCCTTTAGGTTAGGAGGTGGGCCTGATGATGCGAAAGAAATCATGCAGCACAAGTTTTTCGCTGGAATTGTGTGGCAAGATGTTTATGAGAAAAAGGTAAAAAAATAAATCATTTTTAATGGTGATTGATGACTGATTGTTCTTGTTCCTGTACATCTTCATGTAACGTAATACGACCAGTTCTTTTAATAAGACTGGAGCATTTCTTTCATCGTTGAGCGTTCCAGTGTTAAAGTGAAACGCTACACCTGTAGACATGGATTCAGTGTGATCACACCCTCAGCTGTTGCTCACACTGTAAATAAGGGGTTGGTCTTATGCTAATCCCCTGTTTAAACCTACACCCATCTCTGTATATTTCACAGGGAGTGTTTTATCAACAAGAATTGTCAAGCGCAACATGAAAGCCTGATTTCTTAGTGTAGTGATAACAGTAAACACAAACAATTTCTGTTTTGGTCTTTCAGCTGATCCCTCCATTTAAGCCCCAGGTTACATCAGAAACGGATACAAGATATTTCGACGAGGAGTTCACCGCACAGACCATCACGATCACACCACCGGGAGAAGGTATTTATCTTAACAGTATGTGAAGCTGCAAGTACACTATTAGGTATTCATCTGATGTCTACTTTTTAAAATTATTTTTATTATTATTATTGTTTTTATTTTTTTTATTAATCTATCATTATTATTATTATTTTTTTTTTTCTTCTGTGTACTGCTTATTTTGTCTACAGCACTTTGAGAAGCTGCCTTTAAAGGCGCTCTATAAAATAAAGTTTTTTTATTTGTATAGTGTTTTTATCAATGGACATTGTCCGAAAGCAGCTTTACAGAAATATATCAATTCAGCATATAGATTTTAAATGTATGAATTTATCCCTAATGAGCAAGCCCGAGGTGACCAGTACGATCTTGATCTTGGCTTACTGTATATGTGGATTTTCTGGTGTTCTTCCCATGTCTGCGTGGGTTTCCTCCAGGTCCACTGGTTTCATCTCACCTGTCAATGGGTGGACTGGCTACGCTAAATTGCCCCAGGTGTGAATGAGTGTGTGAGTGTATGGCCCTGTTTACACTAGTGCGTTTTCGGTTTAAAACGCATAACTTTTGCTACGGTTACACATGTCGTCTACACTACTCCAGCGTTTTCGACCCTCGAAGACCCCGTTTTAGTTTGAAAATTCCGGGCTCGCGTTTCAGTGTAAACAGACCAACCGAAGGCTTTTTGAAAACTTCCTGTTTACACTTGTACGCGCATGCCCAGTGTGCATGAATGGTCATGTGGCATGCGTATTCGATCGTATAGTGTGGACGGAGATCGTTTCTGAAACACGGCGGAAACGCCAGTTTGGACAAGGATCATTTTCATTTTAAAACAAAAACGCACTAGTGTAAACGGGGCCTATTCCTGCCTTAAGGCTTCGGACCCACTGCGACCCTGACCAGGATAAAGCTGTTACTGAATATGAATGAATGTACAATGCAGAGTTTCCGTTAGCCGGTAAAGACCGTTTTTTGACCGTCTGATAAATGTCCGGTAAAAATATTAACACAAAGCAGATGTTAGACAAAGTACATTCTCAATTACACACCCATTTGCGCAAAAAAAAAAAAAAAAAAAATCATGTTTCTCTCCATTTTTACTTTCGCTTTTCAGCGGACCCGTTCAACAACACACACGTCTCTGTGTTCGTTGTCTCTCTCTCTCTCTCTCTCTCTCTCTCTCTCTCTCTCTCACTCGCTCTCTCACTCGCTCTGAAAGCACAAACAGACACACACAAGTAAACTTGGGCGCTCGACCACGCACGTGCCACCACAGTCGCATATACTCTGCATAGACCAAAATATTACAGTGCAAAATAAACACTGAAATGAGATGACCGGATATTTTCCAGTTGAAACTTTATCACTCCTGGACACATTGGTCAGTACCAAAATTTCTCAGCAGAAACCCTGATACACCGGGACAATAGCATTCACTGTACTAGTCTGTTGGCCATTTCGCATCTCACGGATTTCACCATGTTCAAGATTTTGGAGATTAGAGATTCCTTAAACAGATTTTTAGTTGCGGTAAAGTCCTTTTCTTTCGGTTATATTTTTGAGCAAGCACAAACTGTTTCCTTTTTGTTTACGTCTGATTATTTTTAATAATTAACTAGGTCTGAGCTTTAGAACTTTTAGGGTTTTACGTGAACGAGCTTTTGTTCAGAGGGATAGGAATTAGAAAAGACCACGATGGATAGAGATTTCGCTGAGAGAGCGTCGCCCCCTGCTGGAAATGTGCATATTAACCCCCAAAATAAGTGTAACCACAAAAAGTACCACAACATAGACATGTGACATATCAAAACACTCGAATCAATGAGGAGAATTGCACTATGCGTAATCTAGTGATTCGGCACCCTAGTTATCTGATCAACTCTACAAGTATTGGCACCCTGTCTGTCTGTCTAATCAATTCTATCCAGCTGCACATTACCTTCAGATTTCAAACTGATAACTATTTTACACTTTCAGACTGTCAAGCCAACATCAAAATTTGTCATGACGAACTTTCCCCATCTAGTTCTAATATCGTTTCTATAGTAACAGCTTATCCAATTGTATTGCCGGATGATCTACATAATCTTAGGTTATGGATTAAAAAAAAAATGGTGGTGTTTAGCAATCAAAAATGCATAGTTATGCTTTTTTTTTTATGTAGTGAAGGTTTCTGGAAGTAGTTTTGGGCGTCAGCGCTTTGTAACAGTCAGTACATTTTCAGGACAGAGGACTTTGCACTTTCCAGTTTCTCTTCATCTTCTTAACTTCAGCAGAGGCAAAACAAAGGAGCTGGTTAGGGAATGATTGTTTATAGTGGATATAATATACGTAATAACAGGAACTAACTTGTTATTGACTTCCACAACATTAACTGTAACTTTAAATGGTTAAAACGCATGACATGTCGTTCGTTAATAAACTAAACATTATTAAACATTTTTATACAAATAGTTATTGTACTACATTTCATTCAGCGGACGCTTTTATCCAAAGCGACTTACAAATGAGGAAATACAAGCAAAGCGAACTATCAAGCGGAGAACAATACAAGTAGTGCTACCATACAAGATTTATAATTGAGTTCTAGAAAAGCAGAGTGCACAGAGTCGAGGTGTAAGAGCCAGAGTACGTTTTTTTTTTTTTGTTAGTTTGTTTGTTTGTTTGTTTGTTTTTTTTAATATAAGTAATGTGGGGGCTGGAATTTTAAGTGTTCACGGAAGAGATGGGTCTTTAGCTGTTTTTTGAAGATGGTGAGAGATTCTGCGGTCCGGATTGAGGTTGGAAGTTCATTCCACCACCAAGGAACAGTTAGTTTAAGGTTCTGGAAAGGGACCTTGAGCCACGCTGAGTGGGCACTATTAAGTGTCGGTCGTTAACCGAGCGCAGATTGCGTGAGGGAGCGTAAACCTCAAGGAGAGGGTTGAGGTAGGGGGATGCTGTTCCAGACAAGGTCTTGCACGTGAGCATCAAGGCCTAGAATTTGATGCGGGCGGCTACAGGAAGCCAGTGGACGGAGATGAAGAGGGGTGTGACATGGGTTCTTTTGGGCTGGTTGAAGACGAGGCACGCTACTGCATTCTGATCTCAATCACATATACTAGATCACAATCACACATTCGGTAAAAAGTCCCAAAGGTATACGGGCCTGTAGCCATCTGCTAAATGTAGTTATACTATTGATATTGCCACCTCTGAGTTCTTTTAAACGGCTTTTGCAGACGGTGTAAAGAGTGTTGTAAGTGCTTTTCTTGGATTTATTAATTTTTCTCTATGGGTAATTGCCTATCACTATCTTCTGTGATTTATCTCTGTGTGAAAGTCTATGTGCTGCCATCTTGACCAGGTCTCCCTGGAAGAAGAGATTGTGACATCTCAATACTATCTTCCTGGTTAAATAAAGAATAAATCAATAAATTGTTGGCGAAATTGCTGTGGTATAGTAGGAGTAAAGGGCTTCGGCACATGTTGTTGTAGGGAAATAATCCACTTCGAGGTGGGAACAGGTACTCCGTTATGCATCAGGTCTGAACTTGAATATTAAAAAAGGAATTAATATTCTGTCATTCTCTCTCTCTCTCTAGATGAAAACATGGAGCCGTTCGACAGCGAGAGGAGACCCCACTTCCCCAAGTTCTCCTACTCTGCCAGTGGAACCTGTTAGACAACCCTTTTCCCCCCCATATCAGCCACCGCGCCACTGAGTCCAGCGCCCTCTGCCAGGTGCTTCGGGTAGCTGTTGCTCTTTTGCACCACTGACCAACGACACATTTTCCCCCTACAACACACAACCTGGCCCAAGTGCACAGGCAGCCTTCTCCTGGATTTCATCCGCTTCAGATTGTGGCCCTCTCACCATTTTGGTTTGCTTTACATTTCATAATATTGTGAACGACAAACATCAAACTTCTAGCAATTTTATGTTTCCTTTGTGGCCTTCTAATGATTATTTTATTTTTTATTTTTCTGACTATATGAGAAGGAAAACACACACACACACACACACACACAAAATGAGTGCATCAACTGATAGGTTTTATAACCAAGTCAGATATTTACAGTAGAGTTAATGAAATGCCAAATATACTCGTTTTACTTGTATTAAAAAAATAAAAAAATTTAAAAAAAAAGAAGACGACCAATCATTTGGACCAACTGAAACGTTTCTACATTTTTATACACTGAAAGACTGAATTCAAGGGGAGGGGGGATTGGGGGGTGTAAGTGTTATGCAACATTTCAGTTAAGCAGAACCTTGCCTCGCCTGTATGAATCTCAGTTCACGTCTAGATGTCTGGACTGGAATTGCTTTGGCCCAACTGCTTTAGGCTAAAATTTACCCTGCATTTATAATCATTTGTACTAAATGTGCAATACTGTAGCAAAATAATAGCTAGATTGTAGTACCATGGTTAAAGTTTGAAACAAAGCCAATTCAGTCTTTAGGAACTGATTTTTTTTTTTTTTTTTTTTTTTTTTTTTTTCTTTAGTCCTTGAAGCAGTCAGGAGTTGTTCTCATTTTAATAACTTAAAAATGCACAGATACATCCAACTATTCTGGACTTGAACGTTATCCCACATGCCATATGTTTTAATAATCTTGTTGTCTGGGTACTTCTCTTCCATTCTTCTTTCTTTCTGTTTTTTTTTTTTTTTTCCTACTTCCTTGTTTGGTTGTTTTTCTGTATTAAGTGCATTATTTGCAGTGCACATTGCACAGCCTCAGTGAGGTACTACAGCTAGAACTACTCTAACAACTTTAGGGACTTTCTTACAAGTTTGGCTTTGAATCCAAGGGACCTGAGTGACGGAACCAGCTTGCGATCTTTTGGACTGTCGTTGTTTTTTTTGTTTTTGTTTGTTTGTTTTTTTGGGGTTTTTTTTTTTTTTAATCTGGATGTGTTCAATATTTATATATATATATATAAAAAACCAGCAGATTGACTGTGCTCTTCCCTGCTTCAAATGTTGTTCATTTCGGCATTACTCACACCGTAGAGGAGCTACACGTAAAAACGAAACACGTCGTGGTGCTTTAGCTCGCGAAGTCGGCCGTTGTTTACAAACTAAAGCCGTCGAGAGTATTCGAGCCTGCGTATTTGCTTACCGTGTTTGAGGCATTTCCAACATTAAACGCAGCCAGAATTTTCATGGTTTCACTGGCTCTCGCACCGAGCGTGCTGATTTAGAAAGAGCTACGAAACGAGCTACAATCATACAACATTCAGAGTGTAATTTAATTTGATTTATGAAGTCTATAATAATGAATGAATAGAAACCTTACCTGGAGCTCCTTTTGTACGCTCGAAGGTGACACGAACCAGCACATCTCTCTATTAATCTATTGCAAGGTGTAAATACCGTGAAATTGTTTCCGGATACAATCCAGTACAGTGCATGTACAGATACTGAAATGAGACTTGTACAGTTATAGAATCTGTTAAGCTAAGCATCATGAACATGTTTTTGAAAGTGACTTTTTTTTTTTATCGTCACAATTTTTAAGTGCATTACAGTGTTGAGATTTCACGTAGTAATCATCTGGCTAAACGTCAACATGAGTAATTGAATGTAAATGCTTCCCCCCCTTTTACTTTTTTTATTTTTTAACCTTAACTTTCTTTTCTGTTTAAAGAAGCGATGAGTGACTTTGTTGCATATAACTGGTCCCCATGCCTATTTTACCACGATATAAAGACGGGTAGTGACCGGCATGTGACCACACCACAGAAAAGAATGAAACGTGATCTTGTTTATTCCCACCTTCTAACATTCCACATTTTATGTATTACGTATAAATCTACTTATGGCTTCTTTAAGACCCAATTGTTACATATGCATATGTTTTCCTCATACTGCTATCTTTTTTTTTTTGTTGTTGTTTTAAATGGGGAGATATTTTGCTTTTTAGCTGCCTTTCCTCAACTCTCTAAGACACAAACTTTAGTATACGAATAATATAAACTTTGTACACACATCTGTTTATATATGGCTTCAATTTTTCTGTGGAATTGAACAAATTAAAAAAAATAAAAAAGACGTTTTGGCTAAAAGTGTTGATTGATCATTGCTGGGCACAGGGGACACCTCAGGACGAGTATAGGAATAAGACTGTGATCTGATTTTGGATTTACACGAAGTCTGCACTACTGGATTCTACAGCAGGTTAGGCCTGATTGTTCTACTATTATCAAAACTATTAAAATGATTATATATCACAACACTGTTGAATTCTTGAATCTGATTGGTCAGAAGGAGTTGATTTAAAGTTCTCTAAAAGCAAAATGTGACTGTAGTTCTCCTGCGAGGAAATCACAGCTTTATATTAATGTGCTTGTTCTAATATGTTACTGTATCTATAGTAACTCGCAGTGATTAATCACCAACCCTCTTCTACTAGTAACTGGTTTACTGACCATGGTATTACTGTGCTTGATTGGCCAGCCAACTCGCCTGACCTGAACCCCAGAGAGAATCTGTGAGAGACACCAGACCCAACAATACAGACGAGCTGAAGGCCGCTATCAAAGCAACCTGGGCTTCCAGAACAAACACCTCAGCAGTAGCATAAGGAGCCCTGACCAAGTATTGAGTGCATAAATGAACATACTTTTCAGAAGGTCGACATTTCTGTATTATAAATTCTTTATTTTAATATTCTGAGATACTGGATTTTTGATTTCCATGAGCTGTAAATCATCAAGATTAAAACAAACAAAAAGCTTGAAATATTTCACTTTATGTGTAATGAATCTAGAATATATGAAAGTTCCACTTTTTGAATTAAATTACGGGTGGAAAAAAACAACTTTTACACGATATTCAAATGTTTTGAGATGCACCTGTGCAGTACATCAGCCTAACATTTATCACAATACTGAATCTCACTGCTAACATGTCACCACGTTATTATTCGACCTCACCTGTGACCTCTGCTTCGGTCACCTGACCTGACAAAATAACACATTGGTGCATGCCACATGAATATTGAGGGAAAACATTTATGGCTTAGTTAAGTATTATTACCATTGTTGTTGACTCTACACATTAGCAATTGAGAAAATATTTTAAGTGATTTACACTTTGAGTTGATGTAAAGTAGCTCCTAATGTCCACTCGTGTGTGTGTGTGTGTGTGTGTGTGTGTGTGTGTGTGTGTGTGTGTTTGGCAACTAGGCTAATTTGGTGATATGCTGAGTCAGGATGGCAGCTTGTGTATCAGAAATTGGAGCTAGGGATAGCTGCAGGTTGGAGAAAATGGGCGTATCTAAAGGTAGGGGCGTGTCTAAAGGTTCCTCATTGGTGAAATGAGCTTTTTGCTTGGAACTGCATTGGCCAATCAGCATTAACCACATAGATATGTCATTTTCTTTAGACTGGAAGAAGGTGGAAGTGGTGTGATATTACAGTAGCTGGTTAAAATACAAACAATTCATGTATTGCTTCATTTGTGTTATCTGCTGCTTTAGAATTATTTTAGGCATACACGTTACAGTTGCATTGAAGTGTTCAAAGTTGAAAATTTGTATAGTTTGTGCAACTGATGTTTTCAGACTATGTGAAATGATAATTTAATAAATGTTTTTGCTAAACTGTTTAATGCCGATTAATAGAAGGTTAATAAATAATTCTTAGTCACCTAGAAGCAGCAGTTTACCTTCGAATAATTCTGTTCTTCATGTTGCAATGTTTTATGATCAACGCTTCCAGTATTTCCACTGCTTTATTACTTCAGACAAAACTTTCATGTTTTTAGTTTGCATGCACTTGCAGTGAAATTACAGAGAAACATACAGTTGAAAATCATAGTTGTATTACAAGTTAAACAGTAGAATTGCTACTTCTAGGACTGATATGTTTTTGCTATCATGTGCAGTCAATACAATGGTAATAGACAAGAAAGTAAATTTCAAACTTATGAACTTTTATTAGTTCATGATTATTTATGATCCTCATCAATGGTGCCCCGAATGAACAGCTGGTACACCAAGACCAAAACAAACACTCGCTGGTGATGACGTCAGTAACCCGCGGCCATGCTGTCTCGGCTGACAGAAAGAAGTTCAGAAGATACATTTATATTGAATGTTTTTATTGTCATTATCGTCATTCTTACAGTCAATGAAGGGAAATAAGCTTAGGCACAGTGACTACAAGGTACACACCCGTTGTCTATGTCGGACTTGTCACTTCCTGTTAATAAACCTGTTGGCTAATAACGTTTAAGCTTAAGGCCCGCCTTTCAGTGGAACAGACAGCTTTCGCAACCAATTGAAAAGACCTTTAGACACGCCCATACCTTTCGACACGTCCGTTACTTCGACCTGCAGAGACCAATTGAAAAGACCTTTAGACACGCCCGTCACTCCGACCTGCAGCGACCAATTGAAAAGACCTTTAGACACGCCCATACCTTTCGACACGCCCATTACTCCGACCTGCAGCGACCAATTGAAAAGACCTTTACACACACCCATGCCTTTCGACACGTCCGTTACTCCGACCTGCAGCGACCAATTGAAAAGACCTTTAGACACGCCCATACCTTTCGACACGCCCATTACTCCGACCTG
>JANDJT010000228.1:9704090-9715834 GCA_024331685.1 Stegophilus panzeri
ACTCAACACACAGCCATTAATGTCTAAACCGCTGGCAACAAAAGTGAGTACACCCCTAAGTGAAAATGTCCAAACTGTATTATCCAAACTGTCCAAAATGTCCAAACTATATTACATTTTATACATGGGGAAAAAAAAGCACAGAATTAAACTACAGTGCTAAATGAATAATATATATTCTGGTGTGTCTGTGTGTATTGGGTTTTTTCAGTCTTATATAATTGGACAAACAGTTGTGTAAAGATTTAGCCATAAGTTTATATTTGTAACACTCAGTTTGTGGATTTTATTTTAAATAAATGAAAAAATGGTACTGGGAGTTTGCCCCCTCCCCACCCCCCAATCCGATTAATCTGAAAATAATAATAATTATAATTGGCCAACTAATCGATTATGAAAATAATCGTTAGTTGCAGTCCTAGTATTTACTAAGCTAGAAAATCCAGAAGACTGTTACGTATGTCAGACCTTTATGTATGTTTGATGGGTACTTGAGAGGTTTTTACAAGTCAAACACTAACTGTGATAGACAAACCAGTTAGTGTTGGTACTTAATAATTGTCTAGAATAGTACATAAGTACGTGATTTGAGATACAATGCAAGTTTATTTAGCAGAGACAGATGGACATGGAAATTTTCTGTTTTTACTGTAGAATTCCTGTGCTACTGCATCGTGTCAGGTTAGTGGGGGGATAAATGGCACGCGCACTCTTCATTCAGATGTGGCTTGACTGAATGTGGTGATTTTCAAAATCATTTTCATAATTTCAGCGAAATGTCTAATATTAAATTTATAAAATAAATGAATAAAACAAAAGAGGAAATTGTTAATATCTGTCATGACCTCATGTGTAAATCAAGTGACCCCAGGTGGGACTGCGAACCCTAGTTTGGGAACCCCTTTTTTTGTTTTTTTGTTTTTTAAATTAATGTAAAAAAAAACAGTTTCAATCCCAACAGTAGGGGGCGCAAATGCTCCCATTTACAACCTCTGTAAAATCTCCTTTGTGGACTGATTTTAGTAGCTCTTTGTGCTCAAATTTATGAGATTGACTGGTCTGGTGTCCAGGGTTACCAAAAACAACTCGGTGGTCAATACGATATGCCCCAAAACCAGCAATGTGCAAAACCATATTCCACTCATTCCCCCTAACTAGACATTTTAGCAAAGCAACTAAAACTGTTTCTGTAAAACTTCTTATACAAATATATTGAAATGGTTTTTCATATCAACACACACAGACACACCAATCAGCCATAAAATTAAAGCCACCTGCATAATATTGTGTAGATCATTCTTCTGCCACTTAAACCGCTCTGACACGTCGACTCATGGACTCAACAAGACCTCTGAAGGTGTGCTGTGGTATCTGGCACCTAGACATTAGCAGCAGATCCTTCAAGTCCTGTCAGTTGCTAGGTGGGGCCTCCATGGATCAGACTTGTTTGTCCAGCACATCCCACAAATGCTTGATGGGATTGCGATCAGGTGAATTTGGAGGCCAAGTCAACACCTTGAACTTTGTCATGTTCCTCAAACAGTTCCTGAACAATTTTTGCAGCGTGGCAGGGGGCATTATCCTCCTGAAAGAGGCCACTGCCATTAGGGAATACCGTTACCATGAGGGGGTGTATTTGGTCTGCAACAATGTAACGATAATGCACACTGCAAAAATTGTTCAGGAACGGTTTGAGGAACATAACAAAGGTGTTGACTTGGTCTCCAAATTCCCCAGATTTCAATCCGATCGAGCATCTGTGGCATGTGCTGGACGAACAAGTCCGATCCATGGAGGCTCCATCTCGCAACTTACAGGACTTAAAGGATCTGTTGCCAACATCTTGGTTCCAGATACCACAGCACCTCTTCAGAGGTCTTGCGGAGTCCACTCCTTGACGTGTCAGAGTTGGTACCACAAGAGGGACCTACACAATATTAGGCAGGTGGTTTTAATGTTATGGATGATCGGTGTGTGTCACACTGAGTTGAAAAAGGCAAATCCCACTGAGTCATGCTGATGCAACTGTCTTTGTTAGATGGACACCATCATGAGGATGGAACACAAAGCGACTCTGAAGATCCTGTCTCAAATCCTCAGGACCTCTCAAGAGAGCTCACCCCCCAACAACTTTTCACTCCTCCAGAGAGAGAGGAACCTCCCATGACCTCCACACCACGTTGTCAAACTCAGCTTAAAAAGGACCCCCAGCAAGCTTTTGTCATCAATTTCCTTGATAATGAGGTACGCAAGAGTCGCTCTCAGTCCTTTACTAATAGCGTGTCTCCAGCGGAATTCCACATGGCCCTTAAAAGAAGAACAGAGAAGACAAAAGGAGCTGTTCAATCTGGAGAGAGTTTAACCTCCTCAGCTGTACAGAACACACCCACTCAGAGGTTCACTGTTCCTCTCAAAGGTTCTGATGGTCCTCAGAGGGCTGGATCGCTGAGAAGAGAGAAGAGTGATATTCTTGGCAGTACTTCAAACTTTTCTTCTCGCTCAGCGTCCTCGAGACCATTTGGAAGCGTGGGTCGCAAGTCCAGAGTGGCACTAGATTTTCTCACTGGCACAGAGTTTCTCACGGTGTCAAAACCCAGTTCCACAGATAAGTCAGAGAAGTCTCCATCCTCTACACACTCAAAGGCTTCCAGCATTATTTCAGCAGTAGCAGATAATTCTACCCAGTCTCAACCCTCAGCCATGTATCAGACTCATGTCTTATCACCTTCCCAACAGCTAGAACCGTCAACACCACTACTTACATCCATATCTACCAGTTGCGCAGATGGGAAGACCCCTAAAGGTCCCAGGCAAGAAGAGGACGACACCTTGAGTGATGCTGGCACCTACACCATTGAGACAGAGGGACCTGATAAAGAGGTGGAGGAGGCACGAAACCTGATTGATCAGGTATGTTCCTTTTTGAATCCACTGGTTAGTCTGATGTGTGACCCTAGTCGTGTCCCCCCCCCGTCCCCCCCCCAAACATTTCTCAGCTTACAAGGTGAGACCGTTATGGTAAAATTTTTACTGTCAAAACCTGAGCACATATTTTGCTCACAAACAATTTCTTCAGCTCTGATGCAAAAATGCATGTGCGCTCTCATGTTTCCCCTGCTTGTGGATTTGCTTATGTCAAATCAATAATGCTCATTTACCATCCTGTGCTCTCGTACTTGCATTTCCTTCTTCTTGGCCTTAGACTTTCAGTGCAACAAACCTGCCCAAAGTTATTGACCAAGCAGAATGGGTTACATTGACATTGTTACTCTGACGCCATGTTGGTAATGTTTCCAGACAATTACAGTGTTAAATAACACATTAATTTATTTATTTAGATCTTGCCCAAGTTTCCAAGCTAAGTGATTTTATTTAATGAATAGCTAATTTCTTAATTTGATTAGCATGTTATACATAACTGGAGATAATATCTTGCCAGTAGACATGCATGTTTAATATTACAATTTTTAAAAATTTATATAGCGCTTTAAACAATGGGCATTGTCGCACAGCAGCTTTACAAAAACCCGGATATAGATTCAGTCTCATAATGAGCAATGACTTGCTGAAATGACACGAGGAAGAAACCTTGAGAGGAACCAGACTCAAAAGGGAACCCATCCTCTTCCTCATCTGTATGCTATAAAGTCAAGCGGTACTGAGTGTGTTGAAATGATCTTCAGTACAAGCATGTGAGAGATTTTCGCTAGTATCGTCCGTTGTGGTTCAGGATGAACGTTTCACATGTTTTTCTTAAATACAAACATGATTGCATGAAAATTTATTCATGGATTTCTTCAGAGTATTCAGGTGATGGTGCCTTTTCAGTTTCAGAGTAGACTTTTAAACACTTAACATTAAAAACCTACAGATAGAATCTACAAATAATTAAAAGGTCTACAAGGCCATTGATATTTAGCTCAAATCCGCTTGTTGTATTTTTATTTATTTTTCTTTTTCTTTTTTTTTCTCAAATATCAAATAATTTATTTGGCGTTTTTGCAGACAGCTGGCACTAGTTCTAGTTCTGAAACAAATCTGAGGGCAAAGATGTCTGCAGTGTAACCCATTTAAATCTAAATCATATTTGACTTATGTTATTATCCATCAAAGTTATGTCAAATTATACATTTTGTTCTGCCCGTCAAACCTTTTGCCAGCCCATGGCAGCTCACACATTCTTTGTTCCTGACAGGTGTTTGGTGTTCTTGAGTGCCCTGAGTACAGCACTCAGCCTTCAGGAGCATCAGTGTATAGATCTGTAGAGGGTGACAGGGAGGCCCAGGATAGCCTTCCAGTTAGTGAGAATAATCTTGGCCCAACATTGGGTCATAATCCAGGCTATAGGGACCCAGCCACAGGTCCAGCACAGGTAACATTACACCTGGGCTCTAAATATTAATTATATGGGTCGTCTGTCAAAAACCCAATCGGCCATTGGCTTAACTTTCCACTGATTTTTTTCCATGGTTCAAGGGGGCCAAGCATCTGTGAGGTATATTGATTGCCTCTGCATAGGACAAAGGATTTGCTCTGTTAAAATTGATATGTTTTCAACTTATACTTAATGTATTCAATCATTTGCTTCTTTTAGTTTTCCATTGGAGCTACTGTATACAACTAATGTTACAGTCTTAACTCGTTAACAGAAGTAATGCAATCCATGAGTCTTCATATGACTTTATATTGTCAAACCAACAATATTATAAAATAACAGTAATTTATCTATTTTAGGTTTAAAGTGGAATCTCCCTGAAAAAAACTTTCAGTTTTTACTGAGTGTGCACTTCTGGGAGTTATCCCATTAAAACAATAATTGCATGTGAAAGTGCAGAAACACCGACACATTTATTGAGAGTGGGGTTTTCAGTTAAAAAAAAACAACTTTAAACTTTTTCTGGTTACTTTGTAGAGGCAATGATCTGAGCTATATTCATTGGGTTTTTTCTTTTTCTTTTTTTCCTTTGCTTTTTTTTGTTAATGTTGAGGAAAGTTACAATATAAGTTACATCAAGGCATGATTATCATCTGATGCTTGGCCTCTGTTATTGCTTTTTTTGTAGCTGCATTTTCTTCTGGGATCCTCTCTGTAATTTGGTGTTAGTCTTTATTTCTTTCCTTCACATGGGTTATTTGGTGATGGGTTAGCTAAATAAGAGGAAAAATACTATCAGGTTGGCATCTTTTTTTTAAATGTATTTTTTTATTTATTTAATTATTATTTTTATTGACCATGTGTAGTGAACATGGTGATCTAAATCAGTATTACTTCAATATATAATAGCTTTGATTCCAACTAACACAGGCTGACGAACATTGACGCTAAATAAGAATCAGTTAGAAATGACCACGTTTTACTGGATCTGAATGTGTTGTGGCATCTATGTAGTCTTTTTTCCCTCCACTTCACAGGCAGCATCAATGGGATTGACTACTGGGAACTCTAAATGGGTTTCACGTTGGGCTAGTTTGGCTGACGGCTATTCAGATTCTAGTCCAATTTCAGGAAATCGACAATTTCAGGAAATCGACATTTCTACACAGATGGATCTTTCAGGTAGCAGCAAGACGTCCTTATTTTTGTTCATTTTTACTTCGGCACACTTTATTCAAAGCAATGATTTTAATCTTTTTTTTGTTTGTTTTTGTGTAGGAGTTGGACAAATTATCCCTCAGTCTATGCATAACCGAACCAACGACAGCACAGGGGCAGACGACAGCCAGATTTACAGAGCACGACGAATTCTACCTCAGTTGCCCACAAGAGGGGAGGGACAAATGCCCCCACCTAGTATTCATGTACAGCCAGAACCTTATGTGGAGAGGAACATACAAGGTTCACTGCAAAAAGATCATCAGAAACTGTATGTCACAGCTGATCTAGATCCTGACAGTCTGAGTGATGCTAGCAAGTCAGATGATGGTTCCATCATAGAGCTGGGTAGAAAAACTAGCACTGGAAAAGCAGAAAGGATTTGCACTGAGGATAAGGCTGACACATCATCTAAGCAAGATGTAATGGCAGACAAAATGCTAAAGGATCAAGATTGTACCACAAAGTTCTCTACAGCCACCATAACTAGACAGCACGGCAGCAGCCGCAAGTCCGGTGATTCCAGTGTTTCTCCGCCTGGAAAGGATGCCTCTACATGCACGGAAAACGCTGCGTCACTCATGAGACAAGAGAGCTTTACGAAACATCGGGCCAGTGACGACATTCACTTTATGAAATTGCCCAATATCTCAAGTCCAGAATCTAGCAATGATACAAATGCATTCAAAGGTGTGTGCAACCAAGACACTCAGTTTTATCTGAAAGAGACCGAGAATTCGCTCGCTGTTTTAGAGGCCAAACTCCAAGCGCAGAAGCACAACCGTGCTCCCTGCCCTCAGGAGGAGTCACTTTCTGGTGAGTCAGATGTAGACACATCCAGCACAGTTAGTCAGCGTAGTAGTAAAAATTCTGGCGCTTCTGCCCCTAAAAAGCCTTTGATCGTCAGTGAGCTACTGAAAGGGAAAAAAAGTGCTAGTCAGCGTGCTAAAGAGCAGAATTCGTCTGGAAATCTTCGGTCTCGGAAGTGCAGGGACATTTCAGCAGACAGTAACTATAAGGAATCAGGGAAGACCTCTCAGAGCTCCACCATGCATCAGTGGTCTGATGCTGTTTCAGACCAAGAGTCAGGCACCCAACCTGTTCGTAGAAAGTACACCATCCCCCTTCAGAACGAAAGCTCTAGGAGATCCCTCAAAGGCACAGTGACCCAAGCGCTAGCTCGTATTAACAGCTTTTCTGCGCCAAAGCCTACAAGGACATCCATGCTACGCCGTGCCCGCCTCGGCGACGCATCCGACAACGATGGTACAGAGACTGACCGTACATCTCAAAACTCAGACGCCAATTCGTCTTCCGCCAGAACCCAGGAGAGCAAAAAGCTTTCTCGACTGGACATATTGGCTCTACCCAGAAGGAGAACCAGCTCTTTCACTACACCCAGTGACACAGAGTCCTCAGCTGCTAGGACTGGCTTTTCCAACCGCTCAGAGGCAGAGTCTGGTTTCTCAGCACGTAAGGCTTCAGTACCTGACGTCAAGACTGGTACACCAAAGGGTTCTGGGACAACGGGCAGGCAACCAATCATCCGTGGGCGATCCAGCAGCGCAAAATATACCAGCAGTACAGACAGTGAGTATGACCTCACCATTTCACCTAATTATATATATTTTTTAAATATCAAAACAAAATGTTTTCATACCCTACACAAGTATGGTTTTATCTACTTTCATTTAAGTTTTTTGGGGAGTTTTCTATTTGGAAAAGGTACTGGGAACACTTCATTTTATGGAACACGTACAGGGTTAATGTATTTATTGTTATTTATATAATTACCCTCAATTCAGGACTTTGTGTAGGAGTCTTTATTCATGAATACCTGCGTTCCTACACAACAGTTTATTAAAGACTTGATATACAAATTATTGAGCATTTATTAATAACTTAAATTCACCTTTCATTTCTAGTTAGTGTCAAGCGACTGCAGTCACTGATACTTTAATATGTGCATCCATATTCTCCAGTAGAATATTAGTCGTCTATTAAAAAGTCAGTTTGCGTCCCATATTTTACACTACTTAGAAACTAAAAGTGTAAAAGATGTGAATGTAAGTTATGTTCACTAGTTTGTATAACAAGAATGTAATAAGTGTTTATTGCACATTATCACAACTAATAATGTCATTATTAGTCATTTCCATACAGCAGCTCTCCAGTTATGTAATAATACATGTATTTATGAATGAAGACCTTAAATAACCCCTTATGTTCCTTAAAATAGTGTTACCACGGTTTGAATCCTTTATACTACCGGATTAATAAAAAAATAAAAAATAATAAAGTCCCTGACCTAGTGATTTTGTGCTACTTCTTGTTTTGCTCAACTATTCGTTACTGGCCTTGTTTTGCACAACTAAGCCAATAATGAACAGATTTTTTAACCTTGTGCTCCAGTTTACTAATTGAATGGGGTTCTATCGCTGATTTAAGTTTGACATTAATACCAGCTAAAGTGCTACTTTCAGTGGACTGACATATAGTTGACAACTGACTGTGAGCACTTTGTGGTCATTTTAAACCCACTTTTTTCAGTGTAACCTGGCATTCTGACATTTGGGTGTCTTCTCATATATTTGGTCTCTTTCTTTTCCTTCTCCATCTGTGCCTTTCATTACTACTTCTACTTGCCTTGGTGTTTCTCTCTCTCTCTCCTTAATGAAACTCCCTGGGGCAAGGCTCCAGGAGACGTCAGAAGGGCTCAGACTACGCCTCCACTTCAGAGGATGAATATGAATCTAACTATAGCATGGCTAAACATAAACGCTCCCACCATTCAGGAGCCTTGCACAGCTCTAGAATCCAGACTCCTGACCAGGTTCAGCCTCCATCCAGAAGCAGAGACCCTGAAGGGGAGGGACACGAGAGTGACAATTTCCAGAACTGGACAACTCATAGTGCAGAGATTGCCAGGTAACAAAAGCTGGGATTCTTACACTTTATCAACCATTTTGACAGTTGATTGGTATTTGACATGACCGATGGATTACCCGATATTTCATCGAATTGAAGCTGCAGTACTGAACGTTTTCCTCTCTATCGCCATCTCTGTTGGAAACATAAAACTGCAAGTTACTTGCGGAGATATTTTTTCTTTACATGAGTTGTGCTTCGGCTCTGCGCCGATGAACATGATGGTATGGATGGCGATATGTATACGTGTGGGTTGGATTGAGGTATATGTGTGGGTTGTATGTTCGCTCCAATACTTGCCAGTGGAGGTGGAAGCGGACATGGTTTTCTTGGAGTAGAGGTGAGTTGCTCTCTTTCATTGTTAGCAGAATATAAGTGCAATTACCACATTGACCATAGCAAAAAAAGAAGAAAGAAAAAAAGCCCATAGGAAACTCGATACCTAACCTGAAACAAGCGAACAAGTGCGCTAATGATAGCTAGCTACCTATTGAGCCACTGAAATGTCTTGCCTGTTCAGCAGAAAGAAAAAAAAAACACATCTCTGCACAGTATTCTCTCTGCGAGAGTTTTCACCACCTCTCAAAAGCCATGCTGATATTGATTCTTGTTTTAGCACGGGCTCTGTTGTTTTACCTTTTAGAACTGTAGGCTCTAGGTTTCAGTCCGAGGTTTCTTGGTTTTGACAACAGCTGATTCCCCAGATGTCAACGCTGATTGTGTTTAGAACGGTCCAGATTCAAAGCAACTCTTGTAAGGACAAGCTACGTACACTCCACAATCCTCAGCCCCTACACACACGATATAGTAGCAGGCTCTTCTTATGTCTGTTTACGGATGTGACCAAAAGAAGTTCCGTACTGCAGCTTTAAATGAATGATATATTTATGATGTATTAAATTATTCATCTTAATTTAAATGCATAAATTACTCTGCCCTGTGATGCTGCAAGAGCATCTTTTGAAAAGATGTGGAGGTTGGTTTTACATGTCCTAGAAAAGGCATGCGTTAGCCCCACCCTTCCCGGTTGGTAGCTGTCGTGTGATAGAGGAGAGTTGAAATAGGATGAAATGGGGATTTAAAAAGCATTGTGCACAATTTATTAACATTTTGTGGCCTAAATACCAAAATATAGGTAGACAAATGAAATTAATTACATAAACACCAACACTTACTTGTGCTGTAACGGTGTACAATTTATTTACTTTAAACCATCTGTATTTATTTTGTGGTAGGCTGAGTCAGGACCTGGCTAAAGACCTGGCCATCCTGGCCCTGGAAATTCATAATGTTGCCGGCGATGGTGAAACTCCGAATACTGCCCCTGTTGATGCTGTGGAACCTGTATCTGCTGCATCTAGCTGCAAGGAGGTAACCTCTCACTTTTTCCTGTAGTCATTGTAGAATTGTTCTAGATAGTTCTTTAAGATGCTTTTGTTGTGTAATTGTTTTTCACTTTGTTTGTGTTGTCCCTTGTAAACCATGCTTTTATTAATGGCACTTCCTGGTTAAATACAAGAAATGGTCTAACATTTGTGTGTATTACATATAAATGCACCGATGTGTTGGCCGATAATCAGTATCAACCGATAAAGGCAATTTTTCACGCTATCGGCCAATAGTTTAAAAACATCCGATAATCAGGGTCGATTATATCCTGCCAATGAAAAGAGGGCGGGAAAACACAGATTTCCTGCTATATATAGATATATAATGTAATATATATCTCACCGTTTCCCAACCCTTTTTTCAATCACAGCACCCTTTGATAATTTTCAAAGATTTGTGGCACCCCACACAAACACTAATGCTAGACCGCGTTAGCTACATGAGGATGAAGTTGATGGTCCAGAAGCATCTGGAGCTTTTCTTTTAAGAAATCAGTCCATATTCTTTTGCACTGCACACGCATCGTCACACGCTAATTATTAGGATAAAACACACACATACGTTACGCATACTGACGTTGACGTGCTTCTGACAGGTCAGCGAGGGGGGGTCAAGGGGGAGGAAATTATTATTATTATTATTATTATTATTATTATTATTATTATGCATGTGTGTGTCTCTTATTATTTCTGTGTCATTATTTCAGACATCAGATATTTATCATATATTAAATGTTTTATACACATTTTAGCATTTTAGAAACATTTGAAGGATTTTTACCCGACACTCCTGCTCTCATCAGACAGGAAACACTGATGTGTATATCTATCTTGTGGTTTAATTGGCTTACAGTTACGGCAACAGATTCCTGAGACCAGCCTAAACTACTCTAAAGTTCTACAAAGTTCAGCTATGAACAGGAATCCTGACCAGACCGGTAGTGATAAAGGGCTCAAACACCAGAGCTGGAAACAGGAACAGGTATTTTAACTTTCTCAGACCATCGTTTTCCCCATGTCACTCTCTTTCTGTCCTTTTGTTCAACGTTCTCTGTCTGTGGGCATGCACTTCATTCTTTCTATTCGGTTTCAGGTCGCTCTGGATAATTCGATGCTGAATCCTGTCTCCCAACTTTCCATGGCTATCCGAGAAAACACTGAGCAACTGACTGAGAAGATCAAGTACGTTATAAGTTTGTGTTAAGCTTATAAGCGGGAATACAGTTTTAGCTTTTAGTTAAAATCTAGAAGCATAAAAGAGAGTATAGTGAGCATAATAAGTGTCCAAAAAATGTTATTCTGCTTATATCACAGCTTATACCTACGACGTCATCATAACCTTAAAAACTTACAGAGCCTGCCAGATCAGAGCACCTGCACCCCAACTGTATTTTTTATTTATTTATTTTTTTCCTCTTGTTTAAACCTTCAACAAGTTAACAGTTTACTCAGTTGTTGTTAAACAAGTACGGATTAACCACAAGGAACAACGTTTAATACCTATAGCTTACACTTACAAAGAGCCAGCGCTCTGCCGTCCGCCATTTTTGTTTCTGACCGATCTTCCATGCCAGTCCTGTTGCCTTATGGCAAAAGTTCTCAACCTTTTGTAACTAAAGCCTCCCCTACAGGGCTCTACAGTGCGACCATTTCACTCGCATTTGCGACTCAAAAGTACTCTGTGTGACTGTGAATAAATATTTATTTGCACCGGTGCGAGTGACCTGTTCGGAGTTGTATAATACAATCGGAATAAAGACTACAGGAAGTCCAAAATGCATCTACACCGAGCAACAGTTACTTTCACACTGCTTTTCATCTCCTCAGTCAACCGA
>JANDJT010000228.1:9715934-9727754 GCA_024331685.1 Stegophilus panzeri
TGTAACTACTTTGAACAAGAGAACTAGGCTGTAATAACGTGGACTATTTTACATGTAAAACATTTTGCGTTACATTCATCTTGTGTTCTAAAAACATTCGCATATGAATGATGTAAATTGGGACGAAGGGCGCGTCTCCTTATCCATGACATTGTTAAATCTCCGTCTCTCAGCCCCTCACTGAACAGAGCAGACTCAGAGAGAGGTGTGAGTGCAGCGGGAAAGCAAGACCTCGTGCTTGCAGGACAGTACTTTGGATAGTTGCTAACGTTTGTCGTTAGGCGCCTTTTTTGGGAGAGGGCTCTGAAAAGTCGCTAAGTTCGCAACACTGGTCTGCACTGACAGCTAGATAAAAGACAGGCTAAGCTCCGCCTCTCCTCAGCAAAACAAAAATGCAGAGTGCGAGGGAACGCGGGTTTTTCCATTCAGAGTACCCAAATTATGCCCCATCTGTGTTTTTGTTTGTTTTTTTGGAAACAATTTGCGACCCCTTCCAATCTCTCTTCAAGCCCCCCGGGTTGAGAACTACTGCCTTATGGGATATTGCAGTGTGCATCGCTTCCATACTGCAGAATCTCGGTAGAGGGCAGCAGGTCATCCGGGTATTTTCTCGCCTTTATGAATACTGAGATTTCGGACATACTACCCCTTTGGCGTACTGCTTATCGCCAACTGTATAGTAGGGATATTCGGACACAGCCACGGTCATGCTGCTTTTTTTTTTGTCTACTATGAAAAGCTTTTAAAAACTCCACCCTGTGGAGAATGGTAAGCTGACAAATGCATCTCTTGTTGTCTTGGTGACGTTTAAATCATTCTCATTCTGTATGCTTTCAGGCTTTTGTTTCATAATAAGAAAGAGGTGTGGGAGGAAATAGAAACAGTGCTCGATGCTGATGATTCCCCACCTTTGGAAAGTCCAAACAAGGTTTGTTTATATATCTCTCTCTCTACTTGCTGGAGATGTTGCATGTTCCCTTACATTCTTAACACATTACTTCTCTATTTAGGAAATAATGTCTATTATCCGAGATCTCAGGGGAATCCAGAAGCGGTTAGAAGGTCAGTGAATCATGTTTGTCACTTCTCATTTTGGTGGTTTTCAAGCATGACTTGGACACTCAATTAAAGAGTGTAATATGTAAAGAATACAAGATAATGTGGAATGCTGTTTCATGACCGGTTGGGGTGATCAGAGGGTCGTTACCACCTTGAAGTGAATTATTTATTTACTTTTTTTTTTTTTTTTCTTTCTCTGATACAACAGCAGTTTGCCAGTGATTAAAATGTTTCATTTATAAAGGAACGATATGTCATGCTTTAATCTATTTATAATTACATTTAATGTTGCATAACATCCACGAGATAAGTTAGTTCCTGTTTTTAAACAGTTGTTGTCTCACCAGATTCACTTTTTTTCCTCTTAAAGTTAATAAGACAAAGAACAAATGCAGCTTGTGATGTTATTGAGAAACCAGAAAACACAAACTCCTCTGTCCTGAAGCCTTTCTTGTGTGACTGTTCCAATACCCTTGTGGCTCTTTCCTTAAATGTTAAATAAACAACGCCTAACAGAAAGCTTCACCATATCAGCAACTATACATTTTTTGATCTAAAATAACAAACAAATAACGTTTTTTGGTCTGCCGTACAAGTTCCTGTGTACGAGAATGTATTAGCATGAGCGCTTTAATATAAACTTATGATTGGAATTGCTGTCAGAGCTGTGGTGTTAAAGAAAACGACTCGACAGCTTCTGACTAACAGATTCGAGAATTCAACAGCACTTTTAGTATAAATCAAACATACCAAATTATTATTGGTTAATAGCAATATCATCCCCATCTGTTTCCTCTGCAGTCATCAACACAGTCATCGAGCCCAGTGGAAATGTCAATCTGGTCAAGTCTTCGCCTGTATTAAGCCACTCTTCAGCAGGTCTAAGCAGCTTCAGAGCTTCCTCCAGAGAGTGGAGAGCCACAGCTCCTCAGCGGGCTGCAGGATCCTCAGCCGGTGCTCGACGCTTTGGTAGGGGGAATGATGGTAGGGTTCTGTAGTATGGGAGTAAGGAAGTCCTTCGTCTCCTACTTTTCTGTATGCCATGTCTACTAAAGCTGCTCATTTATACACTAGTGACCAATGGTGTGAGAATCCATTTTTGACTTGGCCTTAAGACTGGGGTTCGGTATTAATGTGCGCATTTGCACTTGTGCGTGTGTATGTGCATGCCTGTGTGAGTGAAAGAGCACCTTTTGCACGACAGTACAAGACTGAGAATACAAAGCTGGTTATTGGGAGTACTAAGAGATTAGGTACAGGCACTTCGTATGTGGGTGTCGTACTTGTACTGTATAATATTTATAATGACACTGTATTTCAGTTGAATCATTGTGTTATTCCCCCAATGATTCATCTGAGATGGGAAAATAATTTAAAAAAGCCAAAACTTTACTGAGGGTGGTTTTTTGTTGTTGTTGTGTGGTTTTTTTTTTTTTGTTTTGTTTTTTTTTTATGACCAGATCATTAAAGAATGTATTATGTTGGATGTATTTGTTTTTCTTTATTACATTGTCACAAATAGTGAAGTATGCACTTTGATTCCTTTGATTTTTTTTCTGTTGAACAGTAGAAAGCCAGTCTGTGTAAATTCACTAAACCAAACCAGTTGAATTGTACTGTAATTTTGCCCTTCTCTTCTTGTCTGTAATGACTGTAGACCTTACAAGTTAAGCAGAATACCGGCCATTCCTTGTTCTTTGAATTATTGTGTGTCTGTTGGTTTTAAATATGAAAATATTTATATAGAGAATCGAAAGAAAGAATAAGACCATCACTTGTTAAATAATGCCAAAGTGTTAATGTACAATGGCAATATGCAATTCCAGCTGTGTCCAGCTGTGTTTCTATTTTAAAACGGAGTAAATCCGTGATCGGTTTCATTTTACTGAGAAATATGAAATCCATTGGGAAAGGGAAAGAGAAACTTACAAATAAAGGCAATAAGGAAACTATGCTACTATTATTTCTGTAGTGTCTTCTAGGAGCTGTCACTGATAGCAGCTTATGAATGTTTTTGTGATTTAAGACAAACGTGTAACAGCTCGCTTGGCCTTCTTTATAAGGTATGTGACGTCCAGTATGTATAAATGCTGAATGAGTTTGTATGGATTGATTTTTTTTTTTTTTGTTGTTTTGTTTTGTTTACACTGTCTGTGTGTGTGTGTCTTGTGTTCTGGTCCTGCGCTAAGATCAGACTGCTTTCACTTCCTTTTTATAGCGAAGAGAAGACGTTTCCTTTACAGAATGTATTTAAAACATTAATAGACACTGTTGGTTAAGATTTAGCCTGTACCCTGCAAAAGTGCACGCTGTTATCTGTGACCTGCTTTAATCTATCTAAATATGAAATGCATCATTAGTACGAGTTTTAAGAGAGATGGACGCTCTGACAAACAAAGCGGCTTCTTAAGGTTAAGTTTCCATCAGGCCTGACCACAGATTTGTTGAAACCTGATTTGTCAGGTACTGAAACTATCCATATTTAGAACGTGTCTTCGTCACAAAGCCAAAATACAGAAAAAAAACTTCTGACCACCTCAGACTGGTTGTGAATTTGTCATGCTAGCACTACATTTTCAAATTTATGCAATGGTTTGATGTAAAAGCCTTTCTGAGGCAGTGCTGTAAAAATGTAAGATCTTCATTGATCTTCGTGATCTACCTATGTTTTGTTTTTTTCCTTCTCAAAATTATTTTGTATATAATGTAAATCCGTGGATATTTTTTTTTTTCCAAATTAAACTGAAATCAAATTCATTTGTGCTTGAGTTTCCTAACTTGTATTACTTTATCATAGACTTTATCTGATAGTCTTATATGCAGTAAATTCACTTAGGGACTTTCAAGGGACTTTTTATTTATTTATTTATTTATTTATTTATTTCAATAAAATGAAATGAGGAGAGCCCACAAACAACTAGAACTCATGCAAAGCTGTTAAACTCTTTTTCTTGTGGTCTTTGGAAAGCCCAGAGAATTTGGTTGAATTTCCCAGATATTAAACACAAACATAAAGATATCCCATAGTAAAGAAAACCGTACGCGTATATGTTCGGTAAAATGTAGCTGTGTGAAACATGAACAATTGAACAAAATGTTTAAGGCATGTTATGGAGGGGTGTAAGATCTTAAATAACAAAAAAATGAGACAGGTGTATTTACCCCAAGTGCACTCTGGGTACATCTGATGAAAAGCAGAACTGAAAAGAGGAAGAGTAAGTAGTGGCTCTGGTGGCTGTAAATATTACACTGTTGCTTGTGACCGATTCACAGAAGAGAAAAGGCACGCCAGACATCTGCTGTTACCATGTACTCGTAAGTTTGCTGTTTATTTTTGTAGTAGTTAAAACTTATAAAAAGGTTGTTGTGGTGGTTGTTGTTGTTTTTTTTGTTTGTTTTTTTTAGATATTAAATATATTCTGATTAGGGTGACCTTTTAAATTCTGCAGATCCTGTGCGTCTACGTTTCAAGAGGTCCATGAATTGTCCTCTCCGTACAAATCTTTACATGACAATTATGTTCCCAATAAGCGGGTAAGGAGAGTATAATTTTTGGTTTCATCATTATCGTAGTGGATGATTTTTGTCTCGAATTTTTGTTTGGTTCCTATTTACTCTTACCTTTAGCTATGGTCATGTATTTTACAGGGCTTGAGTGGAACTAAAACATTGCTGTTGGCCACTGGATGTTTGATTATCCTAGGGGGCTTACTCGCCGTTGCTTTGCTAGAGGAGATGAAAAACGAGGAAAAGATTAACAGCACTGTGACTCAGAACACCACACATCAGCCAGAGCCACATGCTGAACAATGTGATGTTAGAGAGTGCAGGTGAGGTCATATTCCTGCAGAAATCATCAGGCGTGCTTTCTGGTGACGTTAAATCTTCAGCATGTAGTAAGCAAAGTGGAATGTCCACGGAAGGATTTTGTTCATCACTCATCAGGCCACTATACTGTACCAGATAAATACAGTCTGACATTTCATATTGCTTTTAATGCATTTACTGCAATCAAATCAAACAGGCTATTTCTCCATTGAGTGTATTTTTCCAGTTGGGGTCTGTTCATGTTTTTTTTTTTTTTAAATTATTATTCTTTATTCAAATGTGACTTTCCTTTGGACAGGATTGATCTGGTTGAGACTATTCCTTTATGGATGGACTATGGAACCAATGCCTCTTTTCAAGTACCACTGTACAAGGCATGGAAAGACCTTCTGTCTACAGCAACCCAGCAAATCGATATAGCATCATTCTACTGGTCTCTTACTGGTGAAGACATCGGTGTCAAGTCCTCCACTGACCAGTTTGTGAGTAGTGACCCTGCTATATAGTGTCAGTCTCAGACTGGCTCAAATCTCGCTCATGGAAATTGAATTCATTATTGTAGTGTTGTAGGAAGAGCAACTATGATGCGTTAATGCCATCATGTAGCTGTTCATCTTACACTAAGGAATAAATGGGATATTCAGCAAATGTCTAGTTAAGTTGTTATCTTGCTTTTCTTTTTTTTGTGTTGGGTTTGTTTGTAATGTTGAATGAATAACTGCACACCACGCTACAGGAAAATCTAATCAACCTTGGAGTGGTGTGATGTGGCCTGAAACAAATCAACCCAAAATGGAGTATTTTCCAATAACAGCATGTCGTGAAGTGTTTCGTTCTGCTTTATACTACAACAAATTGCCAAACATTACATTTTTAAAAGGATTAATGAATGGTATAGAGTTAATCTATTTACAGATAATGTTATGGAACATCTGCAAAACAAGTTGGTTCTTGTTCTTACTTCTGTTATAACAGCTGGTCTTGAATTATAAAGCTAGAAACTAAGCCTGAAGCTGTTAAGGTATTACAGCTATAAACTATAATCTATAAGCCTCTGCTATTTTTTTTTTTTCCTCTTAAAAATGATAAATGCAGCTTGTCATATTACCATGTTGGAAACCCTACATTTACAGCTTTACATCTGTTACAAAGTGCTGACAGTGGAGACTCCTTTTAAAAATACTAACAGAAAACGTCATCATATCAACAGTGCCATCATTTGTTTTATTCATATTTGTGAAGCATCTGCCATACAAGTCCCTGTGTAAAAGCTGTTACGATAAAAAAAAAGAGAAGAAAATGTATTCGAAAGGCTGCTTTTAATATAAACTTGTGATTTGAATTACACAGCCTGCTACTAAGCTGAGAAATTAATCAACACCTTCTGACCAATCAGGAATTCAGCAGTGTTGTGCTGTAAGGTGTATTACGTTAAAAGACTGCTATTAGATACTCTTTAGTAATAGACACAATATAAAGTGTGACAGCTTGAAATTAAAGCATTGTTCATTCTCTGTGTGTTTGGGCCACAGGGTAGAGACATACTGGAACAATTAAAAGCACTGCCAAAAAGAAACGTGTCCGTGAGAGCTGTGAGCAGCATCCCTTCTGTGGCGACCAAATCGACAGACCTGGAAGTTCTGAGAGAAAATGGTCATGAAGTGCATATGCTGGTTACTGCATTCACATATGGCTTTGCATTGTGTCTGTTACGAAGCTTTACATTCTCATTACTTCTTTATATAGGAGTGTGGGTCAGACGAATTAACTTTGGCAAATTGACCCGAGGAGTTCTTCACAGTAAGTTCTGGATTGTGGACAGGAGACATATCTACATTGGCAGTGCCAACATGGACTGGAGAGCATTAACGCAGGTATAAAAGACAAACCAGAGTATCAGTTATGTGTTTGATGGCATATTTGAAACCAAATAACCTGATGTATTTTTATTTTTATTTTATCTCTCTTTAATTGAAGGTGAAAGAACTTGGAGTGGTGATTTACAACTGCACCAGTCTGGCCACAGACCTCCAGAAGATCTTCCAGTCCTACTGGGATATGGGTCACAGCAATGCAACGATCCCAGTTCCCTGGCCCTCTTTTTATGACACATCCATCAATAAAGAACAGCCTCTTCATGTGAACCTTAGCGATGTGCCCAGTAGAGTTTACATCTCGGTAATATTCTGTTGTTTTGATTGCTTTTTTTTTTTTTTTTCCCTGCAATAGCAGAGTAACACATTGCTTGGTTACTGAAGTAAAAATTAGCGATGGTCACTGATATTTAGATCTTAGGAATCAGTCATTTATTTAATGCTGAATAAAAATAAAATAAATTGTGCATTATTGAGCAATTTATAATTTGACTGAGAGTGTAGTCACAAAGAAAGCCAGGCAGCTGATTATTGCAGTTCACGTTGAGCAATATGGCAACTACTCAGCATAATGTTGTCTCATGATAATATTACCAAACAGTGGAGTGCTAGATAAACAGGATCACATTGGTCAGTTGATGGGTTTTTTTAAGGCATGGTTATAACCAGCTGTTAGTCATTTTTGTATATTCTAGCTTAGATCTAGCGTCACAGTGTTGTATTAAGATGTTTTTAAAAAATGTATATATTTTCATGTCGGTATATTCCAAATACTATTTGTCTAAAAACATGAATATTTAATTGTCCATCCCTAGTAATTATTTGGATAAGATGAGATGCACTATGTGGCCCAAAGTATATGGACACCTGACCATCACACCCATATTTGGGTCTTCCTCAAACTATTGCCACAAAGTTAGAAGCACACAATTGTCTATAATGTCATTGTATGCTGTAGCATCAAGATTTCACTTCAATGGAAATAAGAGTCCCAAACTGTTCCAGCATGACCGTGTCGGGCCCGGTGCACAGAGTGAGCTCCATGGAGACATGGTTTGGCAAGGCTGGAGTGGAAGAACTCGAGTAGTCTGCACAGAGCCCTGACCTCACCCCCACTGAACACGTTTGGGATGATCAGGAACGCAGTCTGCCTCCTCATCAGACATCAGTGTCTGACATCACTTATGCTTGTGTGTATGTCCAACATCTAGTGGAAAGTCTTCTCAGAAGAGTGGAGGTTATTATAACAGCAAAGTGGGGGTGGGGGACTAAATCTGGAATGGGATGTACATACGAGTGTGACAGTCAGGTGTCCACACATTTTTGCCCATATAGTGTAGACTTGTGCACATCCCTGATAATAAACACATTTCAAACACATTTAACATCTATTATTTAACATTTTGGGCAAAAAAGAAACATTGAAATATTATGTATTGTGGCCTGTATTTGGTCTCCTCTGACAAGTCCCTTCTTCCCGTTAACTCAGAATTCTCCTCCTGCCTTCTGTCCGGACTCGCGCACCAAAGACCTGGATGCCATTTTGTCCGTGGTCAGCCAGGCAGAGCAGTTCATTCATGTAGCAGTTATGGAATATTTTCCTGCCTCCAAGTTTTACTACCATCACAGGTAAACCTTGATTAAACTTGAATAGATCATTTATTATTAATATTATTTTTTATTTATTTATTTATTTATTTTATTTATTTATTTAGAAAAGGACAGCATGCTTATGTTTATTTATTGTTTAGGTACTGGCCAGTTATTGAGAATGCACTAATACGGTCAGTTTTTGAGAGGAACCTTACAGTGCGTCTCCTGATCAGCTGTGGCCGTGACAGCGACTCCGCCGTACTCCCCTTCCTCAAGTCCCTCAACGCCCTGAACTCTGCATCGGACAACATCAGGATAGAAGTGGTAAGATCAACAGAAAGTTTAGTGGAGTCTCTAATGCTTTCTCTCACTTCAGCTACATTCACAGTAGATCAGTATATCGTATATTTAGAATCCTAATGACTTTTCAGCTCTAATTTGTGCTTCAGTCAATGCGAATGGAATATTTTCACATTCCACAGAGACTCTACATTGTTCCAGAGGGTAACGAGACTAACATTCCCTATACCAGAGTAAATCACAACAAATATATGGTTACAGATAACGTGGGATACATCGGTGAGTTACGGACTTCCAAGATGTTTAATTTACCACTTTACAGGTTTCCCCAATGACATTTAAAAAAATAAATAAAAAATAAAAAATAAAATCTAAACAGTACAGTATTTTTCTCTTTTTTTATATCAACATAATAAATTATACTCTATATTATATAATCTATATACTATCCTCATCAGACATATGCAAGCACATGCTCCAGATCTAGACATTTAACAAGTTTGTGTTTCACAGGTACCTCTAACTGGTCTGCTGACTACTTCAACACCACTGCTGGTGTCGGGTTGGTGGTTTCCCAAGATGTTTCGCAGTCCCCCTCACCTGGAGACACATTACTGGGGCAGCTGAGTGCTGTGTTTGACCGAGACTGGGGCTCCAAGTTTGCAGTGCCACTTGAAAAACTGGGCCACAACCCTGACTGTGCTTTTTCTAAAGCATGAATGGACAAAATCAAGTCACTCAAAAATGGATATGCTGCACATTTATATAATGCTTGTTGATGAGTTATGTACTACGAGGGTAATTAAGTTTAAACAGTCCTTTTCACACTAGTAAGAAAGGATGCGGAGAGAACTGAGCATCAAGGTGAACTGGCTTAATGCAGGCTTGATTGAGTAAAGCAATAGATATTTATAGAGAAAAGAAAAGAAATGAATATTGCGATACATGTAACCTGGAAAATAATAAATATCACTGCTGTCAAAGTCTGAAACAATGGTTCTCCAAGTGGAGTCCGTGAAGCAGAGCCAGAGGGTCCCCGAGCTTGTATTTTGTTACAGCGGAAGAAATCAATAACAAAGCTGTTGTGTTTATTATTCAGTATTTATATTTATTCATCTATTTGACTGTTCCCTTGAATTTAATCCAAACGTCAAGTCAAAAAGAAGAGCTATAAATAGTGCCGTCTTGGACTGAATAAGCTCCGTCAGTAAATTCACCTATTAAAGAAAAACTCAGTCCCTCCAACAACTAGCCAGAATATTATTATTTCCTTTCCTTCATCTTCAGTGAGGACTTTAACCTGCTCAGTGTTAAGGTGGATCCAGAGCCTGTACTGGGCATAAAGTGGGAGAATTCACACCTCCATCACAGGTCTCTCTCTCTCTCTCTCTCTCTCTCTTTCTGGTGCATGCTGGGAGTTTGTGGGTGAGAGTGGCGTGTGAGCATGGTGTGAGAGTGAATGAAATGTTTTCTAATCTTAATATTTTATTTTTGCGTGTTGAGACTTTAGAGCACCGTCACTGGCTGAAGGCGTGATATTAACAGTAAGCAAGCGGCGATATCAGTTTGTTTTTCTTGCTGTGGGGAGCTGTTGATCTCGTGCTGGAGTGTAGGGATGGCGGCTCACCTGAGCGGTGGAGCCCGGCCTCTCTCACTCTGTCTCTTGCTCCCTCACACTCTCTCACTCACACTCTCTCTCACACTCACTTTCTCTCTCTCTCACTCTCACTCACTCACACTCTCACTCTCTCACACTCGCTCATACTCTCTCACACTCACTCACACTCTCTCTCTCACTCACTTTCTCTCACACTCTCTCTCACACTCACTTTCTCTCTCTCACACTCGCTCTCATACTCTCACTCACACTCTCTCTCACACTCACTTTCACTCTCACTCTCTCACACTCGCTCACACTCACTCACACTCTCTCTCTCACTCACTTTCTCTCACACTCTCTCTCACACTCTCTCACACTCTCACTCACACTCTCTCTCACACTCACTTTCACTCTCACACTCGCTCTCACTCACACTCGCTCACACTCACTCACACTCTCTCTCATACTCACTTTCTCTCTCACTCTCACACTCGCTCACTCACACGCTCTCTCTCTCACACTCTCTCTCACTCTCTCACACACACTTTCGCACTCGCTCACTCTCTCTCTCGCTCACTCTCTCTCTCGCTCACTCACACTCGCTCACTCACACATGCTCGCTCTCTCACACTCACTGACTCACACTTTCACACACACTCTCACACTCACTCTCTCACTCACTCTCTCACTCACTCACTCACACTCTCTCTCACACTCACTCGCACTCTCTTACTCGCTCACTCAAACTCGCTCGCTCTCTCACACTCACTCGCAGACTCACGCTTTCACACACACTCTCTCACTCGTTCTCTCAGGCTCTCACACTTTCTCTCACTCTCACACTCTCTCTCACTCTCGCACTCGCTCGCTCTCTCGCACTCGCTGACTCACGCTCTCGCACTCTCACACTCACTTTCTCACTCTCTCTCACTCTCACACTCGCTCACTCACACACTCTCTCACACACTCTCTCACACTCGCTCACTCTGTCTCACACTCGCTCACTCTGTCTCACACACTCGCTCACTCTCTCTTGCTCACTCTCTCTTGCTCACTCTCTCACTCACACTCACTCTCTCACTCACTCGCACTCTCTCACTCGCACTCTCTTACTCGCTCACTCACACATGCTCGCTCTCTCACACTCACTGACTCACACTTTCACACACACTCTCTCACTCACTTTCTCGCTCTCACACTCACTCACTCACTCTCACACTCACACTCACACTCTCTCACACTCACTCACACTCACTTTCTCACTCACACTCGCTCACTCACTCGCTCACTCTCACTCGCACTCTCTCACTCGCTCACTCACACACGCTTGCTCTCTCACACTCTCACTCGCTGACTCATTCTTTCACACACAGTCTCTCACTCTCGTTCTCTCACACTCACTTTCTCTCTCACTCGCTCACTCACTCTCTCACTCACTCTCTCACACTCGCTCGCTCTCTCGCACTCACTTTCTCCCACTCTCACTCTCTCACACTCGCTCTCACACTCTCACTCTCTCTCACACTCACTCTCTCTCACTCTCACTCTCTCACACTCACTCTCCCA
>JANDJT010000228.1:9727854-9741606 GCA_024331685.1 Stegophilus panzeri
CTCTCTCTCTCTCACACACACACACACTCTCTCTCTCTCTCTCTCTCCCCCCCTCACACACACACACACACACACACTCTCACACACTGTCTCTCACCCACACTCCCTCACACTCTGTCTCTCCCACTCTCACTCTGAGTTTCACAAGCACGGCATTGCCATTACTTACAAAAAAGGAGACTTGGGACTATTGATATACTGGAGACCTGTGGCACTTCTATGTAGTGACTATAAAATCTTGTACAAATACCTGGCTTTTGTGCACTATTGTGTGCATGCACTGTTTTAGTCTATTTGCAAGTCGTATTGTATACTGGACCGCACGAAAATGGACAGTATCTTTATTGTCAGAGATGTAATTGAATTATGCAAACATGTGAATTAGGTCTTCTATCACAAGATCAAGAAAAAGCTTTTGACAGGGTTGATCATGATTATTTATTTCAGGCACTTGAAGCCTTTGGTGTAGGAAGAAACTTTTTATTGTGGCTGAAACTGTTATATTCTGAGGCCTGTTTTACACTCACAGTTGGAGGTAGTCTTAGCTGTCCAGTCGGAATGGGAAGAGGAATCAGACGGGGCGCCCATTATCTGGACAACTTTATAGTTTGGCTATAGAACCACTGCTATGCCGTCTCAGAGCAGAACTACATGGACTGTCAGTGAGTGGAGTGCAGGAAAAGCTGGTGATGTCAGCATATGCAGATGACGTGACAGTTTTTATCAAAAACCAGAGTGATGTTCAAACACTGACTCACAGCCTAGCCATTTATACAGGAGCTTCTTCAGCACACACCAATTGGGGTAAATGTGAGATTTTTTCAATATGGCAGTGGCAGGAACAAGGCCCTCCCACTCTACTGGGCAATCTCCGGTGGGGAAAGGTTGAGCTAAAATATCTGGGAGTTTTTTTTTTTAGGAACACCAGATTTTCAAAACAGGAACTGGGAGGGGCTAGTGGAGAAGGTGTGTGTGCCAAGTTGTCTCAATAGACCTGGATCCAGCCCCAGTCCTATAGAGTAGTGGGTGTCAACAACCTGATTGTCTCCATGCTGCGGCATCGTTTCACTGCTCTTGAACCTTCAGAGACATTGATCAAAGAAGACCAGAAGAGGATTGTGAACAACTTCTGGGCTGGACAGCACTGGACTCATGCCCCTGTTCTCTACTTACCACTGCGGGGGGGCTTAATTGACTTGTCATGTCGGGTCAAAACTTTCCGACTGCAGATGGCACAGAGGCTACTCTATGGGGAAGGGATGGCATGGGCCGGTACAGCCTGTGCCTTACTTAAGCACACTGAAGATCTGACTTAAGACAAACCTCTGTTTTGCTGAATTTGAGGAAAATGGACTTATCAGCAACAACAACATCCTACCAATCTGTCCTGAGAGCCTGGTCTTCTGTCCTGAACATCAGCAGGACCTGCACACAACCTTTTCCAAGCACCAAAGAAGAGCCGTTGTTCCACAACCCACTGATACAGTCTAAAATGCTATCATCCACATACATCCAACAATGCTTACAGAGAGCAGGAATCACTAAAATTAAGGACCTGAGGTCTGGCAACAGCTGGAAGATGGCTAGCGAACTGTGTGTTGAGATGGGGGTACTGTCGGGAGACTGTTGGGAGAGGTGGTCTCAGCACTTCCTTCCCTTTTCAGCGAGACTCTGAGGCAGGACAGTGGGGAAAGCCTGTAACCCCCATCGCCTCTACGAATCTCCGCAGCAGTAGAGGGGAATCAGCGAGAGGAAGGAGCTCTCTTATCCTTCCAAACACCGATACTGACAACATTGGAAGATGCCTTTAAGAAAGCTCTGTATGAAACATGCTTTAAGGTCGTGCACAGAGGCTCTTTGGCTGAACTGAAGGAGTCATACTGTTCAGAACTGTTGGCACCAGACTCTTCCCCACAAGGATGCTGGAGGTCCCTGTACAAACCACCCATAGAGAAGCGCACAGCTGATCTTCAATGGCGGATAGTGCATGGGGCTGTGGCCACAGACATGTGGCACACATTGACCACACTAGAGGCAGGGAGTGTCTCTTCTCTGGTAAGGAGGAAACTTTAGACCACTCGCTTTTGCGTTGTGGAATATTAAACAGGTTATTTTCACTACTTAGTGCTTGGTGCACAGGGTTGGGAGTCACATGGGCAGAACGCCTTTACGTATATGAGCCAAAGTACGTCACAAAGCAAAAATCTGTGGTTTTACTAAACTTCATAATAGGTCAGGCCAAACTCACTATCTGGCTCACTAGGATAAACAAAATCCGGGGGGAGGCACTTAGGACGCAGAAAAAATGCTAACAACATTAGTCAAAGCTAGACTGAGTCATTTTGAGAAAAGCATATTCGACTTTAAAAGATTGCAAGAAGTTTGTGAAGTATGGGTATCGGGTGAAGTTATATAGTCTGTAGATGCAGAAGTTTTAAGGTTAAATTTACTTCCCCCTCTTTAAAAAAAATAATTAAGTTTCTTTTATTACCTCTGTTTTTGTTTAATACACATTTTATCTATCGACTATGTTTCACTAGTGTCGGAGGAATCTAAATGATTAATAAAAGGAAAATTTAAAAGTCAAGTCTCTCTCTCTGTCTCTCTCTCTTTCTCTCTCACACACACTCATATACACTCATACAAACCTTGGGGGAAATTTAGCAAAGCCAGTTCACCTATTTGCATGTTTTTGGATTAAAGAAAAACTCCACACAGGTGGTAACAATTTTAAACATTAAGTCTAATATTTGAATAGTTGGATTAGGTTCGTAAAATAAATCTGTGCTGAGGGGGTGTCTGTGATTTATTTCACAGTTAAAGGGGTCTGGAGAAAGCACCGAGAGCCTTTATTTACTCGGGATAACATGTCTGGAGGGCGCCGGCAGGGGGCAGTACTGATTTTATAATCCAGTCCTCTGTAGGAAAGGTTTAAGGGGCGGAGCTACCAGCGGAACTGTGAACGAGACGTGTGCATTCGGTGGAGCTGTTCGGCTTTCAGTGAGCTGCTCCGTTTGTCCGGAACACCATGGTGCTGTTAGAAAACGACGCGGTAAGAATAATCTGAATCACATTTTTTATAGTTAATTTTGTGTTAATTATAATTTTATATATTTATTGAACACTAGAAAGTCCAGTGCGGAGTGCACTGAAAGCTCAGCTGAGTTAGCAGTAAGCTAGCTGTCCGCTTAGTGTTAATGCGTTCCAGTGGTTTCATTTCAGCTTAATATAAATACTCTTTCTTCATCAGACACACACACACACACACACACACACACACACCTCAGAGCTTTAACCTTCTCTTTACCGTGTTTGCGCTACTTAATCAATTTCTAGGTGCTCGAGGTATGAGTATATGAATAAACAGATTTTGAATAAACATATACACTCACTGTCCAATTTAATAGGAACACCTACACAGGCAAGCGCTTCAGTTAATGTTCACATTAAACACCAGAATGGGGAAAGCATATGATCTCTGTGCAGTGGTTTGTTGGTGCCATATGGGCTGGTTTGAGTATTTCAGAATGACCAGACTGGTCTGAGCTGCTAGGAAGTCTACAGTAACTCAAATAATCACTCTGTACCACTGTGGTGAGCAGAAAAGCATCTCAGAAACATTACACCTTGAGGTGGATGTGCTACAAGAGCAGAAGACCACATCAGGTTCCACTCCTGGACAGTTGAAGAGTGGAAAAAGACCATTTGTGGTTGTTTTTTTTTTCTTCTTTTTTTTTTTTTTTTTTTTTTTCTTTTTTCTTTTTTCTTTTCTCCTTCTCCCCCTAATCTTCAGCTGTCCAGTTTCAGTGAGTTTGTGCCCATGATGGCCCCAGATTCTCGTTCTTGTCTGACAGGAGTGGAACCCGATGTGGTCTTCTACTCTTGTAGTCCATCCACCTCAAGGTTCGATGTTTTGTGTGTTCTGAGATCTTTTTCTGCTCACCACGATTGTTTGTAAAGCGTGATTATTTGAGTTACTATATCCTTCCTCAAACCAATCAGGCCATTTTCCTCTCAACAGGGTGTTTCCACCCACAGAAATGTCGCTCGTTCAGTGTTTTTTGCTTTTCGCACCATTCTCTGTAAACTCTAGAGACTGTTTTGTGTGTGTGTGTGTGTGTGTGTGTGTGCAATTCCCAGGAGATCAGAAGTTTCTGAAATACTCAAACCAGCCCATCTGGAACTAACATCTATGCCACGATCAAAGTCTCAGAGTTCACAATTTTTTTTTCTTTCCTTCTTCTTTCTGATGTTTGATGTGAACTGAAGGTCTTGATCTGTATCTGCATAATTTTACATATCGTGCTGCTGCCGCATGATTGACTGGAAACCAAAAGAATAAATCCCTGGTTCTGTTTTTATTTCTTATAAAAAATACTTAATGAAATCAAGTTTTCCATCAAAGCTTTATATCATTAGTATTTGTGACTGTCAAAGGCCAAAAAATAAATCTGTGCAGTGTTGCTCAGGCAAAAATATATAGTTAGTTTAGTTTAGTTTTGTTCAGCAGTGCCATGTTCTGCTGTGAGTTTGATAGCTGCTGTGTATGCATTGTGGCAGCTGAGTTGAGTTGTGTAGCATTTGAGCCGTTCTTTATGATTGACGTTATTCTGATGCTGTGTCTCTTGGCTCTCCTGCAGTTTCTCACTGAACTCACGCGCCTCTTCCAGAAGTGCAGGACCAGTGGCAGTGTGGTGATCACCTTAAAGAAATGTAAGTGCGAAACACTGACAAGTTTTGCCTCGATCCTCTCGTCTCCAGGTCGGAGCGGAAGAAGGCACCGTACGACGTATATTTCAGGGTGAATGTGGGACAGATATTACAACTAAAATGATGCAAAAACCATTCAGAAGAGATGCACAGGGGTCAGGGTTACATTCATGCACACTCCTTAACACAATTTAGGCAGTGTGAGGCACTTTAGCGTAGCCAGTCCACCGGCCAGCATGTTTTTAGGAGGACACTCGCACAGACCGGAACCCAAACTCAGGACTGAACCAGGGACCCTGGAGCTGTGAATCAGCAACGATACCTGCTGCACCACTGCACCGCTCTGGCATGCAATTTATTGGAGATTATTTATATTACATATCAGTTTAGAAGCTTGCATCTTTGTTTCTATATTTGTGGGGTTTTTTTCCACCATTAAGAGTACACATATAAAAAAAAAAAAAAAAAAAAGTAATATTTCGATACGTGTTATACAGATATATTCGACAGATATCTGTGGAAAAATACCGCACTAAACTACATTAATTTGTCTTTATTGTGCCCTAAAGGTATGCAAGCATTCGCTCTCAAATAAACGTATAGGCCGCGATGTGTGTTAGTTTTGAGGCCATTTGGGAATCAGTCAGATGGTGCTCGTTTGTTCCTCACAAAATGAACCATTTTAATACACAGACCGAGACGTCAGTAAGCAAATCTACAATCATCAGACTTCTCCATCTGTTTATTTTCAGACGACGGGAGGACAAAGCCGGTGCCGAGGAAAGGCCATCCAGAGACATTTGACCCAGCTGACAATAAATGTCTCATCAGAGCATCAGATGGCAAGAAGAAAATTAGCACAGTGGTGAGTTTAACTGAGGTTGAAACCCTAAATTAGTGCACATTAATCACATGGTGTGAAAGAGATGAGAAAGGGAACTGTGTGCGCATGCTTATACAAGATTGAACAGCGACTGATGTTACTGAATTATTTAATATATAACATGCATTTAAGACATGTCTCTTTATTTTTATTTTTTCAGGTCAGCACTAAAGAAGTAATAAAATTTCAGATGGTAAGTATTTCCTCATGTTTCAGGTTTCCAATTGGTTTGCTTCCATGTTAAGAGATAATTGATGGGGTTCTGGTGCTTGACGTCTGAGTCATGGCGTTCACGTGTTTAAAATACAACTGTGAGGAGAAAATACAGAGGGGCTATAAGTCATGTATGCTCCATCCAATATTTGGAAAATGTTTTATGTCTCTCTCTCTCTCTCTCTCTCTCTCTCTCTCTCTCTCTCTCTCTCTCTCTCTTCTCCTGTGATTGATATAGCTAAGATTACGGTGGAAATCTAAGAATTATAATGTTTTTTTTATTATTATTATTTGGTAATGACAAATAACAAACATGTGTAGCCTACTTCACACAATATACAAAATGCAAGAATTCTTTTTAATTCTATTTATTTATTTTTTACTTATTGCATCACTTAGCAAGCCTTTTATGCATCAATATCAAGCAACAATGTCTTTTTTTCTCCTTTTCCTTAATGGAAGCAAAACACACTTGTCTGTGGGTTGCAGTATGTTTTTATCAACTGTGTGTACAGCAGGATTTTAAAGCAGTTTTGAATATTGCATTTGAAAACAGAAATCAAGCCGACTAATATGTGACTAATAAGTATTACATTTGGTTCTGTTATAATGTTATTCAGTCAGCCTCTTAAAAAGCTTGCTCTGTTTTGGGTTGTTTTTTTTTTTGCTCAGGCGTACTCCAATTTATTGAGAGCACACATGGATGGCTTGAAGAAGAAAGACAAGAAGAGTAAAAGCAAGAAGACTAAAGCTACACAGTGATTTAAAAAAATATCAAGGAGAGAGAGAGGAGCTGTTTATTCAGAAAGACCACCTTCAGTGACATCCAGTACTCGCCTGTGTCCTGACCTCAACAACCTTTCCTTCACGCTGTTGCTGTGTGGCACTCTACAGCCACCGAAGGAATGGAGGTCGTTCTCTCTGCCCGAACGTTGTCTTGACATCTTCCTTGTTCGAAACTGTTCGGTTGGTCGAGTTTTTGCTACAATCATCGGGTATAATTTGGTGGTGCCATATTTCCCCCCCCCCCTCAATTTTTAAATGCATCTTAAAAGATTGCCCAGTCTCTGCTCCTTATGTCGGAAGTTCACCATGATTGTCCAGGATTTACATCCACTAGTGTACAGATTTGTTTTTGACTTCAGAGGAGTATATACATTTTTTTTTATTTTTTTTTATTTTTTTTATTCTGAGAGATACTTCTATGTTTATTACTCGAGTCCTCCATAGTTAATTTCTCCCAATCAATATTCGTGCCTTTATGACACTTTTTTTTTTCCTCTCACCCCCCCCTCCATGCATTTTGGCACAAAACCATGCAGCAGAGTGGATTTCTAGGTTTAGAGTTATTGTTTCAGTTGTTGGCCCAAACAGTGCAATGAGCAAGTATCACAATGTTTAGTTGAGCTGTTAACTTATTTTGAGTTCGAAATAAACAGTGTCCCAGTCCAGCACTGGCTGAGGCTTTCTCTATGTAATACTTGTCAGGCTAATTTACCCTTCAGTAGGGCCTGTTTTTGTTTAACTTGTTTTGCTGTTAATATCACTGCCAGAACAGAAGTTTTTCTTATTTGACATTCAAAGAAATGTTAAGCGACGTAAATGTTAAGCAATGTAAAATCAGTAAATTACAACACTATATACACAACTAAGGAACATAAAACAAAAAATCTAAAGCTGACGTTTTAAAGCGCTGTGTTTCGCTTGTCGGGCCGCTCTCTGTTTGAGCCGACTGTGTTGTTTCGCTTGGCTTCCTCTTCCTCCTCATTGTAACCCTGTCGCATCAGCCAAGTCACGTACTGGAACAGAGTCTGGAGAGCAGATACAAGAAAATAACCTCTGTCCCTAGTGCATATTCTTCAGTTCAGTGGTAATAATCATTTCTATTTTTTACATGATGTTCAAAATGACTGAAACTGTAGACAGATGAACAGTGAAGTCCAGAACTCTCTGGACATTGACAGATTATTTAAGCTGTTCACCGTTCACAGTTCACCCGGTTTGTATGTACAGTGCTGTGAAAAAGTATTTGCCCCTAATTTTGTGTATACCTCCATACTAAATTGTTTCTGAAATGAAAACAAAATCTAAGGTAAAACAAAGGCAACCTGAGTAAGTCCTAGAAGAAAGTGAAAGACTGATCTCCAGTTATCAGAAGCTTTTGGTTGCAGTTATTGATGCTAAAGGAGGCACAACCAGATTTTAAGTTTAAATGGGCAATTAGTTTTTCACATGGGTGATGGGTATTTGACAATTTAAAAAAATATATATTTTTTTGCTTCAGTAAAAAAAAATTGTGTATTGTGTTTACTCAGGTTGCTTTTGTTTTATGTTGTATTTTGTTTGAAGATCTAAAGCTAATCAGAATGACAGATGCACAAGAAATCAGGAGCACTCTTTCACAGCACTGCAACTACCCTCCAATTAAAGCTGAAAGTCTGCACTTAGAGCTCATATTCATTTAACGCCTATAACCTGTGGTAGATGGCTGAAACGGTCAATGTCCAAATACTTATGGATCTGACTGTCACACACAATGCATTTGTATAATGCTCAGTGATTGGCCCTTTGGACCAATTATCACACACCTTTTCTACATTTTGTAGCGTTATGACCTGTAACTGAAATTAACTATGACTTTTACCATTTAATTTACACAATAAACCAAACAGTTGAAGGAAATATATTTTATTGTGAGACAAAGGTTAATTAAAGGAAGAATTTGCTCGTTTCCCAAGCTTTCAGTCCCCTGCTTCTCTACTTGATAAAACCACCTTTGGTTGTAATTACAGCTGCAACTCTTAACAGCTTTGCAAATCTGGTTATTATAATTATTATTTTTATTTTTTTGCCCATTCTTGGCAAACTTAGTCAGACTCGGTCAGATTGGATGGAGAACATGGGTGGACAGCAGTTTTCAGAGTCTTGCCACAGATTTGACTAGTTTGTTCATGTTCTTGGTATTGAACCATTCCACTGTAGCTTTGGCAGCATGCTAAGAGTCATTATTATCCTGCTGGAAGGTGAATCTGTAACCCAGTGCTAAGTCTTTTGCAGACTAGAACAGGTTTTCTTCTAGGATTGCCCTGTATTTGTTTCGGTTCATCTTACTGTTTCCCTGTTGCTGCTGATGAGAAGCATCCTCACATGATGCTACCAGTGCCATGTTTCACTGCTGAGCATTGTTCTGATGCTGATAAGCAGTATTGGGTTTCTGCTAAACGTAGTGCTTTGTGCCAAGACCAAAAAGTTTTGGTCCAGCTTTGTGAAGTGTCTGGTTTATGGTTGTCATGTGAACAACTTCTCCCATCTGACCTGTGGATCCCTCCAGTTCTTTCTGCTTTACCCTTGGTCTTTTGGTTGCTTCTGTTGGATGTCCTCCAATAGGAAGAGTTGTGGCTCTACCCAATTCTTTCCATTTTTTTTTTTAATTAACAGATTTAATGGCACTCTGCAGGATGTTTCAATTAATTGTGAGACCTCTGATGCACCAGAACTAATTTAGGTGTTTCACAGCAACATGGGTGAATACTTTTTTTTTTAAAAAAATTGTAAAAATTTTTTTGCAAACTGCATTGTTTTTTCCCTGAACCTTATTTTTATGGACTATTTTGGGTGAAACTATGATATAATCACAATCAATTTTAGTTCCAGATTGTAACATTACAAAAAGGGAAATTACAAAAAATTTTACAAGGCAATCTTCCATTCCCTTGCAACACAAGTTAATGAGCAACTTAATTCAGAACTAATCAGATAACTTCTTGGACCTCTTTATCTGCACTCACCTTCCATGCCGTCTCTAGTTCAGGGGTCCATTTTTCTTTCAGAATTGGCCGGACTGCGCAGATGAACTCTGTTCCTACATACTGGGAACACAAACCACACTTAATCCATTCAGGCGATGCTTACCAGATTAAAAATGGCCTGTATATACCTAGCCTATTCTCATTGACACTTTGATAGAGAAAACTCTTAGTAAAAGTGGGACACCTGCTGGTCACAGGCAGAAGTACAAGAGTCAATTTTATTCTCTCACCCCGTAGTATTTAGGAGGTGCGTAGTAGCGGTAGTGGCTTCTCCCAAGCTCAACAGCCAGCGAGTCCAGCCGCTCTAACTGATCAAGCCTGGCCACACTCTTCTCAATGAAAGACATCACTCTGTTCAAAAAAGACAAAACAAAATACAACCTGTTGGCTGTGTGCCAGAGAAACTTATACGCCACAGCATAGGTTCCTGGAGTACCCTTTGTCCTTCACATTTTAGTGTTTTCCCTGCTTTAATGAACCCACTTTGAGTGAGGAATGGCTTAAATGTGTGTTATTTATGTATTATATGCGCTCACATGGGCCTCTGCACTGGGAGGGGTCAACACGGTCTTGGGTAAATGAAGAAACCCAATTTATCGAAAAGCGGGGGGGAGCCTCAATACAAACACAATTTGACATAGTTACAGTCGTGTTCATGGTGCAGTGAGTAGATTTAAACTGGGACTAGACTGGAAACAGAGCTGGCACCTTAGCAACCCTGCTTGTCTACATGCACACTGGAGATACTCGAGTGTTACTGCCTAATTACTGAGACACAAATAATAGGTATAATAGCCACGTTCACTGCTGGCCGTGTGGTATTTTCACGCAATGTCCATGAGTGAGGTTGAAGAGCCACTTGTCACTTGCGCACAGGGATCCTGCTCACTCTCCTCTCAGCAGCACCAGTAGGACACATGATGTAAGTGGCTCTTAAGAATGCAACCAAGTGATGCAATCTGCTTCTGATGGAGAGGAGACAGAATCGTTTGCAGCAGTAGCCATTTGGCATATAGATTTGAGTTTCTTGCGCTTTAATGGTGAATCATCAGCCACTAACTGTTAGTGTTCATTTCAAATAGTTTACTTGGATACGATCTCCACAGTTCAGGGCCCCATGATATCAACAGTTGATTGATGTGAAATGGAATTCTCACAGCCTGTACGCACCACACCGAGGACAAGACACAGTAGTAATAAAAGTCTAATGACAGGTTCCTCGTGCCTGTTGTTATTTAAAGCCATTTGCCATCCTCTGGAGTTCTGGGAAGTGTCTGTAGCTCTGGTGTGCAGATGAAGGCATTAAAGGTAATTTCTGTGACACTAACCTGTAATAAGTTACAGAGTACTTCCGTCCTACAAAGAAATTGAATTTCATTTAAGGACTCTATTAGCATTTGAAAACATTATAAGACTATTATATGTAGGAGTTCTGGGATATGCCAGAGAGCCATGTTCTAGTTTGCACACTACAGATCTAACATTTGTTATGTATTACATTTGTACTGTAAATTACATCATAATGTCATAATATGATGATTAGTTCTTTCAGTGCATTTCTGTACTAATATGTATTTAAATACAGTGGATATAAAAAGGCTACACACCCCTGTTAAAATTGCAGGGTTTTGTGATGCAAAAAAAAAAAAAAAAAAAAAATCAATTAAACCAAGATTAATCATCATGTTTCCTCCCTTACTGTGATACAGCAACTAACAACAATTAAGTGGAAAACAAATAGAAACATTTGGGGGGGGAACTTAGAATAACCTGGTTGCATAAGTGTGCACACTTATGGGCTGGTGTAGTGTTTCTATTATCCACTGTGTGTGTCCTTTACAGTCAGACCTCACAGTCTGCCTATGACATACAAAACCATACCATAGTGTGGCGATCCAGATTAATTAGCATGATTAAATCTGATAGGAATGAACCATGTACAGGATGTCCCAAAAGTCTCCATATATATAGTTGCTTGTTTGCCAGCACCACGTCGGTCTCGCCGTCGTCAGTGGATGGTCGTGGACCATTCTCGGTCGGTCCATGACACTTCCAGTCTTTTTTTAATTTGTTAAGTTTGGCAACAGTGTCGTGTGTGATGTGCTCGCCATGTTTGCTGTTTAAGTCCATCGCGACCTTGCGACAGCTTCCCAATACAGCCATGAGAATGATTTTAATCTGTTCTTTTTTTTGTCAAAGGCATTCTTAAAAGCTATATATATATATTATAATATAAACAAAGTATGAAATTTGGAAGATGTTTTGCTAATAAGTGTTAATTTCCCCTATGTATGGAGACTTTTGGGACACCCTATACAATAACATCACATCTGACTAAATCCAAATCTGTGGTTTAGTGACACTGCATATGTACTCCCATGTATAAATAAAGATATTTAGGTTATCCTAAATGTAGGTAAAACTTTGTCAATGAACTTTGTCATTGTGCTAGATCAATGGTTATGCTTCTGACCTTAGTGACTGGGGAAGTTTGTGAGTTCAAGTCCCAGAGAGAGCCACTGCTGAGCTCTTAAAGGTGAAGCAAACGTCTATACAAAACTACATTTAAGCAGATTTAAGTTGTTTTGGATTTTTTTTTTTTTTAAATAAAAAAAAAAAAGCACCTGTCTAGTGAATAAATGCCCATTTGAAAGATGACTTTCTGTGTGAGCCTGCACTCATACTTTATTCAGCTCAGTTTCAGTGTTAAATTTACTCTTCCGTGGTTTAGCTGCTTTTCTCATAGCAAGCCTGTTCCTCATTCTAGCAACCCTGTTCAAATTGTTAATATTTAGTTACTTGACAGTGCTGTAAATATTTCACTTCTGGATTTTTGGACTACTAGGATGTTGGGAAGGGGAGAGTAGGCAAGAGGTTCCTTTCAAACAGAGCACTGACCGGAGACCATGGGCTCGCAGCTCCTTGCTAGTGCGCAGCCTTTCCAGGTCCTCGACATCACGGAACAGGAAGAAGACATCTTTGCACTCTGGATGAGTCTCGAACAACCTGTTGCCAAGACAACAAAACAGATTCCAGGAACACGTATGATATATGAGGCACTGGACCTCATTGAGCCCTCTCACTTACAATGAATGAAAATAATTGTTTGGACATTTTTCTTTTTATTATTTAATATTCTTCCAGTGCATATATCCACTTCATATCATATCTTTTAACGGTGTACTTAAATATGAACAAATAAGTATGTATTTATAAGCATTTATAAACAAAGATATTTTTAAAAAACTAAATTGGGAGGGAAAAAGTATTCAGACACTATATTAAAATTAAATATACAGTATATAAAATTCTAGATATAAATGCTGCAAAACAATGTTCTCATGTTTTGAACCTGGTGTCATTAGAAAAGTATTGCCATTGGTCGGGAAGATTTCACACAACAAGTAGCAATCATGATGAAGGTTAAGGAGCTGTCTAAAGTTCTCTTGGCCAACATTATTAAACAACACTTCAATGGAAAATGCTACAGAGCCATGGCAAAGACATATTTAAACATCATTGCCGGTATAACTGGTTTGATAATATGCAGGTGGAAAGTTCATAGAACCACAACTGGTCCTCCCAGGCCAGGTAAACCCTAATGATAAAGAAGGTAAGAGAGAAGTCAGCAGTCACTCAAAAAGAGTTGCAGGATGACCTGAAAGAAGCAGGACCAACACTTGCACAGAGAACAATAAGCAATGAACTGCAGTGCAATCATTTCCATTCCTACTTACTCCTATGCTTTGGATCATTGTCTTGCTGCATAATCCAGTTGCGCTTGAGTTTCAACTTACGGACTGAAGACTAGACATTCTCCTTTAGGATTTTCTGGTAGAGAGCAGAACTTTTCTCTCAATTACTGCAAGTTGCCCAGACCCTGAAGCAGCAAAGCATCCCCAAACCATCACACTTCCACCACCATGCTAGACCGTAGGTATGATGATCTTTTTGTGGAATTCAGTGTTTGGTTTATGCCGGGTAGGTTCAGTACTATAACGTGTTTTTCCATTTGGAGATAATGGCTGTCACTGTGGTTTTTTGGAGTCCCAGAGCCTTTGAAATAGCTTTGTAACCCTTCCCAGACTGATGTATTTCAGTCACCTTCTTCCTTGTCATTTCTGGAATTTCTTTCAA